>OX465285.1:101444427-101834427 GCA_949987705.1 Thereva unica
CGGGTCCTAAATTTTGGTATTTTTTCGAGTTCGTGTCGTTACTTCGAGTAAAGAGTGGTTATTTACATTACCTATGAGTGTGGATTTCGCTGGTGAAGGCGAAAAGCGAAAACAGTCGCATCAGTTAAAGATAAAACGTTCTTTAAAATATCCATCAAGATCGAACTTGCATTGCGCATGCTCGCGTTGATTAAAATTTCTTGGATGAAGCAATTCACATGAGTCGTAATCAGCGTAAAGTGTTCTGAAGAACTCAATGGTGTGGCCTGTGAAGTGGAGTGGAGTCGTGTACAGATTATTTGCAGTTGTGAGTGTGTTGAAAAAGAATTTTTTTACTCGGGAAAGAAGTCGCTTGTGGTTGTTATCAGCAGCAGTGCTTCTTGTTTAGGTTACATATGTGAATGGCACGTATGTAGGGAAATTACATGTCTCTGCCTTTGCAGGCCAACATCAAAAATAGCGCTGGCTGCTGAGCAGTCCATAAGACCCAGAGGAGTCTTGCTCACCACTCTCGGAATCAGTCCAAGTCATCTACTTCGCCGATAAGTAGAAGCGCTGCTGTTTTTCATGTGCTTTCTTGGTGTCGTTCATATATGTACATTTAGGGTGAACTGTTGATATTTTGATAAGTGGATATTCTATAACTAATTTCTAATTTTATAAGGTTTATAAACATGATTCAGTGCCAACAATTCGTTAAATAACCGTTGATAAAAAATAATGAAAGATGATAGTAAAACGAAGAACTGAAAATTTTATCTGCGCATATTTGAGATGATTATTCTTTTTTGAGCGAAAACACCGTGGTCTCTTGTTGCTGTGTTTCGGGTTTCTTAACTTTTCTTTTCCGTTTCTTCTTCTTTTGTGTCACTTTTGATTTCGTTTTCGTTTACGTGCTTCTAGTGACCGACATTTTTCTGTTATTGAAGTTGAAGCGTCGCAAGTGATCTGTTCTGCATCGAGCGGCGGTGCTCTGAGTGTGTAGGTGGAGTTCAAAGAAAAGTGAAAAACACAGTCTACTAAAAAAGTGCGCAAACTTAGTTTCTTCAACACAACAATTTATATAGCTCAAATTGGTTGAGTTAGCAACTTTTTAAGAAAAGAGGGCGATATAGGTTTCTGGTAGCGCCGAGCATGTTCAATTTCGTCCGAAGTTCTAGGAGACATCGACGTATTATATCATAGACAGATCTTGGAATTGCAGCCGATTTTAGAGGTAAGTGGTGTTGGTTCTTTATGTTCTTCTAAGCTTTTATTTTTGGTTAGCTTATGAATAGTGCGACTCGATGTTTTCAGGCCATAGTTGCTTCTAATGCACAAAGCAGCGGTGATAGCTTGCGAGCTCGTCGGGCAGGCAGGTGGTATCGATGGCGACTCGGTTGTTAGTGACTCCTCGGCTCATGGCTATAAGTAATTAGCTCCGCGAGATATTCTGGTTTTTATGCTGCTTTCGACGTTTAACCCTGAACTTGATATATTCCAGGTATATCTGAGCAATAGCAGTAATTTTTTCAGTTAATTTAACACATTTCGACAGCATCGAACACAAATTAGTAACACGGTGTTAGAGTATTTTTTTTTTAATTTATTAATTTTTTGCAAGTGCTCCATTCGCATTGTGGTTGGTTCATATTTGACGGCCTTCGCGGATGTCTCATTGTATCGAACATTAGTGGATAATTCAGTACTCTCGGAGCATATGGTGGTTATGCTCTAAGCTTTTATGAAGACATTAACGAGCGGAGCTTAAATATTAGATGTTTTGATAAGGTGGTGATTGACGGATCACATGCAGGCATCGCGCTTTGTAGTATTATGTGAGGTTATATCATTGATTTTCGAAAAATTTAATTTCAATTTTTTCATTGAAAAATAAAAAATATAAAAGCTCGTATTGCTCTGTTCTATACTGGCCAATTCTATAACCCAGGATTAGAATAATAGGTTTAGTTAATTAATTATCGTTTTATGTTAATTTGGTTAGTGTCAACACCTAGTAATCCTTTTTGTCGATTCCGTCGCTGAGTGCCTCTTCGGGAGCGCTAAAATGAATAATAAATTCACAATAATTATTTATGTTGATATATAAAAGTACATAAATTCTGAAAGCTTTTTTTGCATAATATCTTTAGCAAGTAATTTTAAATTAAATTTTTAACTATTCATATTTTTTAAAATATCGCCCAGAAATTATAAATTAAAAACGAACATTAAAGTCATCAAAAGCCACTCAATGTTAAAGAAAGCCTCACTCGTCGAAGGTAGCATAATAATTCGTAGAACAAATTACGTACAATGGTGTCCTCTGCCATAACCCTAAATGTCTGCCTCGAATGTAAAACAACAACGACGGCCCCTTTCAATTCGCCTACACTTATCCGAAACTTTTCGCACGCGAAGATGGGATGACATCAATTCTTAACTTGCATAACTTACAGAAACATTTTTCTCAAAAGATCGAAAATCCATACAAACACAGATCACTCATTGTATTCGGCCAAGACCTCTCACCATGCTTGTCTAGATCGTTTTCTTGAAAAGCGTTTTGTTAGCCAGCCAGACAGTAAACAGCCTGCAATGGTGAGGCTCATCCAAAAACACAACACTCCAGCGGGATCAGACAATGGCAGATCAGCAAATAAAATGACGCTAGTAATCTGAAATGGGCCCGCAGCACATACCCAAGGCTTTCACTGATCAATGTCAGGAAAAATTTCTTTTGATTCGCTACCTAGTTGGTAATTATTCGATTTCACAAATGCAGCTCCAGCCCAAACGGGCCCTTTTGTGGACAGTATCGGCGCAAATTATGGGCTACTTTTGACCTCTAGGCTCGAGTATAGAACTTAACGAAAAGGAAACCAAAGTAAAAAGTTCCTCCGTTTAAAACTTATTTACAACAGTCTTGCGTCTTACTCATTCTTGGTTTCGTTCCACAGCCCCTTACATTGTCTGCCCTCATCGTAATCAACCTAATGGCCATGTGACCTGTTCTGGGACTCTTCGAGCGTGTATAGCTAGTTTTGCGCACTCGCCGTGTATCATTACCAAACGGCCATGAAACCTCGTTACATAATCAGAACATGATTCATTAAAAATCTTCAGCTCAGCTTCTGAAGATAGTGCAAGTTTGTGCAGCAGATTTTCTCTTTTTTCTCTCCAGCTTTAACGATTGCGCCATTTTAGAAAAGTTTTTCCAATATTATACGAGTAAGAATCCAGTCGCTGTGGACGTTGTTGGAGGAGCGCCGATTTTAGGGGCTTGAAGGTCCGCAGCAGTAATGATCAATGATGCTGGAAGTGATCATGGAGTTTGTACTTGGTCTCTTCTTGTTGTTAAGTGACGCGGCAGATTCCGGCCAGTTTAACGTTTACTGCTGATGACAGTTTTTAGCTGGGATAATTTGACTTGTTATTTACTTCTTGAACGCTCGTGGTGTAGTAAATAATTTCAGCCGCAGTTACGTCATTTGCAAGTAAGGTCTTAACGTTATACATACATATTATTATTGTTGTACTGGAAATCAAAGTTCATGTTCGTAGAACGAGTTACTAGAATTCCTTTGGAAGCGAACAGAGCTAGGAATTCTAGAAAAATTGTATGTAAACATTTTGTAAACACCATAACAATATTAATAGAAGGAAGTTGCTGAGCTAAAGTCCTAGATTTAATTTTCAGAGAGCTTCCAAAGACATTACGAGATATTTTGCTCCGTTCTATATAGGCCTATTAATAGTACACGAAACACAGTGAACCTTTACCTATGATTAAGAATCCCATGCTCTTGTTTACTTCTGCGCAATCAAACTCGTTTTGTCCACCCTCACCTTCTAAGAGAATTCAGCATAAATAGGTGAAACTAAGGCCTGCAATTTCAATATTTAATAAATAAGTGTAATTTATTAATTACTAAAAATCTGTGGAAAACACCAACTTCTGGATTATCTTTCGTATGAGGAACCAGCATTTACTCGTTAGGGGAAAGTAGTGCAGCTTCTCTTTCAAGCATATTCCGACTCTCCTCCATCCTTGCCCTTTTGATCTACATCTTTATACTGACTTGGAATTAAGGTTAAAGGTAAAAACCAGCGCCACTATACGTCTTAGTGGCTCTATTCAATTTTCTAAATCACAGAATCTACCGCCATTATTCACGGGCGGAGAACAAGTTTTTGTTGTAAAATTAGAAAAAAACACCAATAAAAAGCCGCATCTGCATTTTACCCATTCTCACCTCCTAAGTTAATTGTTTTCGTGAATTACGAGTATATTATAAAATAAGCAGCTCGAATTCTGCATCCATGGTACTGGATCCATTTTGGATTTTTATTATCCCATCGAATCTGCTATCTGAAGCGAATTGTTGACATCGAAGACAAGCTGCGAACGATTTCATGGGCCATTTCAACGCGTGGCGCGGCAACGTGACGTTGAGCGGGATAGGCCATGAAAAAACTACTCGAAAATGGTCAAAAAGCGTGAAGAGGCTTCCAGTTGATCTATAGATGGATGAAGGTCAATTAGTTGCGGGCTTGGGAGCTCATAATCTGTCGCCGTTATCATGCCGAACGGAATCACAGCCACGTTATGGGATTCTTCCGTCTTAGGTGTTGGCAAATTCAGCTTCGGAGGTTAGCTCTAGTTCGAAGAGCTTTCAGGCGCACGCAGGGGCAGGTAAGATTTAGATAACTGAGATAACAGTATCGGTCGTAAGAGAAGGTTATTCCGCGCAAAAGCAACCAAGAAGCCCGAATGCCAGTTTGCTACACACAAAAATCTCATGTAGACATGGACAGCGACGTTCGTTTTTCCGCTGTCTCCCCTTTTGGAACCGTGCAGTCGATCTGATGGGACTACGATGAAGTCAATATTTGCGAAAAATGTTGCTCCGATGAGAAGCAGCCAGTCTAGTGTTTCTCTATTGGTGCTGGACTGGTTGACATTTACCTCGCGTAGACCTTTGGGGCCGCTTCTTGGTATGTCTTCACCAATTCCGCTTCTTTTCAGTTTTCAAGGTGATGCGTTGGAGGTTTTTTTCCTTGGTTTTTTACCCTGGTCTCTGGCTGCGTCGTTAAAACGGTAAATTTCAATCAAATAATGTAGGAGGACCCATGGGAAAAACGTCGAATCTGGAATAAAAATTTGCTTTGCATGGGTACTAAGAAAACAGCTGAGTTTAATCACTTAGTGACAACTTTGCGGTAGAAATGCGATTTTTAAACTCAACTTCTGCTAGCAAGTAACCACGGCACATTAGAACGACAGTAATTTTTTGCAGTACCACAACACACCTCAGCAGAATAAAACCACTACGATATGTAGTGGCCAAAGCAAACGATGATGGCATGAAATGTTAATGAGGGATTGATGTATGGCGGCAAACGTGCTCTTAATAAATTCAGTTTTAGCTAGTCTTATGCGCGAGAGCATAAAAACTTGTGCAAGTCTGCGTAGATTCCTCCGCAGTTGGGTTCGAATTAATGGTTTGAACTGAGGAAAGTGGAAGACGCAAGAAAGGCGGAATGTAACGTGGAAGAACCTCAGCTGAGGAGACCAGCCCAAGCTTGAGAACACACTCGCGACGACCAAACATTGAAAGTGAAATTGTTGGAACTGGCAGTACCCGTAACACTATTATGAATCCAGAAACTGTAGGTCTTTAGCAGACAGACTAACGGGGCCATGTGTAGAGTTTCACTTTCCACTGCCATCCGTATCCATCTTCCTCCGACTGCCAATTAGTTCTTCATTAGAGAAAGAATCACGTACCTGGGCTGAAGGAAATGTATGTATGTAAATTCTATGGCCAATTTGCACTCAATTATTTTGATAGCGTTTTTTGGTGTTCTTTAGAATTAACAAGAGTGGAAAATTTTACAAAAATATGGATACTAGAGGAAAATTTAAGTTATTGAACGATATTCGAAAAACGCATAACCAAGGTCCAGGCATCCGATAGTGTTTGAATTCTAAACATACATACATCTAATAAGCTTTTAGAATTTTTGAAGTCTTTCAATCAATGAAACGATTAAACGGACATAACGCATATTGTTTATTTTTCATTTTACTCCTTTTTGGACAGTTTCAGCACAGCCTTTTACGCCGTTGTATTTTTTCAGCATTTCTTTAATTTGATCACGGCACAAAGTGGGAAACACTTTGGGCCACTGAAAGCATAAACCGCTAAAAACATAACATGGTTTATTTTTAGAGTATGCCCACAAACATATCAACTGAGACTGTTTGGAACCGAGTACGCGATCCCAGCCTAACCATTAGGGGCAATTTATTTCAGGAAAATTGCTATGGAACTAGTCTGTCAAAGTTTTATTGCCAGACTTTTATAAAAGACTCGTTCCTACCATGACCAAATGAAATAACACTTAAGCCGTGAGCCAGCTCATCATTACCGCCTTAATTTGTTGCTAACTGAAAGGTGGACATCTTGCGGTAAGACCTATGGAGTGCGTTAGCGAGGGAGACCCAACCTCCGCTGGAAGGATGGCGTAGAGCAGAACGGGACATCGGCTCAGAATCAGGACCGGTGGAGAGAACAGTTGCGAGAGGCCAGGACCGGATCCCGGAGGGAGGGGTCTGAGATGTTGGTCCAGTGCCCAGAACACTTCTGTGGCATCCTGGTCCACCTCCAAATCCATGATAGAGAAGTGGATAAAGGGACTAAACCTAGCCTTTTGGGACTCAGTCCCAGGTCTTAGACAGGCTAAAGATCTTAAAAGACCCTCTGCCTTAAGGGGAACTATCACTTTAAATAGAGCGGACCTAAGACTGTGGGTGGGTTATCTTACTGGCCATATAGGACTGTGGTATCACCTCCACAACCTAGAACTGTCTCAAGAGACAAAATGCCGACTCTGAATGGAAGACTACGAGATTTCTGCACATATTCTTTGTGAATGGCCTACTCTGATCTGGCTTAGAAGAAGAACGTTTATCAGAGAGTTTATGAGTCCCGCTCAAGTCCGGTCTTGTTCAATTAAAGATTTTCTTGCCTTCGTCCGGAAGGCTGATAATCTGTTCCGCTAGTGGGGTACGTACACAATAGGCCTAACTTGGCCGTAGTGGGTTACCTTCATTCCTTACAAACCAAAATCAACTTGCGACAATCCCGAGACGGGTTCCATATACCACCAATAATTTAAAAAAAGTAACGAATATATTCTTTCTACTTAAAAGCCGCTTCCTCGTAATTATGTTCATTACTGTATTTATTTGCCCAACTCCAAATGCTCACTTAGGGTCACAGCTCGATACATAACATATAAGGAGGCACCCAACTGTTGAATTTATCATCTAGCCAAAAACATTCTCCAGCGGTCTTATGCCATCGCCATTGATACTGACATGATATGAAGATTAAAGAAGAAAATGCTTCTTCCACTTCATTGTAAAGCATTTTGAGGATCGGCCTTCGTCATCCGTTAAGCACCATTAAACGTGAACGATGACACATTGATTAGACGAATGGAAGTAAAATTGTTCGCATTGTACAGAAAGAGTCAATTAGTCCACAACTCAGAGAATGAGCTTTTCCGAAATAGCTTCACCTGCTGAGAATTTTAAGAACATTGAAAGCACAAATCCACTGTTGCCTAAATATCAGCAAATGTGGTAGCATCAATTCTAGACTCTGCTTGAAAACAAACAGCAGTCTTTCTGGAAAGAAAAACATTTCGTTTTGGGTCTATTTCGGCCCGCAATTTTGTCCAGGCTCGCATCTACCATGATGGTGGTGAGCAAATATGGAGAATTATTTCGCAAATTCCTTTCCTTCATCATAAGCTACTGCGTGGTTGCTTATATGGTGCTTTCACGGAAAATGATAAATACACTACACCGACGAACGCAACGCCGCCCAAAAACCTCACCGTTAATGCAGAAGCTCGCAGAAATAATCATCAACTGAATCAATACCAACTTCCAGCAGAAATAATGAACTCTTCGTTCCATTTTGCGATCTGTTATTAAGGAAACGGTGAATCAGCGGAACTGCTGTTGCCCCGCGCTCCCTCGAGGTAATTTGATTTTCGATATAAAATTTTAAAGTTCTATAACAAGGCGGACGCCAGCACGTGTCTAGAGCACCATCTTGGTTGTGGTATAGAAGGCTTAGTATGACACCAGTTCAGTCCTGAATCTGATGAATAATGGCGATACAAATAATCCCGGCTATAGGGAAGTGAGGGTTAGTATGCTGATTATAGATCGGAGGTACTGCGTTGTCACTCGATGTACTAGTGGGGCTGCTGTCTGCTGCTGGCCACAGGGCCATTTTTAAATTTATATTTTTTAATCGTGCAAGAAAAATCGGATTTAAAATACAAGGGGTAAGAAAATTGGGGATGTTGCATTTATAATTTTTATAATATGGATGGCTTAGTGTCAAAGTTAGTGCAGTGTTGGGCATTTTTTTTTTTTTTTTTTTTTTTTATGTGAAAGACTAGAGTCACAGGAAACGCCCTTTATACTGTGTCGACAATCTATTTTCTTCATATAGAGTGCAATGTCGAACAGCAGCTCTAGTCGGGGAAGAAAGGAACTGTCACAACCTACCAGCGATATTTTGCAGTCCACCTACTCCCAACCATTACTGGCGACTTTGTCATCGGGGCATCGAGAAACAACTCGCTGGAGTGTTATGCCTCCTGAAACGACTTGAATCTCATCAACCAACCGATGACATGCGCTTTTTGGTGAAGCGGGGAAGGGCTAACTAAGGCTATGACAGAAGGAATCAGGAATGTAAAGAGGGAAGAAGAAAGAAGGAAAGTTATGTAGGTGGGAAAGTGGAAAAGGCGAAGGACCGTGGGGCTGGCCGGGATTCGAACCCGGGACCTCTGGGATAGTAACCAGACGCCTTACTCCCTAGGCTACCGAGGCCCCCAGCATTGTTTTGCTCTAGATTAAATTGTTTCAATTAATCCAACTTTAGCATACCAAAAACAACGATCTCTTTTAGCTTCAGATATCATTAAAAAACTTGTGAAAAACTTTGAGCTAAATGGTGGCTTTTTTATAAACTACCAAGGATATTACTTTGCTCAAATTTTCATCAGCGCCAGAAGAAATTTAACAAAGGTCTTCAAATCACTTTCACAATTAGAACAATGAGTGCAGCAGCAGCCCTGCTCCCCGCTGCGTACACTTCACAGGCAACTCTTCAAGTTGCGCATTAATTCTTGAAATGAGAAAATGTCTTGCGATTCGATGTGATTACCACATACCGCAATAAAAATCAAGAAAAGTAAATCCCAGATGTTGTGTGTAAGTGCAGCTCCGCAGCACTGCTCGTTACTGCAGCAAGTGCAATCGGCGTCATTCGTGACCATTTTAAGAAGAAGTCAGAGCTGACATTGACTTCAATTTCTGACTGCGTTTTATAATCGGTATGAGTGCATGCAATGCGAGACCCAATTACCATGACCGATTGAAATTTTTGCATTCAACTTGCGCCTCGACTGTGAGCTGCATCAAAGGCCAATGCAGTTGGATTGCTACAACTTATTGTTGCTTGTCTTAGGCCAAACGAATAACGTGCAGCTCGGCTTGGGCCACAAGTGAACTAGTGTTTAAGATTTTTCCCATTTTGGAGCCGCGTATTGCAGACGCTGTTGATATTTCCAAAGTTTTCTAGTCACACGGCGACATGCTGGATATGTACCCAACCTCACGCAGACAATCTTTTATCTGCCATTGCTCGGCTCACGCAAACTGAATTGACTGCATTCCACCTGACACCAGCGAAGGTAGTTTTGAAGGCATCTTATTTCGATGTGGATAACGTCGGCCATGAAATACACCTTGACCTGGTTCTTGAATTTGCCGGCTTAGTGTTTCTGACTCCTAAACTAGCCATGAAAATGGTCGGGTTCTTTCTATTCGCAATGCATTAGGAAAATCGTTACGAATTACATTTCGCAAGCTGGAGTTTTGCACATTAGAATTCGTGTCTCATGCCGACGTACGTCTCACAATTTAGCGCCAAGATTTGCAATTTAAGCTTCCGAACTGTCATGCCGGGGACTTTATAAATTTGCGGGGGCGAGCGGATCGTCGCTTCTCTATACAAGCTTCAAGAGCAGGCAGCGCCATGGGACCTGTTCTATTTTTACTCGGGCACATGAACACTGTTGAACTCATCTGCCAGAATGGGTTCTTCGGCACTTCCAAGAAAATGATTTGCTATTGTGTTGTGTTGGAAAAAACAAAGAAGTCAGATTCTTGCGCGAAGCTCTACATACCCTAAAGCGACCAGTCCACCACTTCTCACTCCTACCAGTCGTGGAGTTGGACTTCTGCGCACTGCAGTATTCTGAGAGAGAAAAAACCCAAACTTGTGGATTGGCACTGGTACCCTGCACCGGAACGATTGAGGAAACGAAATTAACTCAGCTCGTATATATTCCAGCCCACAGAGAGCAGCGTTCGAAACTACTTTCACCTGTGGAACTCTCATTTTTATACCAACACTTATATTAAATTTTTTTCCATGTTTATCTTTCTTCCAAAGAAAAAGGAATTAATAAAGAGCGCCTTGCTGCTAACAGTAATTCTTGATTAAGATTAGCGAAATTTTTAGTTAAGCGATTCTAACCAAATTGGCACAAATCCAACTAAGAAAACTCTTCGGCGAGTACGACATCCAAAGAATACTTTTTCCGATTTCCGTGGCTTTGGTTTAGTGTTGGACAAAACTATTATTTCGAATTTCATGTTTTAATGTGGAAAGGGGTGGGTTGCACGGGCAATGGCAATATGGATTTCCCAAGTTTTAATGCTATGTGCTTGGCAATTTTATTTTTAAATGGAAGCCGCAAGCAAAAGCAAAACACTAATTCAAGTTTTCTAATGGCTCTAACATATATAGACCGTTTTCTTTATTTGCTTTAATGCCGAGTAGCAAAGTTTATTTTCGTTTGCAAATTTTAGGCAATCATTGTCGCGGCTCGCAGATGATTTTCTTGTAGCAGTGCAATATTTCCATTGCCGTGCTCGAAGAACATCACCTGGACGGCCATAGGGAACGAGGTCAGTTGGCAAATGGCCATTCCGCCTTTCCTGCAGTCGGTTTTAGGCCAAGGAAATTATCTTTGTAAGATTAGCGGCGATGTTCTTATCTTAAGGATTATGAAGGAATATACTTCTTCCATTCCATACTTCTTATTTGACTTTGGAAGTTTTATAGAAGGTAGTAAATAGTTAAATGTGGATTTTTAGCGCACGTGAATAATCAGAAGACGCCGTAAGACTAGCCACATTTACGTCTAATATCAGCTTTTAGACACGAATAAAAATCTTATATTTTTTAAACTGATATTTATAGAGAATTTAGTCAACGCGCTTGAAACAAACTGCGTATTACCATACAAAACACATAAAGGCTCAAACCGAACAAATCCCAATAACAACAATTTTTCTTTGTTTTTTGACGTTCCGTCCGCTTGATTGCGGCTACCGCTCCGTTCGTCTCATGGAAAGTTTATGGAAATGTCAAAGTTCCAACTTTTAAAAACGGACGCAACGGATTGGTCCTGTATGAGCCTTAAGGCTAGCGAATGCAGGGGAGGAAGAAGAAAAAATGATTTGCAAACGGTCGTACTTAGATTCATCCCAATCATGTAACTGTTGCTTTTAGCAGCATCCCAGTTTCCATTTAGTTCTAATAAATCCATTCTAAAGCAAGCCATAAGACGCATTTAATATAAATAAATATGATTTTCTTTACTACGAATAAAATTAGAAAGAAACCTTCAAAATTTTGAAAATTCCGTACAGTTAGGACAAAACAAGTTTCCAAAACGCGTAAATTTCATCAATCTTAACTTGAGCAAATACTGTGCGTTAGTTTCCACACGCTGCAGTTCTATCAGAAAATGTTAAAACACATTTCCTGGAAATATAATCAACAGAAAAGATTAACCATTTTCACCTTGAATATTTTATTTTAAAATTGTAATGTTTTGGTCGCGATCTAATTGTGCTTCAAACATCAAATCTTATCTATTGTAGAGTTCTTATTCACACAACTAGATCGGCAGGGCGGCCAGGGTAATTTTTTTCAAAGAAAAGCGATAAAAGCTCGTTTTCACCTAGTCACGAGTACCTGTGCCATTGAAAGAGCAAAAAAGGTTTAAATGCTTGAAATCGGCACTTAGTTAAAGTCGGCATTGGTTCCAACGTAAATAACGAAAATGTCATCGGTGGATCATACTTGAGTACCTCGCATCACCGCTTGTCATCGCGGCGTACTTAAACAGCGAGCGAAGTCTCTTTTTTGTGCTTGACCTCGGCCCGTTTTTGTACGTTGTTAAATATTTTCTTTTTGTTTTTCGTATCATCGTCGTACGGCGATGCACACAATTGACATTTCTGCATACATCGACAGTTGATTTTGCATTGCTGTCAACAGAAAACGTTTAAGAATGCCTCATACAATAGGGCGAGCGATGACTACATGTACCGATCCTCCTCTACACAACAAAGCTTTCGATGCGCTTGGTTATTAGTTTTTATTTTTGTTTTGATAACTATAAAATAAGTGCGAAAGCTCCGCCAAGGCATTCGCTGGCGTTTTAGAACCAAAAAAGCTCAACCAGCACCCCGCCCTCCCCGCATTGCATGCAAAGATGCACTTCTACTGCGCTAAAAGTCACGCGCGTTTCCAAATAAATTCAAAGCTAGAGGCAATTGCGATCAAACGCCAGCCTTGAAGTTCGAATCAGCTTCAGCAGCTGAAGGCGGCTCCATCAGAAAATAATTCTAACTAAGCTTCACGTCCACGTATTATGGCTGCACTTGCTGCATCTCCAGATTTTCTAATTGACTTGGAAATTGCAGCAGTGCAACGAGGTAAAGGCGATTGGCAACGATCTGCCTCTGCCTTTCAGATCGGTATACAGATAGCCTCGCAGTGGCTGTTGTCGAGAGAATTGTTATCTGTAATTTCGTTTTTAGATTTGGAATTTTATTTACTACGTACCGTGGCCAAGAATATCTTGCCGAGTTAATTAAAAGTGAACTCATACCTGTTGGAAGTTCCTCGCAAACAATAGATGCATTCTTCATCGTCTACGTCCATCAAACCAAACACGACTATTTAATTAGCTTCATTTCAGGTGCCACCGCCCACATTACTTTAGTATAGCTGCAGAGAAGTGTCGAGTCTCTTCCTATAATGCATCCGTTTGAAACATATTTAAAATTTAGTTGCATAAAGAATTAAATAAATGCAATTGTGCGACCTCTGGCGGTGTCAATTAAAATATAACGCATCGTCCCTGTAGTTACTTCTGCACATCGAACAATAGTGCGATCCGTCCATTAACTTCAGATAGATTATCGATTCTGATCTCTTCGGCAGAATAAATATTGGTTCCCTCCAGGGGCACTGGAGCCTTGTTATTAAAATCGTTGACGTTTCCTTAATATTGTCTGTAGAAATATTGTAAATTCAGACTACATTTAAATATTACAAAATACTTAAGTAAAAGAGGAGCCTAAGGGCAAGCTTAGACCATTTCCAAGATGCTCCAATTATCAGTTTAAGTAGCAGCTGCTGAGGTATATTTTTATAATTATGTTTTTGAATGAAACCATCAGAAACCAAAACTCTTTATGCAATCCGAGTCCAAGTCCGGATGAAGGAGGATCGCAGGACCTGCAGCAATCTTTTAAGGAACTTGTTTAAATTTCTGACCGCACACTTACATACACTTAAATCGTCCATGCACAATCTGTGATTAAGCACGATCGATTCGTACCTAATTAATTTTTAGAAACATTTCAGTTTCTTTTGTCAATCTTCTAAAACGTCAGGAGGGCTTATTTTGTACGATTCACGCTTCCGTTAAACTGCAAAGGCCAATGTATGCCATTTTAAAGAACTGGAAATCCAAACGGGTTAGATCTTGATAAGAAAATATTTGAATTTGATTCGAGTCGCTGGAAAATCAATGCTAAATTATGCGTACTAATTCGAAGCCCCAGACCGCTTGAACAGAAGAACAGCGTGACCAGAGAAGGTTGTTCTTGTCGATGTTGAAAGCCATAAAGGTACCCATAACGACCCGCGACTAAAAGGGTCGCAGCCATTGAATCTAAAAGCCATGGCAGCATTGTTCTCAATACTCATGGTGGCATTTTATGGGTTTTTTAATTTGGAAATTATAATATCCGAATTTTGCTTTGATTTTATATACATACATACTATGTTTCAATCAGTCATCCGCTTAACTTTAGGTCGCTGCAGTTCCAAACGTGTTGTCAACTAACCTTTTGACTTTTACATAAATTTAACACTAAACATTGTGATTGGAAAAGTAAAGATTTAATCTATAAATGTTCAATTTATGTTATTGGTGTATATTTTAGAATTTAGCGCATTTATACAAGTATTCAAAGAATCTTACTGAAATCTTACAATAGATTTACTACTGTTTGCCATATGTAGCATATGTGTTCAGTGCTTATCGCAACTGGTCTTCCACAGAGTTCGATTTTGAGCCAATGCCGCATACACCTTAACCATCTGGGTCTCCCACGCTATCGCACTCCATAGATCTTACCGCAGAGAAGGTTCTTCTTCGTTCATACAAGCTAGATGCCCTGTCACTGAAGCTTACCAATCTTTACTTTCTTCTCAACATCTATATCGCAACCGAACTGTGTTATCATAGGCAGCTCAAAAGCCTGAAGCGGTGTTGGATTGAGATTTGAATGCCATTTTTCCTTCTCTAGGGTGAAGATCTGATCAGTTGTCGCCACCTTGGTATTGGCCTATGATGTTTGCAGCTAGGTTATGGAGCCATCTTGTTTTGTAAAATAGCGAAGAATATTCTTACGCGGTGTTCATCAACGTTATACCGCGATAACTGCTCCACGCTGTGATATCTCCTTGGCAAAAGTTACAAGATTTGTTTACATACAGAGCTAATAAAAATGTATTTTAAATCGGGTAGTTTCTCTCAAATAAAACTTGAGTAGAACTAAAAAAGCAAAATAAAAAACCTTTACTTGAAAAACTCACCCGAAGAAGAATATTTATACATCAAGGTAAAACAATTTTTTCGTTTGATAAATAAGCCTCCGCTTTCCAAAAGGGGCAACAAAAGAACGTAATTTCAAAATAGCATTCAAGGGACATAACCAATTGCAAAACGATAAAAAACTGCTTCTTTGTCGAAGTGTTGACAATTTTTAGGTTGGCTGCCGTCTAAGCATCTTAAAAAGCGCACAGAGTTTTGAATACTAATCTTTATTATTATTCCGCCGTTACCAATTAAATTTATTTTTGCAAAACGAAAAACAGCAGCAAATTGTCTTGAGACAATCGTGGTGACAAAAAGCAAAAATCGTCGATAATGCAAATGTAAAGCAAAATACATTCCTGGTTTCCCTTTAATTATTCATAGTATGCAAGGCAAGCTTCTTGAATAGCATTAATTGGTTAAGGTGTATGCGGACCGCATCGTTCATTAAAGATTTCTATCATCAGAGCAGCAACAGGCCACAAAGTATGACGTCTCTTCACTTGCAAGTCAGTATTTTGTTTCTAAATGGTTATTTATGCTAACAATGGGACGCAGCAATCTGTCAAGACTGGCTCACAATAAATTCGTAATTCATCCTTAAGCGTTAGGTAACTCGGGCGTTCTACGGGGGCTGCTGATGCATTGGTACCTCTAACAGGAGTTGATCTTGATGCAATATCAAACTCCTTTGAACTCCGTTTTATATGCGAATGCAGATTTGCGTGAATATCTTATCCCAAAATAAATCTAGCCCCGCCAATCCGCTTGTTCGATATGCAATCGAGCTTTGTGTAATTTTCCAACTGCAGTGATGTCACGTGCCTGACCTTGAGCGCGCTGCAGTGCATGCAGCAAGATAGTCACACGATGCAGCGAGAGATGAGATGGTTTAATTACACAAAAATTGATAATTCCATTCGCTCGATTACATAATTAGAATAAGAAATGCACTTGAGAGCCAGTCAAACTGGGGATATGTGCAGGCTTAACATGACGAACCGCAATTTAGTACCTATTCACGTCGACGCCCGTGCAATCACATGTTCGGATTTTCTGCGAGCTTGGAAAATTTTGCCGAGTCACCATTCTCAATCCATTCGAAATTTTTATGTGAAACTAAAGAACGATGCCAATATACCCAGGTATGGGGCTGTTGACGGATCAGAACTTACATTATCTGCCAAAATATTCTTTAGAATCGTGCGGGATAATTACTTTGCTAGTTTTTTCATGAACTGACTGCTACCACTGCTTGCAATGGTGTGGTCGTGTGCTCTGCGGCGTGCTACAAGTATACACATCAATTGGCTAGCAGTATAAGAAAAGTTCCACACCCGTATTGGTCTTGGTGTGCGGTTAAGAAGATTTTGATACGAACTGTGTATAGTGCTTATAGTTGAGTTAATACGCAAAGACTATAGTGACCTTAGCCGGTCGTTACATAAGACCTCCGTTAGTAAGTTTGTAATTTTTGTGGAGAGACTGCCGCGCGTCAATAACGTCATACCTATTGCAGAAATTGTCGACCAAGACTGGATTGCTGTAGAAACCTAATAAGTTTATACTGAAGTTGAACCAGTCCAACTACTTGCTGCAATCAAAGATACTCTAATCAATTGGGCTGGAATCTTATCTTGACCCAGAGAGATAAAACACGTAGCGATGGCCACAATCATTTCGTTCCGCGTTTTTCCTGCTGAACTTAGCGGCTTTAGGATCAGTCTCAAAAGAAATAACAAAACTTGGTGACAAAATTACAACCAATCTCTCTTATCATTTGCAATTGGTCTCGTTGCTTTGGTAGTGAAGACGCTCGAACTATTATGATGCCTCAAAACATTTTTAACGGAGATAATGCAGCTCGTGCTCGTTATCTTTCTTCCCATAGGGTGTTTATACTTTACAAAAAGTTTATTGGAATGGTTACTCAATAAATGTTCTTGTTGTAGAGCTTTGAAACCGAGTATTTTTAATCGTATCGTAATAATTATTTAAAATGAAAATCAATAGGCGATCAAAAGACGTTTGTTCTTCTTAAATTGCGCTGCAGACTTCGTTCGAATCGGGCCCCTTGGAGATTTGTTACATACTAGTGACAAAAATCATTTTCCATTCTTCCACGTAGAAATCAAAAACTTCCAATGGAATAGTTTCCCTCGACAAAATTTTAGGTATTCAATGACAGCAAACATATTTCTTTTTCTCAAATCACATGTCGCTATAAACAAAAGTAAAAAGTGTCCTTGTGCGATAGCCAGACCTTATCCGAGGTAGCACAGGGCACTTTAGTGTTATTATAAGTGCCGCGAAAAGGAAAATAATGTTCAAATCAAGAAGCATCATTCTGCAGCATCCTTGTAGCATACAATATAAAAGTTGCGAATACATCTGCAATCGGTTCAGAAAGTCTTGATGAAGCTTTCTTTTGCCTTTCCGCTGATAATCCCTTGTCCGCCTTTCTTATCCATCCTCGAGGACAAAAATAGAAAAGTAATGACACGTTAGTGCTGCTGTTACCACCAAACAACCTACCAACCACCAACGAATCTGGGCGAGTCAACTGTCTGCATGACCTTCTAGTTTGCGAATGGTGTAGTGATTCTGGGCCGTAGGGCGAGGATGGAAAGACATGCTGGGGCGACGTGGCTGCGGCAAGGGGCATGACTAAGTACCCTTTTCCCCACGGGTTGAAGAAATCCTACGAGTGCAGAACCCTGCTGGATTCTTGTGTTGTTTTCCATCCAACTATGGCGAGTCTGCATTTCACTCTCTGCTTGGTGCCTCCTCGTTTCTTTTAGTGGCCCCAAATAGAGTGTTTCCATAACTGGAGGTAATTACCAGCAAGGGGATCAACGATTTAAAATAGAGACAAGGAAATTCTCTCACATTAGGCCCTGGAAAAAATTGCGTCCAACGTGCGAAAAGTAGAAAACAAAAATTCAAGGCTGCTGAAAGGAAGAAGTGAGTCATGCTTTATGGACCTCAAAATTTTGCTTTTCTTAATTTGTTTTTCAAATTGTCAATATGTGTGATACAACCAGAGGTGGACAATATTGTGGAAAGAAAACACGTCGTCATCTCACAACTACGTTTTTCCGTATAATTTGCTCGTTTCTTTAAGCGAATGGGGAAAGTATTTCACTCACATTATACTATTAGTCTGAGTTGCTCAGGACTACTGAGCAAAGTGCCAATTCCACCAATATGTAGCCTTGGAAGAACTGCAGTTTGCCTTTGCATAATTCGTCTTTTTCCATTTGGAACTTTAATGTGAATAGCTCTAGTTGTAAGAAATGGAAGCTCGCTCCCAATTAGTGAGTCTTCATGCTCAAGGACACCCCAAGCGGCACCTTAGTAATGCCCAATTAAAGCCTAAACAGCAACGTAGTTGTTAGAAAAAACTATTGTAGTTAGAAAAAACTATTGTTCAATATTGCAAGGTTTACTCCATATTTCATCTGCAATACGAGCACTGGCATGCATTTCTCTTAATTTTTTTCCAACCCTCGGACCACTACCATTTATGCGCGTATTTCAGACTATTTCAGGTTTAAATATATTTCGTACATATGTATGACGAACGATGGTGGTGTATTCTATGTAGAAAGAATGGCAGAGGGTGAAGGTATAGCCACCCTCGGTCCTCAGGTTCTTCGTGCTTTATTGGAGCCAAATATTCGGCCTACGGAGTTGGAAACATCCATGAGCGCTGCCGGTTTTCGTCGCCACGTACACACTTGGATGGATTGGCATTTCGCAGAGAGAAAAGTAGAGCAGGGTTCTGGCTCCAATATAGAAACGTCGGAGACTTTGGGGTTGAAACTTCTGTCAAGGGGGCCGGTTGAAAGAGAGAAAGAGTGGTTGGATCCACTTGTCGGTTGGTTTATACCGTCGAAGAGTATAAGGAACGACACAGTGTTATACAGTACAGCTACTCCTTGGTTTTCTAGCTGTTTGGTGTTTAGTTAAACGGGAGGTTTGATAGGTTTAGGTGGCGGTTTTCGCTCGCATCGCCAACACATGCCCACATAATCATTCCCATAGGGTGCTGGTTGCTTTAGTGGTTTCCTTGTGGAATTCGTGGTAATTATAACTCTATGTTGTGTGTGCTAAGTGTAAAATGCAATTAACGTTATCAACGCGACTCTTTAGTACTGATAAGAAATACCTTCATGATATTGCAACTGTGAACTACAAGCAGTGCAACCAAAATAGGACTTCTTTCTGTGTGCTGAAGTGAGCCAAACTGTGTCAATAATAATCAAGATAAAAGAGAAAAGTGCGAAAATTTTATTTATATGAATTGCACAGATGTACAGGCCTCTTCGACTGTTCAATATTTAAAATAAGTTCAGATAACCTCACCAGACAAAGGAAATACAAGAACGCATTGGATCAAGGACATAAACATCTGTTCGATTTCGTTTGTTTTGAATTTTGAAACTATGATGTATTCGAATACCGAGGCGGTGTATTGGCAGAATGGTATGTGAATGTAGGATTGCTTCTTTTTAGAACAAGATTTAAAAAAATATCCAAATTCACCGGCAGCAATTTGCCGAACTCATACATATTTGTAAATATATGCGAGTGACATTCAAATTGAATTTACTAAACTCAACTGGTAGTGGGACAAACGACCAACAAAACAGCCAAACTAGCATGGAATTAAGACAAACTGTTCTTATCATATTAAGAAATCTAATATTTTATGTTTGGTGGACTTATCTTTAATAAGTTTGTGGAAATTTCATGAAACGCAGAATCTGTTTGATATGCATATGTTTCAGTATTAGAAATCAGTTTATTAAACCAATTTACTTTTATTTGTAGGTAGATCTTGTTGCCTAACATTACGTATGCTAATAGTTGAGGAGGCACCCACCAAAAGCCCAACTGACTCGACTTATCCAATGACTTCATCTATAAAATATAGCAATGTCGACTTAGACACTTCGCTTACTGCAAAATAACATTTGAAAATGGGAAATGAAATATATTTAACGTACTGTTCAAAAGAACTTATGCGACAATCCCTAGATTGCTAGAAAAAACAAAAATGGATGATTGTTACTTTAAAATGTGGGTTATAACCAGCCATAGATGAATTAGGTGCTTATGTTCATGCAGACTAACCACCAAATAGATAAAAGACTGAAATTAAACTAGTTTTACTATAACTGGATTGCTACCAATAATGCTAACTTTTTCCTAGTCACTTTATTGATCTAAGGCAATTGAGTAATTCAATTTCGTGTAAGTTTATTCCAGCAGAAATTAGTAATTTGTAAATGCAAAAATTAAAAAATGTTCCTATTTCAATCTTCGCCGGTTAAATGGTGAAATTTGTAAACTTTTTTAGTTGAAGTCCTAATTTGCAGCAGCAGCAATCTGTGCTACTAACAAATGGCTGCATTTCTGCCGATTCAGTGCAACATAATGGCATATTCCTAATTTTATCTTTAAAACTTCTCTTAATTTGAGAATATATAAATATATTTACGCCAGATAATTGGTAGTTTTGCCGATTTCATCATACAAATATACTTTGAAAAACTACTGAAATTCTGTTATTTAAATTCAATTAACACTGTGCGATGTCAATCCTCAAATAAAAAGAAATGTAAAAATCGTAGTTTGCCATCTGCAAGATAGGAAATGAAAGTCACATTTTCATTTGTTAGCTAGAAGCCAACACTTAAGCAATAATGTATTTTAACTTTTCCACCAGTAAATTTAATTTAAAAAATATTTCCTTTTATTTTTCAGATCGTTAAGGGAAGAATTGGAAAAATAAACCGGCTACATTATACTGGCCATGGACGTCCCATCCATGGTCCAACGTTCCGGTGATACACTTATCATCCGAAGTGTTGTGAGTGGAGACCAAATATACTTAGATAAGGAAACAGGAAAAATCATTAAACCCTCGGCGTTGGATAGATTTAATAAGTTTCATCCGATTAGTTTGGAGAGATCGGCAGATGGGATGGTGGATGATGGCAGCCAAATTGAAGCAAAGGACGAGGAGCTGCCTCAATGCAAAATAAAACGCAACTATTCCTGCAATTCGTGCACGTTTTTTACGCAAAATCCTAGATATTTTTTAACACATCTCAGAGATGTACATGGCGAGAAGATTGTTATTAATGAATGTAAGCTTTGCCTTTATGCATCTAGGCATTATCAAAAGCTGGTACGCCATATGAAAATGGTGCATGGATCAACGGAAGGTATTGGAGATCACATCCATGCTAGGAAGCGGCAGTTAGGAAGAGAGAATAGAAAGCGAAAAAGTGAAGATAATATGAGTGCATTGTCTTTTAATACCCGCATTGTTCTACCCCCCATTAAGTTGGAAGAGCCAAGTCAAGATGAAGCACCTCAAAACAGGCTTTTGAAGTGCAGTTTGTGCGAATTCACAACTCTTTACAGGGCCCAGCTAGTAGAGCACGAACAGGATGAGCATTGCAAAACGAAGTTCTTTCGGTGCGAAAAATGCAGCTATGTGACGCATATTAAAGCAAGATTTAGTAAGCACGTCAAATATCATTCAATGCCTATGATAAAATGTGTCACTTGTGATTTTCGGACCCCATATAAGTGGAATCTTGATCGCCACATGAAAAATCATGGTGGAACTGGGCCATTTAAATGTTCAGCGTGCAATTTCACAGCAGATATTAAGCAAAGTCTTACTGTTCATGAAATGAATCATCATGTCCCACCGGTTGGGCATGCTGCTGGTATGAGCATGGCACGCCGGAAGAACAAGGTTGGTGGAACTGACTTGCCAGACGATTTTATAAGTGAAAACGGGGATTTAGACGATCCGTTTAACAACAATAATAACGTCGATGATTTTGAAGAGCCGGTAACTAAGAAATTTAAATACGAAAATGATGAACAGCCAACGGATCTATCGCAAAAATCAAATCCAGAAAATTCAAGCCTACCCAAGAAAGCAAGCAGGCCTGTCCCCAATTTGATTCCTATTCAACATCCAGCTAATGCGCTGAATCTATCAACCTCACAAAAAGAGCTAGCCACATGTAGGAATTCGTTAAAAGATCTAGCAACACTTTTTTTCAGTGAAGGGAAAATTCCCGAAATTCTTGGTTTAGATAAAAGTGAACCGCCACAGCTATCGCCTTCATCAAGCAATTCGTCAACAAGCAAAAGAAAAAGTGCAACATTCTTCGACAAACTTAAAGAGACTTTGGCTGATGATGCAGCTAAAAACGAGAATCTTGTCTGCAAATGTGGCTACGTGTCTAAATGCCTATCAGAATCAATAATTCACCGGAATGCCTGCCCTAATGATGAGGCTGAAGATAAGCATTCCAGTGTTTCTCCAATCAATTTATCGGTGAATAGTGGTTCAACAAGATGCCAATACTGCCGACATAGATGTAAATCCAGCACTGACCTAGCTATTCACATACAGAATTGTGCAGATGCAGGGAATTGCCAAAATGATTCTCTCGACTCAATTTCGGATTTAAATGAAAAACAAGAAGAAGACACCACGGAGAACGAGTATCTAGAAACTGCTGAAATCAAACATCCCATGGAGAATAAAATATTCGTTTGGAACAAAATGCCAGAGATGAAAGCGAATCGTATGATATTAATGGATCAAGACAGCGGAAATGAAAATGAAGATGATAAGAGACATAATTCTCACAATCTAGAAAATGGTTATTTCGGCGTTGAGACAGCTCCAGGATATGGCGAGGTATGTATCATGTATCGTTTCTCTATCAAGCAATTTTGAAACTAAACTTCCTAGGTAACTAAAAAGATGACATCAGAGGAAGAAGCAGCTAGTTCGTCTTTAAAAAAAGTATACAAGTGCCCACATTGCTCGTTTTGGGCATCGACAGCCTCACGGTTTCATGTGCACATCGTTGGTCATCTTAACAAAAAGCCATTCGAGTGTTCATTTTGTGCTTACCGATCCAATTGGCGATGGGATATTACCAAGCATATAAGATTAAAGACCATTCGAGATCCTCTTCATAAAACTGCGAAAGTGTTAATGAATGATGAAACAGGAAGGAGGAACTACACCAAATATAATAAATATATAACTCTCATGAAAGTCACAGAGGAAGATGGAGATCCAAAACTTCTTAAGTCAGGTGAAATGACGCCAAATCAAGAAGCTTCCTTAGCTTTCATTAACGAGTACAACAATGCTATGCAAAAAACTAAGAATTCTGGAGAAAGCAGTGGGGACTGCAGTTGTCCAAATGAATCTAACTCGCAAGCAAGTACAGTTGGGTCAGCAGATCCTAAAAATTTGATGCGAATTCCATTTATGGCATCTGTAATGGGAATGACACCACACCTTTCAGAGCAAAACGATTGCAACAAACGCAGTCCTCCACCACTTATAAAAGCTGGAGATGACCTCTTAACACAAAATATTGATATCAAACCTGATGGATCAGAGAAGAGGACCTTATATAAATGCCGAAAATGTAGTTATAAGTATGTTACTATATTTATAAGGTTTCTCGAATTTTCTAACCATTACATGTTTCAGGAATCCTAGTCGGGATTTGGTGCTATCACATGTAAAAGGGCATTACCAAGAAGCCGGTATTGACTTATCTCAAAAACCAAATTTGGCAGGACCACCTCAAATTCCTGTAACACCCAATATATATATGAACAATGTTCTTGCCGCGATGTGCCTTTCTCAACAGCAGCAGTTATCCTTAACCGATAAAAGTGGGAAGCCGCCTTCTTACATGTCGACGCGCCATATTTCAATTGCTCAGCCTCCCGTGCAATCTACTTGCCCTGCCCAACAGCAACAAAATCCCAATATAATTACTACAACATCTGTAGTCCCTCTTAATTTAGGAATACCAGTAAAGGCTACTGAGCACGGTGAGATGGATGAGGCAAGTTCTGGGGTAGTAACTACTACTGGTTCTGGTGTTACCGGATGGCGTGGCCCAGCGCCCTATCGGTGTGGTCATTGCCATCAGGTTTCAAATTGGAAGCATGTCATTCAGGTATTTTACTAACAGAAATCATTTTTCATATAAAATATTTTGCTTGCTTTGCCTTTGAATCTTTTTGTGGTCATAGACGCTAAACTATTCAAAGGCAAGCATGCATTATATCCGCAAAAAACCATTTGTCCATGGTAAATATTTTGTTATATTCTTTTTACTTTTATTGAATTTGTGCCTACTTACATTGAAGGGAAATATTTTGCTTTTATATATTTTTTTTTCATTTGAGCATTAATGGCGGGCTTCTCATTTCACTTTGTTTCCATTTATCCTTTATATAAATAGATGCGCATATATCAAAATTGTAGAATGCAATATTTTTCGTAATATCGAGTTCATAATTTCCTTATCTGCTATTAAAAATATGTAGCAATAGCGAGTCGATCCTTTAATCATCAGAAAAAATACATATTTGATCAATCTTAATATTAACGTGGAATTATTTCTACATGCAAATTTCAATATAAAATTGTATTTTCCAAAATATTGCATCTCGATTTCGTATATGCACAGTAATCCATATAAATGTTATTTCTGGGGTAGGATTTTATACTGTTAATGCTTTTATAAATGTCATAAAAGGATGCGGGAATAATTATTATACATATATTATTTTACCAAAGAAAATATTCCTATAAAATTTGCTTAAATTGTCTTTTATATTTTTACAGCGGCATTGTCGTTTGAAGCACAATGGCGACATTAAAATAGAAACTCTTGATCGTACCAGCGATAAGAACTCACCAAAATATCTTCCTTTAGTTACTCCATTTGCATATAATAGCCAAAATGTACTTAGTACACAAACAAATAATAAAAATAGTCTTTCGATTGGATTTGACGGGCCGGCCATCTCGATAACTACTAGTGGGGACCAAAAGAAAGATAGTGAGGAAGAACGGGACCAAGCAAAATGTTTATCAGAAACAAGTGATATTCATAAGCCGCAGAAACAGAAATGCCCTACTTGCCCCTACATATCTGAAAGCAAGTCACAGATGAATTATCACATTACTCTTCACAAGTACAAACCCGACCCGTTTGAGTGTGAAAAATGTAATTATACTTGTTCGAAAAAGCAATCACTTTTTAGTCACACTAAAAATTTTCACCCTGAAAGTGCAATTAAGGAAAGCGATGCCGCAATTAACCTGAGATCAGAGACGTCTTCAGAACAGGATAAATCTGAGCAGATGGTGTCTTTCTGCCCGCAATGCCCAGCTCGCTTTCTTAGCAGAAAGGAACTCAGGTTGCACATACAACTTCACGGCTCTGAGTTTGCCTTTAATTGCAAGACTTGCAACTTCGCCGCTAAGCAGGAGCCACAGCTTTTAACCCATGCATTGGCTCATTCAACTTCATATCAAGACAAAACGGAACAGCTCTGCAAAAAGTTTAAAGAAGATTCAGATTATCCAAAGCCGAATTTGGTAAGAAAAACAGTTGGCCAAAGTCAGAGCGTTTGGGTTGTTGAAGGAAATTTAATGCAAGTAGAAGATGTAGAAGATGCTATTCGAAAAAACGTTATTCGAACAGAAGATATTGAACATAACAGAAATTCAAAATCCTTAAACTCGCCCAATTCGTCTCTTCTTACTGAGCAGGAACAACCGCGAATTGGAAGATGCTTAAACTGCCCATTTGAGTCAAGCGATACCGAAGAATTAAAAAGGCACAATGAAAGACATTTGTCGGTCTCGGTAAAACCCCAGCAATATACATGTGACCACTGTGATTTCTCCATAAATGAAGAGTCTCAACTACAAGAACACGTGAAAATACATTTCAAATTCCTGAAGAATTCGAAGAAAATAGAGTTCTTTACATCTCTTCAAGACCTCGAGTTAACAAGAGTTAGATATGAAAGTAGTGATGGAAATAAGAACACAGAAACTTTATTTAAACGTGATAGTAACGAGTCAAGAAGCAGTTCATCTGAAGATTCCCCAAGCCAAAAGATTATTCTGGATATTAACTCGGGCGAGGTAATCAGCAAAAAGCCTGCGGCGTCTTTCTCTTAGTCAATTTTTTCCAAAATCTTATATAATAGTTAATATAAAATGTAAAAGTCAATCGTGTTAGTTATTTACACTTGGAATAGCGGGGCCATATTTATAGCAACTAAATTTAGTGATAACGGAAACATTTTTCATAAATACTAATCTGAAAAGAACCAAAATTAACGATTACCATTATCATTTTTTAGTACTTGTCAATAATAATAACAAAAAAACTATTTACAAAGATTACGAGTAGGTTTTAGATGTGTAGTTAGTTACTAACCAATGAAGAATGTTATTGTATATGTTTAAGTTATGTCGAGGTGGTTTATGCGATTAGTGATCTCTAAAAATTGTTTTGAATAAAAAAAGAATTGGATGGTTGGTTAAAAGAGGTTGCAGTATTTTTCTATAAAATATTTAAATTCAGGTAACGGACAATCGATGAAGAGCATAATAGTGCTACACAAATTTGCTTTTGATTTTTTCATTTAATTCCAGTTTCAATAAAAATCATAATTATAGGAAAATTAATTATCAGGGACATTTAATATTTTAAAGAAATCCTTTCAAAAAAGGCGATACACAAGTAATGTATGTTACCGTTAGCATTGTGTCATATTTAGTTAAATATAATTAGAAAATGCTTTGCAAAAACACTTTTAAAAAGTATAAACAAAAATAAGTTTTAAACAAATCGTTGAAATATTGTTAAATAATTTTAAATTTTTTTATATAAATAATATTGTTATTTAGAATATCTTAAGTACTGCTAAAAATGCCTAAAAGGTTTTTCCATTAGCTAAATCTTGTTTCATTAATAGTTTTAATTATAATAAAATAGTCAAAGGATATAAGTTGTGAATTGGAATTTTTGATGTGTAAAAAATATAGACAAAACTAATTTAAAATTTTACTAGAATTTAAAAAACAAAATCAATGAAAGAAGGAATATACACATAAATAATTAGGAAAAGCGTCTACCTCTCCCAAAGCAAATGGTTTCTTCAAATTAATGTTATAAAACCGTAACGAATTAATATACATGACTAATAATAAATGGTTAAAATTAAATTAAGACAGAAAAAATGCATAAAATCTGCATATAAAGTTCTTAGAAATTTAAACGAGATCATTTCTAAATACATACTGTATAAAATATATGCACTTATACATACAATTGATATATATTTACGAGAAGCAGGATAATTTGAATTAATTTTTAAAATTACTTTGAGGATGGATAAATTTTATTTTACCAAAGCATAAAGAGCCAAAAAATTGTAAATTTTATTAATAATAAGAGAAGGAAATAAAAGCGAAAAGTCTTTTTCTTTGTGTTTTATAAAAGTATGAGGGCTGCGTTCGGTAACGTCATTTGCAGAGCAGTAGACGCTAGTCATTCGTTCGGTATTGCAATTGATGATAATCAAGAGTTCGAAAATGCAAATTACTATTGCCAAACGTACGGCAATGCACATTCGCACTGCCATCTTGCAATCATTTTATGTCAGGTGGTCGAAATCATCAAATTCGCAGTAAAACTAGTCACTTCTGCAAATGGCATCAGTCATTTTTGCAGCCGACGCAGTTAATTGACGATCATTTGACGATACCGAAAGCAGCCCGATTCCTGGTAAAATGCAGCGCTTGTGTGCAGATATTGCAGATGCAACGGTTAAATGTTTTAATTAACCTAGACTGTTCTAATCGCGGTATTTGTCTTCGGCGTATATATGTACACATCTAGATATTTTTTTTTAATTTTAAAGAAAAAATTTTATTGAGCATCATTTCTTATTATACATGGTTCTTACTCTATGACATTAGAGGCCGACTTCGCTATATGTCAGGGCCTTATACACTCACTTACATTTCTAGTTGGACCTTAGTCCGTACATCCATTTATTCAATTCTACAACTATAAGCATTTAAAATTCTCATGGTTTTGCGCCTGCTCTTCGGCACCACCACTATCACCTTGCCTTTCTGGCCTTATTACTACTAGTGCTAAAAAAATTAAACTAAGTGGCTGTATTCAGATCGCTATTTACATATTCTTAATTATTATTAATTTTAATTTACACATCTAGATACGTATATTAGAATATGTTGAGATTTAAAGTGCCCTCTTGTATATCGTTTTATACCTAAGAACGTTCTACATTTGAATCTAAGGACAACGATGAAGTTTCAAGTTCCTAATCGACATGCTAACTATAGGCGTTATTTCATTTTTGTGTTTGAAATACCTATTACTTATTTAGCGATATTCGTCTGGCTTTTACTCCTTTATTTCTACAAGACTGCTGTTTCGGCACTGCACGGAGGAGTAGACATACCGCTATACTATACCTGGGAGCTACACAAGTATATAATAGCCTCGATTCCCAGATCCGACGGGAGGGAAGTGAGTGCGGATTTGACACTTTGCGATTCTCAAATCCGCAGTCCCGGATTGGTTTACATCGAAAATTCGGAGTGAAGACTCACGCGATAATGAAATATACGATGTCGGATTATCTTAGGCACATTTGTCGTTCAAATCCGCAGAAAATTTGTTGCGGATCACACTTTTACAGCGCGGAAAATGTCAAAAAGAAATTCGGGGTTGCGGATTTGAGAATCGCAAAGTGTCAAATCCGCAACTCACTTCCCCGCCGCCGGATCTGGGAATCGAGGCCTTTGGCTGCACCTAGAGCGCATGGGTGATGATCCCCTTCTCAATGTATTGTGGCAATTACGTCGCAAATTTCCCGGAAGCCTTCCTTGATTTTCTAATGACGTACGAATTAAGCCAACTCACTGAGTCGTTTTGTCGACACCCTTGTTCTCCAGGATGAGCTAGAACTTACCTTAGCATTTCTACTCTAGACCCCTGTGCTGAAAGGCGTAATTCGACTAAAGCGTCACTCGAACCAGTTGTCACGAAACATGACTCGACTTTCGCACAGGGGCCAATATCTTTTCATCACATCGCAGAACTTGATTTCAAATAATCTTTTTTATTAATCTCACTAATATTTAAAACCAAATTAAATGTTAATCGCTAACGTCACTTTCTTAAAGATTCTACGGTTCTGAGCGTAACTTGAGGACTTAACGAAAGTTTATGAAAGAGAACGAAAGATCGTCTTGAGGTTCAAACAGAACCAATCTGTTCCGTCCGTTTTTAAAAGTTGGAAATTTGACATGAAACGTACGGAGCGGTAGCTGCAATTACGTGGACGGAACGTCAAAGAAAAAACCAGCGGATTGGTTCTGTTTGAGTCTTTAAAGGGCCAACTATAATACACTTAAGAAATTAATTTTAACTGACGTGCGTAAATTTCGCCAAACGCAAAACCGACTTAATGGTTTGTGTATACGGAAAGAAGCCCAACTGTAGTACACGTCATCTGGGGGCTTTCATGGAAATTAATGTGTTCAGCCATATTGGACGTACATCGGTCACATTTTGTTTCGTTAAACGTAAAAATGACGCGCTCAACGTACGTTTTGTGAGATGATTGGGGGGTGCTACACGGAGACTCCAGAAGTCGGCCGAACTCAGATTTGAGTCTCGTTATTTCGTCTCGTTATTTCGTCTCGTTATTATGCTACACAAGGCTGTCTTCAGGGCAGGCCCAACTATAATGCACGTAAGAAACGCACGTCATCTCGGCGCTCTCATGGAAATTAATGTGTTCGGCCATATTGGACGTACGTCAGTCATATTTTATTTCGTTAAGTTTCGTTAAACGTAAAAATGGGAAAAGAACCGCGCTCTACGTAAGTTTTGTGAGATGATTTGTAGTTACATCGATGAAAGCTAATTTTTTGTTGTTGTTTTGTGGTTTTTAAAGAAAAAAGAGTATGGAAAATGTTGTGATTCAAATACATGATAGCAATTTTGATGAGAAATTTATTATAATTGAAAATAAACACGATTATTAATAATATGCAAATATTAATAGCCTAGTTTTAATAGTCAATGAATAATATTCACGCATTTTAATAATTTTAAACTTTGAAGTCTCTCCCAATACGCAAACCAATTAGTCGGTTTTGCGTTTGACGAAATTTACGCACGTCGATTGACGTGCGTTTCTTACGTGCATTAAGGCCGTATCAGAACCTCTGCAGCGCTGCACCGACAAGTGTTTCTATTGGCTGAGGCTGGTAAAATGACAAGCAAAGCAGCACCAGAGCAGCGTGCTGCATTTTCATCTCAAAAGGCTGTATCAGAACCTCAAAATTGGCAGCGTGCAGCAAATTAGGACATGAGATGAACATGTAGCACGCTGCTCTGGTGCTGCTTTGCTTGTCATTTTAGCAGTCTCAACCAATAGAAACACTTGTGATTGCAGCGCTGCATGAGGTTCTGAATGAGCCTAAACTCTAATTTTGCTGCATATATACATGCAGCACTTTTGACACTTCTTACTTGACAAGTGAATTTAAAGAAGACGCGCGAAATTTTCAACGAGTGAACAACAGGCGGCAGTTTTTTGTTAAAAGAATTAGATCATGGAGGGATTATTAACATTTTCAAAAATTTTATTTCGAGGTTTTACTGCCAAACAAAAATTGCGCTGCACGGGTGAGACAACAGGATCTGATACAGGCTGCAGCATGCTGCTCTGGCGCTGCTGCTGCACGCTGCACATTTTTAGGTTCTGATACAGCCTTTATAGTTGGGCCTTTCAGCTTAGATAATTCCTTATATATGAAAGCCTTGACTGTGTGTGTAGTAAGCGGCGTTTCTTTATTTTCATTTGTCAGAAAGAGAAGAGAAAGAAATGTGCATTTGTGTTAGTTTTCACCCAGGGAATTTCTGGATGAAAATTCTTTCGTTAAAGATTCGTCAAGCGCGCCTTCTTTCCCTTCTCTTCCCTCGTTTCTTGCGGTAAAACCGGTTTTTTCGTACTTCTTGAGTCCCCGTGTAGCACCCCACATTGGGTAGTGCTACACACGAGACTAAGACGCACTGGTGAAACCGGTTTTTTCCTCCTTTCTTAGTGCTACACACGGTGGTCGCCTTCGTTGAGTAATTCTGTATCTTATATGCAACTTTGTAAATGTGTTAGAAATTTCCGGACCGAAAAAGAAGAAGAGAAAGAAATATGCATATGTGTTAGTTTTCACCCACCAAATTTTTGGATGAAAATTCTTTCGTTAAAGTTTCGTCAGGTGCGTCGTACTTTCCCCTCGCTTACGTTGTTTCTCTCCCATAAAACCGGTTTCACCGTGCGTCTTAGTCCCGTGTGTAGCACTACCCATTTGTAGTTACATCGATGAGAGCTGATTTTTTGTTGCTGTTTTGTGGGTTTTAAACAAAAAATAGTAAAGAAAATGTTATAGTTCAAATATATTATAGCGATTTTGATCAGAAATTTATTATAATTGAAAACAAACACGATTAGTTATAACATACAAATATTAATCGCAGTCAATGAATAATATTTATGCATTTTAATAATTGTAAACTTTGAAGTCTCTTCGAATACACAAACCATTAAGTCAGTTTTGCATTTGACGAAATTTACGAACGTCAGCTGTCGTGCGTTTCTTACCTGCTTTATATACTAAGCTTCCATTAGCTGAGGTAAGCTGGGTTTTGCATATGTGTGTGTTTGAGTATCTTTTGCAAATGCAAAATTGATTATCTGTCACTTTAACCCAGAACCGGCATAGAAACAGCATCGAGTTAACTTTGCGGAAAAAGCTCTCTGTTTACTCAACGGAAACTCTACCTCGGCTCATGGAAACACAGTACGGGTTTCTTCGAGTTTTATTGGTTTTAACAAAACTTTACTCAACCCGTGTTACCGTGGGCACTTAACTAAAGGTAACCTCTGCTTGGACACTCAGTAATAGTTGGGCCTATAATCTTAATTTTTGAAGGATTGAAGTTTGACTGTGGATGGGGGGCCTTGTGACCGGTGCTATACATTCAATATTTCATTCCATTTTCTGACGTTCAATCCTGGCATATTTCTTGGACCGGTTCTACACAATTCAACTTTGCATTCCACTTTTTGACGTTCAATTCTGTCGCTCATGTCTACACTTTTTCAACTTTTCCAGAAGAAGATCGAAAGGCTCGGCTGTCACTGCTATCCGTGTACACTCATATTCATACATATTCGCACACTCATAAAAATGTTGAACGAAAACACAAAAGTTGAACTCAAATTTCCATTCCATTTTTACCTGCTTTCCATTTTCCTTTCAACTCTAGTCTGTTTCAAACTTTGCATTGGAGTGAAAGAGAAAAAAAAGTTGAACGTCAAAAAGTGGAAAGGAAAGTTGAATGTGTAGACCGGTCTTGGTTTCAAAGGAACTTGTGTCTACACATATTCAACTTTTTTTCTTTCAACCAGATGGCGTGCATTTATTACTTGTGTGGCGACCCGACTGCGAAGGTGGTTCAGCGCCATCTACATGTTAAAAACGATCATACACAACAACATGTTACAGAAGAACCACTGTACACAAACGAAACAAAAATACTTTGCTTTAGACCAAATTTAGATTTAATTTTAGGATAAGTAAGCATTGATGTATTTTAACGTTTAATTTATGAATTGATTTAGAATAAGAAATGAGTTCTCTTTGTACAGCCTTCGGGTGAACAACCATAATAAAAGAAAAATAATCCTATCCTATCTCCTATCTAATTTATTCCTATGAGGATTGGGAGTCAAGTCCCCATACTTGCATTAAGGCTCAAACAGAACCAATCCACTCCGCTTGCTTTTACTTAGACGTTCCGTCCGCTTGATTGTGGTTACCGCTATCTTGCGAAAAACTACGTTGGAAATAATTATAACTTTGAAAAGAACAAATATTTTCACAATTGATTTAATTTTCTTGAGTACCGCTGCATGAAAACTGTTGAAAGCTTTAAGTTGCTTGTGAACTTGCCTTTACATTGAATTGTCAAAATTGTACTAATTCTTTAACGAAAACCCAATTTTGACGACGCGAAACGCCGTGATATTAGGCTCTTTTAAAACAGAAACTCCAAGCGGAATTTTATTTGTGGGAAGGTCTTTATACCTTGAATTTTAGTAAATAATACTGTATATTAGTGTAAACGTTTAGGATATAATCAAAGTATCTGTCCTCTTACGTTTTTTCGTAATAACAATTTGCCGGCCTCTGACGACAAAGTTTTTACGAAAAGCGCGGATAAGCTTGGCGTCCCTTTCTGAAATTTAGCAAGCGGTCAACGCTTCTTCGCGAAGGATTACACATTTTAGCCAAGAACATGAAAACTAAAAAGCCAGAAGACTCGAAAAAGGGAACTTCAGACGAATCAAAAAAGGGAAGTTCTGATGAATCTTCCGAAGAAGAGGAATATGCAGTAGAAAAAGTTGTAAATCGTCGGGTACGCCGAGGCAAGGTTTGTATTCAGTCTAACCTCAAAAATTGTGTACGCAATTTGCTAATATTTTTGTCACATTTTTATAATTACTGCAAAATTTGTTTATCGGTCCCGTGTATGTTCTTGTAGATTGAGTACTTGTTGAAGTGGAAAGGCTACGCCGATAAAGATAATACGTGGGAACCCGTAGAGAACTTGGATTGTCAGGACCTAATTGAAGCCTTTGAAACTGAGCGGGCGAAAAATGAAGAAAAGGAGGTTGGTCATTACGAGATGAACTTTCTGTTTTCTTTATATCAAATATTTTAGCAACAGACGGACAAGGATAAAGACAAAGATAAATCGAAAACTGAAAAAAAGAAATCTACAACTTCCACAACAAACGACAAGAAGCGGAAAAATGAAGACAAGGATAGAACCTCCGCCAAAAGGAAAAAAACCGATTCTGATGGTGAAAATGATTCCAGTAAGAAGAAACGTAGGGGCTCGAAAAGCGATTCAGATGAAGGCTCAGAAAATGAGTCGGAAGCCGATGCCAAAGCAGATGCAGAAAACGGGTTTAGTCGCGGCCTAGAACCCCTTAAAATTCTCGGAGCTTCTGATGCAACTGGTGAACTTATGTTCCTCATGCAGTGGAAAGGGACAGATCAGGCGGGGTTGGTGCCAGCGAAAGAAGCCAACGTAAAGTGCCCGCAAATTGTAATTCAATTTTATGAGGAGAGGCTGGCATGGTATTCAGATGATGAAAATGACTGCTAATCTCACTTAAAGTATTCATATTCATTAGCTCTGTTCAAGTCGTGGTTGCGCGAGCAGTTCGTTATTGGATTAATTTCAATTTATGTTAACTTTTTGAAAATGTCGGAACCTTTCTCTCTGTTTGTGTTCGCCTCCATGGTGAAATCTATTTTATTGACTCTTAATAGTAGAACATCTTTTAACAGTACTTTTAAGAGAAAACAATTTCAAATAAAATTATTTTCAATTTATTTACATTTTTTTCTTGTTAAATTTTTGGTTCACGGTTTCAAGTATTCTTTCCCGCTTTTTTCGAATTGAGCGATTTTAAAATTTGTTTTTAAACAATACAATCAACCTACTAAGCATTCCATCTTACAAAAAACTTTATTTTCTCAAAACAAAACCCTTTATTTTTGACAAATTATCTTCAAACCAAAAATGACAAAATATACATGTGTTGTAAATGTTTAAAATAAGTAAATACATAAAATCGATTTAATATGTTTCCAATTTTATTGAAGTTTAGAATTTAAAGACGTTTTAGGTAAAAGGAATCTAATCAAGTTTCACCAGTAAGAATTGGCTTATAACAGAATATAGCTTTAACTTAACCATAAAATAACGTGACCTATACCACCATTACATTACCCCAAAGCCATTCAAGGTTTCAAATTAAGAATGTTTTGCATATGAATAAAAAGTTTAAAACAAGTTCCCTAAAGCAATCACATTGTAAAAAATTTTACCTAATAATAAAGATCTCATCGTTCGTGTCTATCCGCCGCCAATATTTGTTTTCTAGTTCTTTCGCCGGAGTATCAGGCCTAAGCGTCGAGCTAGGAATGGCCATAGTATAAGGAATGTAAACCACATTGGCGATATTTCTTCAAAAGGCCACCAAGGCGGATATTTGCGACTCGACTTTCTGACACCCTGCATATTTTTAATTTCGACTACATGTCTTTCCAATGTGAGTATTCGTTGGTTAATTGCGCTGATATCTGCATTCATTCTTTCCATAATCCCAAGGATTTGTTGGGGGGCAGGAGTCAAATTTTCTCTTGTTAAGTCAAGATTTATGTCACTTCTATTCAAATGAGAAAGAAGTTTCTGGTTTTTGTAAAGGGGAATGTCTGGATCATCTTCTACTGTATCGATGTATTCGTCATCGGATTGATCTACTGTATGGCCATTTTGATGTGAATAATTTGGTTCAGGACTAGATGTATCTCCGTTTATAAATCCGTTTAGGTGCTGTGCAGCCGGATGTTGCGGACTACCTCCTCTGGACGCAAAGGGCGAGTCAGGATGTGAGCGTGCCATTTTAATAATTTCAGGTGCTATAGCCTCTAGGTCGTCGAAACTGATGTTATCGAGTTCCCCAATGCTACCCATAAAGTTTGCGACATTCTCAGTGTAAGACATGGTCTCAATAATCTTTTTTAGTTCCTCTACGTAAAGTTGCATAGCCCGTTCTCGAGACATGTCACCAAGAGCGTTCCATGCATCCCACTTAGCTTTCTTGATAATGTCCCAAAAGTTAGGTTTTTTCTGTTTACACGGACCTTCTGTTGCCTGCTTAAAATATGCATAAAATGTAAGCATCATGGCACTGCTAGGTTGGTAGGAGCCGTTTTTTGGCAGTCCCTTAATTACGTTGACAGCAGCATTAAAGCGATCTTCAATCGTGGCCATTTCGCTATCGCTTGTTTTATAACTTAGACCACTGCGTAAATTTTGTTAAACTTTTGACCACCTCAATAAAACACAAATCCAGTTTCAGCCTGAGTGACCTTTGGACATTTTTGTACAGATACCTAAAAAATAGATAGATTACTAAGTGGCGAAAAAAATCTTACAATTCCATTATACCTCTCTAAAATGCAGGAGGTTGAATTACCCCACTAACACGTTCCAAATTCCCTTTTCTTTCAATTATTATTTTTAAATAATTGCGAAGAAAATGGTTGAGAAAATCTACCAACAACAACGCACCAGCCCTCTTCTTCTGCCAGCTTTTTGACGTCTATGCATGACATGAGCGTTTCGGTGCTTTCAAGTTTGTAGCAATCAAGCCCCAAGGCGAGTTTATGTTAAGTTGTGTTTCTGAAGCTGAACTGGAGATGTGGAGGCCGTGAGACTACCTTCGTTTCGGGTATTTAAGAAAATGGACCGTTGCTTTTCAGATCGAGCTTAAAGCAAATTTACTGTAAAATGATCGAACATTTATTGCATAAACTTTTCAGAAGCGCCGAATCCGAAATAAAACCGGGCTGCAGAAAGTCTATTTCTTTATTTTATCCCTGATTTATCACTGCCGGTTATTCCTACCGGGTGCAGAAATTACTATGGGTGCTTTTACACACTGCCAGCGAACAAATGTTCGCTGTAACCAATTCTTTTTAAGCTTCTTCACGGGCGAACTTTTCCAACCGTCAAAATTCAAATTCTTTTAGAAAATGGCGCTTTCATGCCAAAAAAGATGTCTGAAAAAATCCATTTAATGGTGTAAATATACATAAATAACACAGGCCGAACAGTTCTATAAGAGGCGGACCAAGACACGGCGAGCACATAAACTATTGCTGTTTTATGGCTGCCGTCGTAATTCTAAGCTGTATTTTTGCAGCCGTGGCTGCAGTAATGTCGTAAGTTTCGCCCCCAACGATTATTGGCGGAGCTCACACGATATTGTTTCAACTGTTATTGAATCGGTGTTTTTTTGGAAAGGAGTAAAAGGGAAAGGAGGAGTGTAAAAAAAATTGGCGTGAAAACTAAAGGCCCCCATACACGGTCAAATTGGATGTACATCGAAGTGCGGATGTACAGCCAAAACTATCGATTGTGGGCCGGTCGGCCGATCAAAATACATTCCCAAGTAGACAAATGTAACCGCAGTTGCAAGTTTACTTAAGTTTCAATGTAACCTAAGTTGCACAGATGTTGCCAAACAGTGAGTTGTAAACTTGTTTCAAGGAAGTTTTAGAGAAACTCGAAATTAACTATTGTTTTAAATTATCGGTTTCCATTTTCCCTAAATGAAACTTTAATACTCGAAGAAACTAGTTAATAACCGAGTGTAAACCGTGGTTTCAGACTAGTTTTACATGGGTATATTTGCAATGTTCAAGTTTATTTCCAGTTACAAAGTAACTCGGAAAAAACCTGCATATAAGACTGTGATTTCAAACTAGTTGTATTGGGGTGTTATTCATGGTTACATAGAAGTCTGAAAAATACCGTTAGGTTCCAATTTCGCCATTCATTTTAGCAGTGCGCAGAACGCTTGTAAAGGAGTTAAGAAGGTTTTAATGCAATCTAAAAATGTTGTTTTAAATATTTTTTTGTACAGAAAATTGTTGAAAATTAAAAAACAAAAAGAAGTGGAAAAATTACGATTAAAAATTATATTGAGTGAAACTTTATTATACCAATTTAAAAGTGTTCCATTTAAAAATTCAGAAGCTGTTGCCTATTTGGAGTTTTACGTGAAGAAATTAAGTGCGCAACTGTATTTTTGGTGATTCGGTTATTTTGTATTTCAAATTATTTAATTTATATTATAAGTGCGATAGTAAAACTGAAGATAAAATAATAAAATTATTTATAGGTATTTTATATAATTTATGTGCATATTTGCAGAAAAAATACAGATGATTAGCAACATATCAGAAGATGCGCAAGAAGTGTTCATTACACCTTTCCCAATGTCAGGAGAAAATAATTACGTATGCGCGGATTGCCGTAAGTAGTTACATTCAAATTTTGTTTGATATCGAGTTTTAATTATTACGCTTTTGATTGATACATAGTATTTTAAAACGATTTAACTGTATTTTCATATAAATTATAGAAGCCATTAAAAAGGACCTTACAACCCTCAGAGAGCAGTTGAAATCATTCAGGGAGGAAAGCAGGAAAGCCTTGGCGGAGATTAAAGTTACTTTGGAAATTTTATCAAGTAAAATACAGCCAGTGCAATCAGGAGACGATGGCGACCTCATTGCAAAGTCCTTTTCTTTTCTCCTAAAAGAAACACATTTTATGGAAGATTTCGAAAGAAAATTATCAACAGATGGTTATTGTAAGCAGTTAATAGTAAATATTTTACACAATTGAATTTAATACTAAGGTTTATTTTAACTTAACACTTTTTCAGGTACGAGTACGAAGACTTTCTAGGCTTGGAGGCTTACCCTGCGTCTCGACGTGCAATTTTTCCTTGCATAAAATATTTTTGCATGACGTCATTTCTGTCCAACAAATATTTTAGTGGGCATTTGATTGCATGAAATTTTAATTGTGAAAATGTTGTTGACAAGGCAGTAATTCATGTGTGCTTGTTCCCTATTAGTGTTGAGGGAATTAGAGTGTCTGGAAAAAGAAAAAACTGAACCCCATTCTTTTTCCTTCAGATCCTCTCTTCTATATAACTTTGTTTTTCCACAGAATCTCTTTATCATTTATTAATTTGATTATGTCTTCTCTAGTCCACTTGCGTTCCGCCATTTTTACTTGATATGTCAAATTAAATATTGTAGCAAAGATAGCATGCAAAAATGGCATGCTATCTCACTACAATATTTCATGCAAGTAAATTCTTGCTGCCATCTGTGGTCTAGATAAGCAATTGCATAGCAATAACATATTTCATGCAAGGGAAAATTGCACGTCGAGACCCAGGGTAAATGCAACGAAAACTGCCAGGACTATACTATCATTTCTTTTTGATGATCACTTATTAATAAAATATTCTTGGGGAGGAACGGCCACAAAATCAAATTTCAAATTTTTTAAGGAAATAAACTTTGTTATATGTTCTGTTGTAAGTAAAACTCATATAGAGTACACAGAACATTTCCACAGCAACATCATGAAAGAGTACCTAAAACACTGCAAGACAAGACTTAATCGCCGATGGTAATTTGCTTTTCATTTATGTGAAAATATTAACACATTGATTTCTATTTATCCCATTAGTGAACCATGCACCAGTACTACACTCCAGAGTAATGCCAACGAGCTGTAATTGCTACATTAATATTCATTCCTATAATTTAATAAACATTTACTCATTTAGAATATCTTAAGTTTAATAACCACTGTTTATTGCATAACTATTGGTTTATATAGTGTATTGAATTGTTAAAAATAAAGGAACCAATAATGAAGAAGAGTTTTCTTTCGAATCTACACATCGTCGGTGTAGTCTACTAATACCTCGTAACTACAATATAAAGTAATAAATGACAGTTACGAGACATTAGTAGCTCACCGACGATATAAATATTCTTGGTTTCTTCCAAGTTACAAATTTACTCGAAAATACGCAACGTTTTCGCAACCTTGCAAACATATGTTTCAAAACCGTTTATTTTCGGTTTAAAGCATACTATGGTTGAATGGTAACCTTTCAATAACGTTACATAACACGGTTATAATACCATTTCATTTTAGTTAAATTTTCACTTTAGTTACAAAAATACGTAACAAATCAATGTACGGTGACAGTTTTGGCAACTGGTACAGCAACGTTTCCGACACCAAATCTGTTCCAGCAACTAAAGTTATGCAACTGTTTAGCAACGGTTTTACAACTAGATTTGTCTACTTGGGTTGGGCCTATGGGTTTGATGAAAATCTGGATGTACATCCAATTTGACCGTGTATGGGGGCCTTAACATATCTCTTGCCTCTTATCTTACGCACTTCTTTATCACCACACACTTCACTCCTAGTAAAGGCAACTGTGAACAAATACTTGTGCGTGTCAGGAGTATGTTGTAAAACCAATTCGACTAATTCCCAATTACCTTTATACCACAAATTACCTGCTCACTTCATCGTCTACCTTTACCTCCTTCGCGTAAACCAAGTTTTCATCGAAAGATTGTTTCGTTGGATGTTCGGTCTTGTAAAAATGGCGAACTTTCAAATATACATAACATACGTGTATATGTTAAAAGTCTCCCTGCTGTACCAAAAAAAAATTCTAAAATATGATTTTTTTATGAGACAATCAGACTTAGGAATCACTCTTTGTACTAGTAGTCTGCCATGTCGTTCAATCTACTTGTAAGCTTGATTTGATGGATAGAAGCAAAAGGATAAGTTAGTGGTTTGGAGGGTGCTTGAGAAGATGTCGATGCACCTTACATTTGAGCTGTTATATAAGCGACATTTGAATTTAGACTTTCACAAAAAAAAAAACTCAAATAATATTGTGTCCTTTCATTCTTACTAGTAGTAGAAATCATACGACATTCCATTCATAATCATGCCATTCGTTTTTGCTTAGAGTGGACTTAAAACTATTTTACTCCCCTATTGATAACATCTTTCTCTCAGTCATCATCATAAATAGCTTCACAGCCTGTTAAAGGCTTCATACACGGTCAAATTGGATGTACATCGAAGCGCGGATGTACAACCAAAATGATCGATTGTGAGCCGGTCGGCCGATCAAAACCGGTTGCGAGCATGGGTTTGATGAAAATCTCGACGACATCCAATTTGACCGTGTGTGGGGCCTTTATTGGCCTTGGGTTCCTGCAATATCCACCTTCAGAACTATCGCGCTTGGCTTGGTCTCCAATTTCTTATACCTATGGTCCGTATCTCTTTCTTGGGCGTCCCATGCCTCTGTGTTCGCTACGTTCAGCATGTCCTGTCCATGGAATTCTGTTAATTATAGTATTGATTTGGCGTATGCAGTGAACACGTAAAAATTCGTCCTAGTTTTCATCATTCTTGACCCTGAGATATATATTAGCCTGGAAAATAAGATTAACCTTGCAATCCTAGCCTCAATAACGGTATGTAAACTACCTGTTGTATTGACTCATCTACAAAATTCTTTATTCTTGACTAAGGAGCTAACAAAACATTTCCAAGCCTACATCTGACGCCCGTAAGAGCAGTAATATGCATGAGTTTTAAAGCTTTCAGCTGGTATTTTATCCAGTCAGCATTCTCAATATTTGCCATCTTTTCAATTGATTCATGTTCACTGATAATAAGAGGCGCAGTTTTAATTGCTTTGCTCGTATCTATTAGGGGCCTTCGACTTCTGCACTTTTAGTTAGGTGGTATATGCACTCAAGGACATTCTTAAAATACTCCTACCATTTTCGAGTTTGGCATTAGAAATGCCGCGCTCCTCTTTTTTTAAATTACCGTTTTGAGATCGCCTCTTTCTGCCAATGTTTCCGATGTTGTCACCTGTCCTCCATGGATTTTTAATCTCGTCTGCGCTTTCTTAATTTCTGTGCCAATTACCTATACGGAGATCCAAAAGAGTTTTGGCTGTCTTACGTGGCGCACATTAAGTTCTTTAGATCTCGTCGTTCGATTAGTGTTCTGCTGAAACTAGAATATATTAATATAGAAATGCTGCATTGTAAATAAAATAAACATTTTTGGATATCAAATAATATCTGATCTTGAAATGTAATCTTTAGTGGTTTTATATGGCGCTATATGCTTGTTTAATAATAGATGTGTAGGTAAGATGAAGTCATCTATATAGGCCGGCCAATGTGACTCTGATGACATTCTTAGCAGGTTGCTTTCTAATAAATAGCGCTTCGTTATTTTATAATTCTCTGAGACTAGGTCTATCTATTTATGAAAAGCCAATAAGTCATAAATTGTTGATTAATTGCATGTTTTACTGCAAACTGCACCAAAAATTGGATGGTAGATATATAAACCGACACCGCCGACATGTAATTATAGCTAGAAAAACATCTACCAAAATATTGGTCCAAAAATAATATTTAGTAGAAGATAAAAAATGGAGGCAGGAATTCAGCGACTCCAACAATATTTTCACGTTTCATTTTTATTTTGAATCTTCTTATTGCTGTTGACACGCATTTTTTTCTTATTTTTAAATGTAGAAAAATACAGAACTGAAAAAATAAAAACAAAAAATTAAAATTGTATTTAATCATGATGGTAGCTCTCGCCTTAAACAACAATGAAACACAGAAGGATCTGATGATTTTCATTAGTGGATTTAGTTAAGAAGCGATCTCCATTAAGTACGGTTCGTATTTTTTTAAAGTGCACTGCAGTGAAACAATTTTGTGGCATCCTTATATTCGTTGAAAAGGTAGGAAGCCTGTTATTGTGACGTATTGGAATTTCAGAAATAAGTGAACTGATATTATAGTTTATGCCTTTTTTGGTTTTCAAAGTGTGCATTAGTGCAGCATGCAGCTTCATCTAGATAATAATAATTTATTTCATCCTGATAAAGAATAAAAAAGGTTTTTGCTAATACTTAATTTTAAAACTATCTCGTTCTACGCCGGTGATTTTTATTTGATTATTTAATGAATTATCATCGTAAATATATTTTTTCAAAAATAGATCGTATCGTTTCTTTTAAATCATCATATCACGTACGAAGTGTTATTTTTTGGGATTTTTTAGGATCGAACGTTGATATAACGATTTTCACAAAAACACATTAAATTAGTTAAAATTGAAAATAACGGAGTCGGAAAATTCAAGAAAAGTGCAAGAAAATTTAGCTAAGAATAGAAAAGTATAAATATCTTTTTAAATTCGCGACATTTTTTGTCTAATAATTGTAGATCTAGATATCCATTTTACTTTGTTGATGTAAGCACATTAGCTTAAATTTACTATTTCAGTCTTCTGGAAAGATCTATCAAGACGGGAAATAGTGCAATTTTCAAGATTTCGTTACATACTGTTTAAGATTATTTTATTTATTGTACAATTGAGAATTAATAGATTATTTTTATTTTATTCACAGTAGTTTTGAAAAAACACCATCATGAATGAAGTGAGAAGCTTGGCGACTACCGTATTCATCCTTGTTTTCCTGCTTTTCATACTTTGGTCGATCCATGCAACATTCTCGTGGTAAGAGACTAATTAATAGTGCCATTTATTAAAGCTTTGAAGAAACAAACAATAAGTATGAGTATATATATATTATTTTTCAAGAGTATTTGATACTTCTCATCATCAATGATTGCGGTTCATGCCCTTTTATTAACTAATGCAATAATACATGAAAATATAAACAAATCTGACTGACCTTGCAAATATTCAAGATCACAAAAAAAATTAGCAATTGAGTCAGCTCAGTCTATTTTCTCTTAATTTATTACTTGGTAAAACCAGATTTCATGATAAACAAATAAAAACGAGGCTGTTGTTAATGTTTGTTGTTAATAATAATAGAATATGGCGATTTTTTAGTTGGAATATGGCCATTTAACTTAAAACATTTCAAAATGAAACAGCAATTTCTAATTGCGGATGCCTGTTGAATTTGTGTCCATTATACAGGAATGAACAACAGCATCTTGAATAACTCAAGCCCCATACACTGGAGAATTATGAAAATTGGATTAGGCTTCGATATTTGTGTTCGTAGCAATGCCCAATGATTTAAAATAGCTATTGAAGGCTGCTTTGAATGAAAATTAAAAATCCAGTCATGAATTAGATTTCGTTTGAAATACACAAGAACAGAATCTGGAGGAATTTTGAGATCGAAAAATCGAGAGAGCTAATTATTCTTTAAAATATCGTTTCAATAAAATTCAAGTTTTTGGTGGATAAATTGCTTTTAGCGAAAAAAGTTGTGGAAAAATGAGTGAAGCACAAAGTTTAATGACGACATTCTGCATACTTGCATTCCTACTATTTATCCTTTACGCATTTTATGCTACCTTGGTGTAATTACATAGTAAACAATGTTTAAGTGTCGATGTGAGTTTTTAAATTAAAAAGCTAGGTAAAAGATATTTCGATCTTTTAAAATACAATAGAGTTTGTGGTAATGATGCCCACAACTTTATACCGTTTCTTTCTCTGTTATAAAGGACTGTTAGGAGGGCAAAAAAACTCTATAATAATAAATTCTACGCTGTATCACTCAAAATATGATAGTATCTAGTTGATAATCATAGATTCCAGTTTATACTAGAATATGTCTATTAGCGCCATGAAAAATAGTGTGAATACTTATGAGCCTTTCTAAGAGGACCTAACTATTTAAAGATACATTCGTATATTGCAGCAGAAAGCAGCTTATACTTAAATAAAAAGTATTAAATCGTATCTAAAAGTTTTAATCGTGTTGCAATACATTTCTTTAAATAACACCAAGGTTTTCCATTAAAAATAACTGGTTTGCCGAGGAGACTTTGTTTATGGGAAAACAATTCCCAAAACCCAATAGATCTTTCGAATATAGATTTAATATTTCTTAGTAATAGTGTGGTTATGAATCATCCACACTTGGCAAAGACGAGAATTCTTCAAAAGTCATTGACACTAAATCTTACTTGAAAAATTACTATCAGTGTTTTTCAATGTTACTTAATTCAATTCGCGCTTATAGCTTTCTATTTTGCTACTTCATTCATGTTTGAAACTGTTTTAGTTCTACCGCAATTTTTATTAAATTGTGAATTTCATTTTAGAATTAATGCTATTCTAATGTTTTTTTATGGAGTATCGTGTGCAGAAAAAAAAAAATAAATAAAAAAATGTGACTTGTTCCAAGTGGCAATCATCCAATCGAAGAACGCCCACAAAGCCGCCATCTGTTATTTTTAGTTAATGTTGACCAGTTCTGAAAATACAGTGCGCCACCACGACCTTTCGTTGCTTTTTAAGATTCTTTTTTTAATATCACTTTTAAAAATTGCTAGGTGCTCATACACATACTAGCAGTTTGAATTTCACCCGCAATTTGAAAACTTTCAGCATATTAAATTATTGATATTGATTTTGTTGTTGGGTAAATATTGTTGGATATCTAGATTCTCGAGTATGTTCTATTTTGAGTTGATGTTCTGCCGATATCGAACATAACAATCCAAAGCTTGCAGTACATTTGGCTAATTCGATAAATCCCCAGCTGATGACGTAAAAGCATTTATTTGATATGTATTTTGGGAGCGTTTGAGAAATATTCTCACATCGGATCATTATCCATCCACGTTTTTTTTTGTTGCTGTAAATAGAATTTTAAAATGTTTCCATTTCAATTTTGCAGATGACGTAAGCTTGGAAAATCTAAGGAAAAGACCAGAAACATCTTGAGGCTACTATGGTTTGTTTTCTATATCAGCGAAATACATCTAAACCCACCCGATGTAAACAAATCAAATAATTCGCGACTTACGTCATATATTTAAGATATAGTTTTAAGTTAGTCTAAGCCGTTTCGAACATTTTCCTAATTTACTTTTTTATGTTTAATTTTTTGAATTGTAGTAATATCGGGCATTATTAATTTTATGATTTATTTAAGATTTGGTTTACTTAGTTTTTTGCCTTTTCTTGTTATGCAGTTCTACAAGAAGGGTTCCTTGTTAACTAATCAAATTTTACAATGATATCAAACAATTTATTATGTTTTGTTAATTAAAGTTGTTTTAACTGCCGCTTGTTTACTTATTTGATCATCGCAAATATTTAAATATACAAAGAGGAGCAACAAGAAATCTAAGAGAAGTCGAGTAAGCAGAAAAATTTACTTTTGTTAAAACTCAATTGGAATAGCTGAAATTTGCGCCGACGGTGTAGAAGCAGTCCAACGTTTCCTTTTAACTCCTTGTATCTCTCTTTAGTAAGAAAAGACTGAACGAATCTTAGATGACGAAAAATTATGAAAAACTTAGTATTATTAATTCATTTTATTTTAAGCAAAAAGTTTTGCACGATTTCTCTAACCAAATTTAAATATTTTGATAACATTCTACATTGCAGTCTTGATTATCAATCAACTAACCTTATGTCCACTAGTTCCGAAGAAGATTTTCTTGATTCACCTACCTATATACATATGTTTTATTTATAATCTTATAACTTATATTTATAGTAATTATAATTTTTCTCAATCCTAAAAATCGAAATAATACCATAATTTATAAGAAAAAATACTTACGACTAAAGTAACAAAGTAATTTAACGTTTACTTTCTATAATTGTATAAATGGTAACAAATTATGCTAACTAACATAACTAAATGCTAACATCACGTTTGCAGCATTTCTTTTTTGCATTTTTCAGCAAAATACTGCTGTCGCATCGATTTACTCATTATATTGGCAAACGCTGTACGGACAAAAGTTGGAGCTAATGACATGACAGCATACTAAAAAAAAAAGAAAAGAATTTAAATAAATTAAAATCACATTAGTCTTGTACGACCATTTAAAACATACCTGAATGCCGTGACACCAATACCCAGTAGTTTTGCTGCTTTTACCTAATGTAAACACTGCAAATTTAGCGTATGATTTTGCATCAGGTATAAGGAGCCCCCCTTTCATTACCGCACTAGAATACTCGTTCATTTTTGTTATGACGTACATCGGCGTAACTAACTGCACCGTAATTCCATAGGGAGAAAGTTCATACTGAAGAGCGAGCGTTAAGCTTGTTATGTAAACCTAAAGAAAACAGTACAAAATGGCAAATTAACGAATAGTCAAAATTGTTACTTTGCTCGCAGCGTACACAGCCATATATGGTAGAGGTTGCATTTCACTTCCTGATGAAATATTAACTATAGCACCTTTTCCGTTGTCTTTCAGTTTTTTAATGAGCAACCTGCACATCATAGTAGTCGCACCTATGTTAATATTAATTATATCCCATAGTATTTGCACTGGTACACCAGCAAGCTCCTCTGGATAGTCATACATTCGGCCGACATTGTTTACTTGAAGCGAAAATATACAAAATAGTCAGTTCAATACTAAGGTATAATGAAAAGGTTATGCAATTTCTGCGATAATGAATTTAACATTAGCAGAAACAAGGTGATGGCTCTACCTCTGGCTAAAAGAGAAAACTACCAAGAAATTGAAACAGCACTACAGATCTTGCAGAGCGGAGTACTAATGTATATTTCATCAGTTTAGTACGAAGGCATTGCTCTAAATAAAAACCAACGGCCTTGTGATCTCAACTGGCTGCAGCTATAAAGTACTACAGTAGGTTGCTTTCAATGGCACGCAATGAGAGTTAGATGAGTGTTGCAAAATGAAACCATGAAATTCGTCTTCAATCGTACTCCATTGAGTTCGTTGTTGGAGACTAAAATCTTGAGAATCTAGAGATGGAAAGCGACTCCAGGTGCAGAAGCTTTCCAGATTGATCTTGGGCTTTGTTTTTTCATGTTATGAAAAATTGCGTGCTGACCTTTATTTTGAGTAATAGTTTTCTAACTTGCACAGCTAAACACTGCGATCGGGTATAGGTCAAGAACTTCTTAAATCCTCAAGGTGATCAGCGATGAAATGTGCGATTAAAGTTACAAATTTTTATTTATAGTTTTATAAGATTATAAAGTAACAGAGTAATGGATTTTTAAAAGCAACAATAGTTGGTTATAAAATTTGGAAAAAGTAATTCTCGGTTTTAAAATTGCACAGAGAATGTTATTTAGAAATATCTTTTTATCGACATTTGGTAAAGGCCGAAAGTTAATGCCAGAATGTGTGAAATATGCAAATATATTAATTCATTTAAATGAACATCTGAATTGCACTGCTTGTACTACTACATACCTAAAATTCCCACTGGGATCCCGGTAAGCTCACTTTCAATATGTTTGTAGATCTCAGGGCCTTTGCTAAAGTCAGCGACTATCCACTTTGTTTTTACTTTAAAATTACTTTCTGTTTAAAAAAAATATATTTTATAAATGAATGAATTGGTGTTCAAAATCATCTTACCAATTTCGTTGGCTGTTTTTACGAGTTTCTCTTGCGATCTTGATATGAGAACGATGCTGATTCCTTTCCTTGCCAGTTCAAAGGCGTATTCTCTGCCTATGCCATCAGTGCAACCAGTTATAACTACAATACAAGAAAAAGAAAAAGAAATTTATAGCCACAACAATTCATTTGGGTCAACAAATTTTCTTGACCAAAGTGTTTGATCTTGGCAAGGGCAACCCTAGCCATTGCATTTAATTTCCTTAACAAAGTCCAAATTATTAATATATTCGTCATAGTCAATACGACGATTTTATAATCAATGTCTCGACGAAAAAGGCCTCTTAAGTCAAACTTTTGCCAGATTTGCATACTGGAAGCTCTTCGCGATTATTTTCTAGGTAGAGGTTGGGCTCGTAAGTTTCTTGGCATTTTAAAGGTGATAGATTCTTGATTGCTGTTCTAAAATTTTGTTTTATAGATGAGGAAGAATCTGTGACATCTAGTCACGTGCAGAAGAAATATTTCGATGAAAACAGAGAAACCTTCAACGCCAGATTTGAATATCAAATAATGCGGCATCGACTGAATATTTAAGATATTTTTCTGCATATTTTAGTTTCGAAAGTCTTTTTAAAAGAATATTAGCTTTTTCGTTAAGAAACTAGCTAAGTAAGTATTTTTCCAGAAAGACGCGTATTGTACGAAATTGCATAATATATAAAAAACGATCAATGCTAGTTTTGGTCAAACAAGTATTCTTTGTTGTTTTATTATCTCATTATCGATAAACCTGCATGTAGAATAAATCCAGTACGAGTAAAATCTATTTGGCGGATCTTGCAGTAGAACAAGCAATTAATTTCAAAATAGATTATAATTTTATCTTTTACAGACGATATATAGAGAAATTAATAATGTACTAGATCTTTATACCCTACATCTGCAAAATAGAGGATAGGTGTGTTGTAAATAAGTTTTCATTAAACATATGAAAATGTGCAGTGACCTCATTTACGCGATCCCACAAGCAACTCCCAGTAATACATATACTTGATGGTTAAATTGTCCCAACGGCTAGGACGATTAAAGACCTTGGAGTAATATTTAATGACAAATTAACCTTCTCTGCACATATAAATGCCATTACACTTCGTGCGTATCGAAACATAGGTTTTATTTATAGGCAAAGAGTTTACGGATGTCAAAACACTGATGCTACTTTTCTCAGCGTTCGTCAAGCCTATAAGGTGCTTACTCCATATTGAGGGTTCTGATCATGTTAACAGTAAAAGTGACATTGCTAATAATAGAAGCTCAGTAGCCTACTAACGTCAGCGACCTCGCGACGCTTATGGAGAGAGCTTAAGTATAGCAATTTAAATCTGCTCTCATAAGGCGGAAGGGGGTCATTCCCCGGGAGGTGGCTGAGAGCAAATCGCATGAATCCTTTGATCCTTTGAGTTTCTACCAACATGGGAGGAGTACCAGGAGACCATACCTGGGAGCAAAGGCCGTAAAGATACGTACAAGTGTTTAGTGATGAGGGGGTTGTTGAATTCCTTGGACCATCTTTTTATAAATCCCAGGACTGAATTGCTCTAGGAGGAGATATAATTGATGGGGGTGAAGAAATCCAACTTACTTTCTGACCTAACCCCTAGATCGATTACTGAGTTAGCGCGGGAGTCCTTATTTTCGAGAAAAGTATAGTCATACGTTATAACACCACGTTTCCTACAAAGTCATGATCTCACATTTACTAATATTAAGCACCAGGTTGTTGTTGGAACACCAAGAATAGAAGGTATTTAGGTATATATGTGATTCTTGCGACCAATGTTTTTGTAAAGGGCTTCTGAAAGTTAAAAATATTTGAATATGAATATATTTTTTTGATTTTCTTAATCCAAACAGAAATAAATCATTGCCAAGGCGACTATTTGACTTTATCTGCATTTTTAAAAACTAGGAAGTTTCGCAAAATTTACAATTCCAGTCACGTGACCATAATGCAAATAATTTTTTTTTTGCGAAACACAATAACATCTTGATTTATCTGTTGAAAAATGCAAATTATAATTTTCGCATTTTATAATGACAATGGTAAGACACAAGAGACCTTTTTTTATGTAACTACTTTTTTGCGCCCCGAAATTGGCAATTATGACAATAGAGAAAAGGTAAAACTGCTCGCAGGAAATTTTTTTAAGCATTCATTTAAATATTTTTTCCTAAAATTCTATAATAGACAACTTTTGGTACATTTACTCAGTAACCGTAGTTGTAAGTGATGTGCCGTATATAAATAGACCGAGTATTTTGCCTTCTTATATAAAGTAACTTGAATCGTGCATGATATACAATTACGAGGCCAATTCTTGCACTCCAGTGGGCCAATACTGAGTTTTTTATTCAATTGCTGCAATTTTCCACGGTTTCTCTTTTGAATGCACTTTGATATTTTCATCACATAACCGATGTTGTTCGGTGCACTGTGAAGTCCGCCCGTAAAATGTGATGCATCATTGACTCAGCAGTAAGAGGAGTGAAAAAACTTGCTTGCCAGTTGCACAATTACTAAAAAATCGTGATGGTTATAAGAGACAAACACTATACATTATGTGTGCACTTAAAAGATATAAAAACAACGATTTGCTTGACCTCAGATATTTTCTGGCATATTACAAAAGTACATTTAGCCCTTTGTCGAGTTTACACATTTTAAGTTACTAATATTTTTTAATTTGCTCCTAGCACAAAGTACATAAATTTCCCTTTGAGTTACTTTCATTGCAATTTGTCGCTGATGGACCCGAGTTCCCGTGGTCTCGAAATCTGTAGGTAAATTTATAGTGTAGAGGAAAAACTCAATGTGCATAGGTGGATGTGTGTTGTTGCATCGAACGCGTTAAAGAATCGGCGAAAGTGAAAAAACCAGTTTCTCGAGTGATTTATGTAATCGCATATGATCGTTGCTTACAAATTACCGCTGCAGAAAGACGGTTTACGCATCTATCAGCGGCTCCAGATTTTGTAGGCATCTGTTGAATCAGTTTGGCAACGACTTGCCGCTTGAACTTAAAGAGTTTTGAGCCGAGGTCACTGCAGAATTTAATGCGGTTGAAATGGATTGCGAAAGCGCGTGATAATTATAATTACTATCAAAGTTAGTTGAATTGCACAATAGGCCGCAGTTTATTTCATAAAGTCGCCCTGCGTCGTCCACTTTATTCCCATGGAAGTGTTGCACAGATGTTATTGCTGCAGCTTTTGCACGGGCGTTAAAAACCAACGCATATTTATGAAGCTGTTATTTAGGTTACACTTAATATGCGGACTTAGCGTGTTAGTTAATCTACAGTTCGAGCTCATAATTAATCAGTAAAGTAATTGAGTATGATTGCAATCAAAATTTGCCCACGTATAATTTGTGTAATATCATTTTTGAAGATAAGGAAATATGATGGGGGCGCATTTTTTAAAGTATTATGGCGGTTTATAACCAATATGAATTTTATTGATTTTACAACTATACATATTTTTATTGTTGTTTATCTATTTCCCATTCAGCAATAGCGAATCAATGGCCTCGATTCCCAGATCCGGCGGCGGGGAAGTGAGTTGCGGATTTGACACTTTGCGATTCTCAAATCCGCAACCCCGAATTTCTTTTTGACATTTTCCGCGCTGTAAAAGTGTGATCCGCAACAAATTTTCTGCGGATTTGAACGACAAATGCGCCTAAGATAATCCGACATCGTATATGTCATTATCGCGTGAGTTTTCACTCCGAATTTTCGATTTAAACCAATCCGGGACTGTGGATTTGAGAATCGCAAAGTGTCAAATCCGCACTCACTTCCCTCCCGTCGGATCTGGGAATCGAGGCCAATAAGCAAATGTTTTTATCTTCTGCATATTCCTCCTTTGAATTACCATGGACATTGGCGTAGTTGGAGGCGGAGTGTGTGCACCTCAGTATACCGGGTGCTTCCAGAAATAAACAAAAACTACAAATTGACTGAAAATTTTAAACTAGTATGGTGTTGACCGGCTACAACTTTCAAGTCCGAACCAGAATCCAGAAAACACTTTTTTGCCAGTCAAAAAATGGAAATTAAGTTGTTTCAGAAATCTAGAATTATTCTTGTTTTTTAGATAACAACAAACGGATGCGTTAGTATTTTAAATTGTGGTTGTGTTTCGCAAAAAGCGCAAAACGTTATACGCAAAAAAGTCTGCAATGCTTTAGCAATCGGGATTACTATACATACTCATTTATATCCTCAGTAGGAATGACAGCACTATTTCTTCATAAAAATTAAGTGTTTATTCACCAAATGATTCTACTATTATTGGATGCACTAAAATTAAAGCCTTACCTGCCCAACTACCAAATTTCTCATTTAATGGCACGTTCAACTGTGGCTGGAAATATGGGTACAGAAGTGACTTTATAATCATTACCACTGATTTGACATTTTGTATTAAGTATATCACAGTGACGTAAATTCCGACTAGAGTAAAGAAATAGCTAATATAGTCAAAAAGAACTAACTGCGCGGAACCCATTTTCATTTTTTAAATACTTAAAAGCGAACAGACGAAAGACGAGTTTTCAACTTATCATAACTAAAACCGATAGAGTTCTAAAGCTGATTACAGCCTGATTGCCGCCGCGATGTGTTTTTCCACTATCTCAGTTCTATAAAATAACCAGCTAAAGACACATCAACAGAAGGCCAACGACTTTCGCTTACAAACAAATCACTACTGACTGAAACCGCAACGGACCTCTAGCTCCGTTGAACTACCTAGCGACTGTGAGCTCCACTGCGTTTCTAGACGATGTTTAGGTACTGATAACAAACTCTACATACAAATCCTTCTGGATGCCCCTCCCTACACGTTCAGACTCGTTATCGATTGATTACCCCGGCACGCTAGAAAGTTTGCATGGTAAGTCATTTTGTAGTTGTTATTCCACGGTTTTTGGGTTGTACATATTAAGCTTTGGGTTTTCATCGTGGAAGACCTTGTCAGCTTCGGTCCTGATGTCATCGGTTCTCTGCAAGGTATTGGAGGGGTTACGCCACTTTTATTTTCTATTATAATTATTAAAACAAACAGATTATGACATCCAAGAATATGACTTCTAGGCATTGATTATTTCGGAGTTCTTTCCTTCTGACAATTATCTTGCCGTTTGAAGTTAAATCAAGTAGAAAGAGAAATCAGAAATACATTTTTCAAAATGAATTCTATTATAATTAAGAACGCTGCAGATTGGTGCTTCCCTTCGATCTAATCCGCTCGAGCGTTTTTATGATAAAGAATTCTCAAGAGCTTTAAAGCGCAAAATATTTTCCGTTTAATTTCGGAGTAAAAAGACAAAAACCATTCTGAAAAGTATATCAAAGATGCGAACCCCGTAGGCAGGAAAATGTAAAAAGCTTTACCAATTACTTAAACCAATGCCAAACGGTAGGCTACAATAATTTTGAAAACCGTTGATATTATCGTTGGCGTTGACTTTATAATTTTTTTTTTCTGTAATCAATATCAGAAGTAAAAAATGATTATAAATTTATGTATTTTAGAAAATTAGAAGCGACAGAAAACAATCTAAACAACGCCGAGAGCATTTTAAAGACAATATTGGCTTGGCCATTTTAATTTCTTATTACGCTGTGATAACATTTTAAAGAGCCCAAGTTAAATTCTACGCAAGACATTTGAAGAGACACGTTATATAACTTTTCTTCTCTTTCCTGATTTTATTTTTTTATAAAATTTTTTTCTTTGGAGCCTACGGATCAACGACGCGACGTTCCAATTCTGCTTACTTTCAAAAGCTCTGATAAGCAAAGCTACTTTATGCCCATAGGTGCGTCGGAATGGGGGTAGCATTCGATCGAGCTCCTGCCAATCGGTTCTATGAGTCTTTAACACGGTCTTATCACGTGTAGTGTAATCTAGGTTTTCCGTAGTGATGGCGAACCTCCTAAGGATGGAGGAGGGATCATGTGAATTTGCAGTACACCCAAGAGAAGCCTTTGTCCTGGCGGCGGTCCAGGCTGCCATTTGTTCGGCATGTATGTCCAAAGGAATATAATGCAATAGGACACCTGGCGTAGCTTTGGGGTGCTTCTCATTGCACCACTAATACACAGCTCAACAGTTCTTTGGACTCTTTCAAGTATCTTACGATACGTAACCTTCTGTAATGCAGTCCACCATACAGATAGGCCATATATAAGTATAGATCTGATTACGGCTATATACAACCAGTCGTACATGCGGAGTTTAAGGCTCGAATTCACTCAATCGTTCTTTGGCATAAGAAGAGAGCTGCTTTGGCCTGATTAGCTCTCTCTAAAAGATTCGGCCTCCACGTCAGTACCCTATCCGGTATGAGACCTAGAAATTTCGCATCCTCCCTAAGTTGCAGTCTTTCATTGAAGAGTCATAGAGAAGGAAAGTCGGGAAGTCGAGTGTCCCATGCTCGTTGCATTGTATCTCTTATTGTTAAGATATACTTGCCGGTCACCACCAGCACAATACTATCAGCTTAGGCCACCGTGGTGCATCCAGGCTCTCTTAGGGTTATCAACATTACGTTGACCGTTATAATCCAAAGGAGCAGCGATAGGACCCCACCCTGCGGCGTGCCTCTTCCAACCCGTCTGACTTCTTCCGAAAGCTCCAGACCAAACTTTATGACTCTGCACTTCGGCAGCTGATCAATAAAGGACCTGAGTGCCCTCGTGGCCGCAGAAGATTCAACCTTCAAAATCTAAGAAAGTGTCCAAGGCGAACTCCTTGAATTAAAGGGAGTGGAGAACAGTCTACCGATTACCTTTGGCCCTACTAGCGATCCATTCATTTAATGGTACCGGGTCAAATCAAAATCTCATCGTGTGGGGAAACTCGAATAAACCCGAATAATTCTGAATAAGCTTGAGCTAAAGGATTTATGTGGAAGGGTGCCGCTGCTAATTTTAAAACCAATGGACTGGCGCCATAATAGATAGCTCCTGTATGGGGGCCATGTACAAACCGAAGTTGAACCTTCAGTCATTCGCCACTCGCAGATACCTAAGTGAGGACTTGGGGCGGCTGACCTGGTCACTTACTTTTACCGCAATGGTCTCCAATGGTCTGGTTTTTCTGCCCGCTGATTATCATAAACAATTGCCTTTTTATTCTTAAGGATCTATAGACTGGAGGCATAAGATAAAAAATTAAGAATTTTCGGCAATCAAGATTGAACCGCATGCTACAGTCGGGAAGATAACAGAGCGAAGAATGGCCTTTTAAATCCCATTCAATATTCACCTAAATCCGAACATTAAGTTAAATGAAAATGGCACATCCTTTGCAATAACCACGTCAGACAATTGTGAGCAATGCAAAGAACCAGGCATATCCTATTTAACTAGTATAAGAAAGGCAACAGCTCAGATATACATTGAAAGTTTTAGTATGCCAATTGGTTTTGCTCTAAAAAGAGCATAGTAAAATAGTACTATCTGAAATGCCCTTTTGATTACATAGGAGCGACATGGAACAATAAATTTTTACGAACTCAATTTTGATCTTGAGCTAAATACAAGTCTCGAGCAAAGTAGAATTTCTATAGCTCCTAAATAATAGTTTCAAAGAACGAGTTTTAATTAGAGATGTTCGACAAATTATAACGCCACGAATCACGTCTTCATTCCCAGACTTGCTTAACTTTTTTAATATTATGAATGTAGATCGAGTTCAGCAGGGAAATTATTTAAGAAAATGAAAAATGACTTTAAGAACATTTATTTTTCACCATCGAACTCAACGTACAAAAGGCACCGAATAGTTTTGCCCTGCTCTGATGCATTTAAAAACATTTCGGGTTATCTAAGAAGAATAACCTTAAGACGGCGATTCTGCTTTGCTGAGATATTTATAACTCACTTTAGTTCACTTGACTGAAGCCATCGAGAGCAACAGCAGTCATAATATGCCATCGCAGAGTTTACTCCGAGTCAGATGGGCCTGTCCAGAATAGGAGCACGCCAGCCAAGTGATCGTCTACACCTGTTGGGATATGTCTTTCCTCCGTTGCTGGGGGGACGTATCCAGCCTGCAAAAGTTATTCAAAGTGCATTGCTTCTCGCCCGTCCTCTTTGGCCACATTTCCACTTTCTCATCGTTTTATTCTTCCAAGATATTTCGAAACAGCGAACACAAAGTGATTTAATTCGAGATGCAAAATCCGAGTTTCGATATGGAGACAACAGAACTTTTATATTTCCCGGGATTTATGACCATATTAAAAACCCATTTTCCATATTTTGTGCGAAAACCCCGAAAGTCACGACAAATTATCTCTGCAAAGAAATCAGATCTCGCGAAACTTGCACTGAATGCGAATTAGGAGTGGCAGTGGTTGGTTGAAAGAAAATGCAATTTTTAGAAATCGTGTAATTTAAATTCTAGCAGCGTTGAGTGATAGATGAAATTTAATGAACTCGCGGGCTTCCATTTGTGCATTCCTAATATATGAAATAGAGACAATGCAATCGAATGACTTGTTGCCCAACAACAATAAAACAAAATTGCCGCTCGTTCTGCAGGAATAACAGCAAAGCCACGGGGTTAATGGTCCCCAGATATGGCTCCCGCGTTTGACATAAATACCTGGCCCTAAAAATCTGATATGGCTATAGACGGGTGAAGAGCCCTCCGTGCGCCTGCTATCGTCTATTTCTCTCCAGCTGCGGGGTAATATCTCATTTGAACGACTCTGTGGGCTCCTGTCCATTTCCACTTGAACGACCCTCGGATGACAAATGTAATTGGTCTCGAAGATGAGAAAATTCTGATTTTTCTCCTGGTAGTGGAAGTTTTTCCCCGGTCTGTTTCTGTTTTCATTTGATTTCATCGATACTTCTACGGAATTTACGAGCATTTCCATTAAAATTGCGAGAATAAGCGAAAATTTCGCTTGACTCGGAAAGGACTAAGAATATGCTTCCTGCTATAAAAAATTTACATTTAGGACAGAGTGGTATGAAATAGAGATAAGACTGGACAAAGGCGAAAATCCCCCTGAAGTCAAATCAAAGTTCATGGCAGCAGCACTGGGTGCATTGTTATTGTTGCGGAGATTTGCATATGGAGGAGGCCTTGGAGTAGTCAGTAGTGTATATCCATTACCCTAATAGTTGCGATAAAGTCTTGCAGCACCTTTGGAGCAGCCTAAGACATTTTGAATAGTAATAGTCGATTAACACTAGCTTTCGTGGCAATGTTGTTGGGCCATTTGTTTGCCTTTAATCTGGCATTTAAGAACACGAAAGCTCCTCTCAATTACCTGATAGGGATGTTAGTTTGAGAGGGTATTTGGTTCTTTGTATATAGGAAGGAACTACTTAAGTGACAAAGGCTTGCGAACAGCATGAGGTTACTTGAGAGGCAAGCAGACTGCACAATTTCCAGGCCATTAGCCACCCAAAGACTAATATCTCAAAATGCCTGAAAGAAGAATTGTGAATGGCTCATTGATTTAGATTTTCTAGGCGTTGAAAGGATGCGTCATTACTAACCACCCCTGCAGATTATGCCGCTTAAGATTATATTAAAGTTCGCCTCTTCGCATATTTCAGTAAATCCTACCAAGTTAAAAAAAACTTTGTCTCTGATGCCAGCCAAGAGGTGCCCAGTTCTGCAGGAATGAGGCTGGAGGACTGGTTTTTGCATCCTTAGAGCCGTTGCCAGCTTCTACACATCTTTGTAGCTCCTTAAGTCTTTATACTTACAAATTTTTACATTCCCTGCTCCTCCGCTTATCGGGACATATCGTAAGACATACAATCGTAACCATATAATATAAAGACAGCGTCTCTATTCCGAGATGAAGTCTAGATGGGTTGGGCGCATTCAGTGGGAAGCGTTTTATTATTTTGGCTGCAGCAGAACAACCGGGTTAAAGTGATTTTCCACTTTGCAAGTTTTTCCTTTTTTGTTTATGCGCAAGAAGAGCGCTCTGCAAACAGAATAAATAAGGAAACTAAAGCTGCTCGCCTTGTATCTTACGCATTTATGCTGCAGTGATTTATAAGTCTCGAAATTATTTGGGGGTTAAGGAAGATGGATCGGTCACATATACTTCGTGTTTATTGCCGTTCTGAGAAAATCCCTAACATGTAGCTCCATTTTTACTTATGCACATGATGAAGCACTTTAAGCATTATAATTTTTAAAATACTTAGTGGAATGCGAAAGAATGCTTTTCGGTACAAAGCGTTAGTCTAAGACCTTCACTTTGGTATATAGGGCTAGTCGCTTATCTTTTTCAATATTAGAATACTCTATAGACGATCGGAGTAATGGCAATATAAAGGGAATGACGAATCGGTATTGCATGTAGAGAACGATATAGAAGACTGCTGCAAAATTGCATTTGTCATGAAGCTAATGGCGTACTAGCATATAAGATATGGAAAAATTAAAGAAACAGCTAAAAATAACTGGGTGAATAAAGGTCGGTTTACACGCGAAGATTTGCTTGTGCAAGCTGACTGGGGCAAATCAATTGGTGTAAATAAGCTGAGTCAAAATGGATCGGTTTACACGCAACTATTTATTTGTGCAAAGTTACTGGCGCAAGTCAATTGGTGCAAATAAATTGAGTGATTATGATAAGGTCGGAGGAGCAAGTAGTCGAACATCACCTTTCACCTAAGGGCATGCTGAGGGTTGTAGCCGAGGCTTGAACATAGTTTAGACGCTCATGCCAAAACACCAACCTCAAGCCAATTTTCTATGAACACATATTTTGCACAAGAGTTGCGTTCACCCGCTACGAATAACTTGTGCAAATTGACTTGAACATGAACGGTTATTTAATACTTTGATATTAAATGGTTGAAATGACGTTGCGCTGATATTGCTTAGATTCATCTATATTGGCTTGTTGAGTTGTTGCTTTCTTTATTATTCGTTTCTTTGGACAAATTTACGTGTTGAGATAGGTTGCTGCTAATTTTCCATTTTTACGTTTTGTGAATCATAGTTACGAATTAATTGGATATTATTAAAATTATTATAGAATCAACTAAGTTTTAACTGAGAGCATTTAAACAAATTCATAAATGTGCCCACGTTTATCAGGGTTTCCTAAAACTATTCAAAATAAAATTATTTACAAATTCTGCGCACCAAGTCAAATAAGAAATCAAACGTTGAAATTATGCAATGAATCCCTTTCGGTTAATTACATTGCTTGGCATCCGATCAAGAAAGCACTAGCCTCGATGCTAGCATACGCTTCCTTCTTCGTTCCTCTTTGTCTCCAATGGCTCTTTTTTGATAAATGTTCAAATGCATAAATTACCCAAAATGGCTATGCTCCCCACTCCTGATATTATCCACGGCGATGCAGAGTTGAGACAATTCTACGAGCGTTGGTGGCATGTTCGAGCTAAACTGAAGTACGGAATACATCTACGAAAACTTGGCCACAACTAAAAGGAAGCCACCCTGAAAATATTCATTCATCCCTTAAAAATTAAATCTATGACTCGAGCGTATTTATGGATCGGGGTTGCGCCCTTCGACCCGAGGTTAAAGTAAAATGCACCGTTAGTCAAGAAAACGGCGCGGGGATTTCGATAATCCTTCCTCCGCAGGCTACCAACGGCCATAAAATATCAAAACGAAGGCATTTTCCCAGATCATGGATTTTTGCTTTTTGTACTTTTCACAGTTCTAATCGCAGCCCGTATGTAGTTGTGGCACTATCTGGTGCCAAAAGAGGATATATTACACTTAGCCGACCCTCAAAGGTCTCGGGATAACGAAGAAAGGGCGGGCCTTGGCTACTCGCTAATTTCTTTATCGGAGGAGGAAGTCTGTTAAAGGTTCGTTAATTACGAATTTGTGTAACAACCGCATCACCACGTTTACTGCAGCCAATTTTGAGCGCATTAAAACCCCCATTACGGTGGAAGCCTTTAGGAATGGCTAATAATCCTGACTAAGGGACTCGGGATAGGGTGAATACAAACTTTTATCATCCCAGGTCTCATCTAAGTATGCAAAAACAGAGCCATGCATACAGATGAATCCGGTGCTGCCAAATTAGACTGAGGCTCTGGCTCGATAGCCTCGTAATCAGATGCCGTAATCGCGATGCTAACTACAAAAACTTCTCGTATAGCAACACGCTTCATTTTCATGGATCATTTAAAGTCTTCATGGTCGCCTTCTGCAGTTCCAACCATTGCTACGACAACCACTAAGATATTTTCTAGTCTTTTTGCAATTGTGGCTACAATCTCTTCATTTCTTTATTGCAAACATGGCGCAGAGGGTGGGCAACGACATACGTCATTTTAATGTTTCCTTTTTATAGAGAAGCCGCCATAGCCTTAGGCATTATGATTTCTGGTGCTCAATAAAGCGATTGTTTTAATGCTTGTAGTTTTACATTATTGTTTCCCATGATGTTGCGATATTAATTCCAGTTTCTTATAGTTTTTGAGATTTTTAAAAGTGGTTCGAGGCATAAACGAACTGTTCCAAATGTTCGAAAAACTTTCTTAGCAATGCAATGATTTTATATAATCTTATCGTTATCAACAATTAGTTTGATTTGGAAAAATGGGATATGAAGTTGGTATGATAAGTAACTGGCGCAAGAGCCACCTGTTTATGTACTTATATAGTGCGTTTCCGTGACAGCTTGAAGCTTAAGCCGGCTTTACATGATGCGGTTTATTCGTTGGCTTCAAATAATTGAGTTATAACCGACAACGGCCTTTAGTTTTGAAATTATAAGCAATTTTAATGTTGAAATTGGCTCTATTTCATCCTCTTTTAGTACTTTTCCACCTGAGCTTTGTCGAAAAGTACCAAATAAGCACCAAATAAGTCCAATTTCAACATTAAAATTGCTCATAACTTCAAAATTAAAGGCTGTAGCATAAAAAACTGTCGAATATTATTCATAGGAAAGCGCAACGCTTCCAATTCATATGTTATGGAAGCTCTCTGGAAGCACGTAATCTATACTCCCGTTTTTTGCTTTGTTTTTCTCAAGTTTTCTGTTATTCCCTTTATTTGGGAAATTTGTGCTTCTTTAGTCACATGCTAAGCAAGCCTATGCCTAGTAGTAAACTTAGTACGGGCATAGAATAGGTTTAGGGTTATGAGAGGGAGGGTGTTGAAGGAGATGGCGATGAACCATGCGTTTGAAATCTTGGATGTTGTAGGAGTTCGGAAATATTGACTGCGGAAGATTGTTCCATACTCCACCAGCTGTTCAATTTCCCACTGAGAGCGATTATTTCGGTGGAGCCATCGCTATGATATAGTAGCGTAAACATTTTTTAAGGGCTGCTACATTTTTACGGTGGCTCAGAATGTCGATCGTCTCCGATAAGTTTGATGACCCTTTATTAACTAAACATAACCACGTCAAAATGTCAATTCTGACATAGTAACCGAATAGGTTTTTGGTTTAATTCCTTTGTTTAAATTGATTTATGGAGCTGCTATTATATTTTTTATTAATATTTTATAATAGTGATTGATTTTTTACAGACATATGTAGTTCTAATCATATTGTGTGTTGGCAGTAAACTCCTACTTTACTTGAGCGTGGCACAACCAATTTTGTTTTTGTGCTTAACCATATTTTTCTCTACTCTACTCGGAAGTTTCTTATAGTAAAACTACTAGAGTGTGATGTCTTGTATAACTGGCCAAACTAAGCGTTAAAGTGATCTACACTATTCTATAAGATCAAACTTGATCTAAAATTCTGTTGTAAACGCATGCTGGTTAATTTATTGTTACAAAAGTTATTAAAAATTGTAAAAAGTAGTTAATTTATTGCAGTAGTTTGGATAAATTTTTAAAAGCACTTTTTAGCTTATATATTTTACTCGTGTACCTTTAAATACAGGTTTTCTGCAAATTAATAATTCTTCAGATCATTTAACAATAAACCACCCAAAAATGTTAGAAACATCCTCTGCAAACGGGTGGCTACCACTTAAACACCGACATGTCCGTGCAGTGTATGCGGTCGCCGTATATCATAATCATTACATGGAGCTAATGGTGATATCTACGTCCAAAAGCAGCCGTAATTCAAAGGCGAGGAACTAATGGTATATAGAAAAAGCAGGCCTGCATGGCATGGAAGTCCTTCGGCAGGAAGCACGTGGAGGAAATAACCACAAACATGCGCCTACCGTAATGAGAGGCGCAAACTGAATTCGGTGGGTCTTCTTTCTCTGGGGATGGGCTACGAGATGCAGTGAATTCTTGAGAGATACACGAAGCCACATTCCGCTAAGATAAGTAAACAAAAGAAATTAAATCAGATAAAGCAGAATGAGCGCCCAAGTCACGTTGTCTCTAGTTTCTAAAAATTTCGTCTTTGGCCAGTTTATAGAAAGCAGCCAAAAAACGCCCTCTTGGCTGCCGTTACGTAAATAAAGTTTTTCCTGCAGTCCAATTTCGCATGCAAGGCGAATGTCGACAGAAATCCTACAAGAGAGGGCCAAGAAGTCGCTGTCAACCCAAGACTTCATCGAAACATAAGTTTATATGTCCGCTGAGAGTCCCCATATCAGCGCATTTGACGCGCGCTTTGCTGCTCTTTCACCATTTCCCAACAAATGCAATTGGGTTTTCCGGCTTGTGTCTAGTGTGCATGCCCTCGGAAAATTCGTGCCCATTCATCTTGCTCCCCATGTGCATGCGAATTCGCGCGAGAACTCCAATGTAAAGACCCGAAAGCTGCCACCAACGTAAGCTTTCGCGGAAGGGAACCACCTAAAGTAATCGTGGATTGTTGGAAGCGCTTTCGAACACAAATACCTAAATAGCGTCCGATTTGGGGACGTCCGAGGTTTTGGAGCTGAGCCAGTTGTTTGCAAATTGTTTGCCAGTGCAGTGTTGTGCCGCTTCTGGCACAGGCAGCGTGCGCTACAATCGTGCCTTCGGGCACGGTTGCGACGCACCCAAAAAAATTCTTTTTCCTATACTTAACGATCGACGACATAGCGTTCGGAATCTTGGCCAGAGCTACGGTCTGGGTATTTTGGCTTCCTGCTGACTGGCAACGGCCCTTTTTCTATGGCCAGTCGTAGCCAACTTGGACATAAGGCAGGGAAAGAACTCCCAGAAAGGCAAGAAAAGTAAAGACGATGAGGACCTATCTTCACCATGGTAACTACCGCTGTTCGTCACCATCGCCAATATAACTTCTTCCACAATTCGCCGTTGGCTGCTGTGAGTGAATTCTGATGTGGTAGCCAAGCTGAGAAATTTTCAAAAAAGAACGTGGAGCACGTAATACTTTTCCACATGGACACAAGTGATAAAAATTTATTTGGCATTAGTAACTACCGCAAGGAACAGTAACAGCCAACGACGCGACTTTGAACTAGACGCGCTCATCATCCGAGCAAGAAACACTGATTCCGGACACTCATAGAGGAAAGTCGGTTAAGAGTTTGAATTCAATTAAATGTAGTGCTAAGAAAACTAAGACATTTCATAAGGCTCCGTAGTTGTTGAAGTTAAGCAGTGTAGTGAGTTCGTGTATACAAGTTAAAGTTAATTTAAGGAATTATTCAGCTGCCGTACTACTTAATCACATATTAATCTAACTTAATTAGTACTCACGAAGATATCTCCAGTAAATTTATCCATAAACTGTAGTGTAACCAGAGACACAGAGCTAGCTCATAGGAATAATTGCCGTTGCAGCTGCCTCGACTCGGGGTGTTTTGTTACTTCTTTGGCCTAGAAGTAGTTAAATCACACCATCTTTCAAATTATTAAGCTCCGAGGTAAGTTTACTGTGGCGGAAATCCTTTTTCGAGTTCTCTACTTGAAGTCTTTCGTTTCTATAGAAGGACATCGTCGCCGTGTTATAAATCGCTTCGGTGGGTGTATTAAAAAACATAGTCTTTTGTGATAGTGTTAACTCATGGAATTATATCTGAAATAAATAAATTGTTGAGCTTATTGAAACTGGATTAGAAAGGGCTATGATAGTGTCTACTATTTTGATAAGTTTGCTTTGTCCGTACTTACATTTGCAATATATTTTTCAGTATGGAAATAGAGAGCCAGTTATGATTATGCATGACTTCGAATGTCCACAGAATTAGCTTAACTAAGAACTAACTAATTTTCTAATGTATAAGTACACCTAGCAGCAGTTTAGGTAAGCGATATTTCAGAGCAGTAATTTTTTTAGTTATTTTTTGGAGCCTGGAAGTTGGCGTTTTGTATTATTATGTAATAATATAGCTTATACTTCAATAACGCGAATGATTCCAAGCATAAGTTAGAAACCACTAGCATTATAAAAAGCGAAATCATCAACTAATTACAGTATGACAATTTCCTTTAAATTGGAAGGACAAAAACCTCAAGTAAGCTCTTAGTTTATGCTCCACTCAATCGCGTTCTTTTTTAGGGGGAATACAAATTTGATGAAATTTAAATAAAATATAGTTTTTTTAGTAGTAGTCATGAATTTAGCATAGTTATCTTTTTTTAAACTTCCTAAAGCAAAGAGCAAAAAATTTACTGCAACAATTTCGTGGTACCCCATAACTTTTTTTTAGCAAAAAAGAGACTTTCTTGTTAACTCACAAGGTATAACAACGACAACTTAATTGTTGCATATACACTAATTTCGCTCTTATATATTATATCATTAAATGTGATAAAAATCACACCTGACGAACAAACAAAGGTCTCTCAACACCCAAAAATAATTTGCATATGGCAAAAGAATTAAAAATAATTTTTTGGTCCAGATATTTTTTCCTATCTTGGTATTTCCTTTATTTCAGTTAACGATATGCAATTATTTTGAATAAATTCAAAGGAAATGTCCGAAACATAAAAACCTGCCGCGAAATTATCGTTCAGGACTGCGAAGAAACCCCAGCCCTTGGACAAAGAAAATTGCACCCTTCAGTAATCTGAAGATTTATTTACATAATTCGGCACTAAAGACAGTGGTCCTGGAAGTTTTTATCTCTAGTCCTTGGGTTGGTCTAGTGGGCAGAAGATCTTTTATGCAGCCAAATTTTCCGAATGTCGACCAACCACGGAATTGTCTCCTAATTGATTTCACAATATCCGATTTTGCAGGGGCCCGACATCAAAAAGTAATGCTACAAATTTTCTATTAATTAATTACAGTATAAACGAATGCAATTAGGATTCTCGTTTAATTTTCACTGTGAATTTTAAACTTGTTTCGTGATTTGCCAAAACAAGTTTTAATTTGTAAAAAATTTACTTTTTAACTTATGTCGTCCTCCGAGTCCAATGAAGTCTACTACATCTTCCCCATTATACTATGTTCAAATGGTTGGAAGCCTCCGTAGGACACGGAATAACAAATTTTCAGCTCGAATTATACAGGAGTGGGGTCAGTATGCAGTCTCGTTTACTTCAGCAATTCGACTCCTTTCTGCCCCCAGTTTTTACTTGAACAAAAACAAACACCCTCTCCGGGTGCGCATCTCCCTGAATGAATGGTAATATATTGCCGAATTTAGAGAATGAGAAAAATTGCTGAAACATTTTACAAATTTTTGGACCCTTGGGATTCTTCTATTCGCGCACATATCTTTGTTTTTCACAAAGAAATGTATTGGTTGAAATTTTACAGAAATTGGGATCTAGCACGACTTTTCAAGCAAGATAGTGATTTATATATGGTGACTATCTATAGAAGAGACGGGAACTAAGATTCACTGTATGCGAAAAAAAGTAATTGAAGTGCTTGCGATATATATGTAACTTTTAGATTGCAACTAGAAGTTCGATATGCAATAACATGCAATATTATACATAATTTAGTTTAGGCGGACGATAAGAAGTTTTATAGATACGTTGGTTATATGCAGTACCTTAAATTCAGATTTAATCATTACTATTAAATATTTTAATTGTTTGTTAGATTCAATTTAGTTTCCAGATAATAAGTTTCCAGATAATTTAAGGGTATACAAATGCTTTCTTTAAGGTGTCTATACAAGTGGTTCCTGTGCTTTAACATTTGTCATTTACTTACTTATTTATTTATACTCTTTTAATCCCTCATGGGATATAGGCGGAAAGAAACATTTGCCTTCCAGCGGGCTCTAATTTGCGCGACAGTTCTCAGCTCTGACCACGATCTCCCAGTAATTGCGGCCTCTGCTAGTAGGGTTCTCCTCCACCTTGTTCTAGGTCTTCCGACTCGACGAGATCCTTTCGGATTTCAGTCAAGCGCCTGTTGGCCTAGATTTTCGTTTTTGCGTCGCAAGGTGTGTTCAATCCAATTCCATTGCCTTCGCCTGATTTGGTCGTCTATCCTTTCTTAGCCGGCCGGTACGATGCCATAGTTCTTCATTTGAAATTCTATCTTGCCAGCCGATTTTTAGGATACGACGTAGGCACCTGTTGATGAAAACTTGCAGGCGCTGTGATGAATTGGGTGACTTTCCATGTTTCACAACCGTACAAAAGAACCGCCTTAACGTTGGAGCTGAACAGCCGTAATTTGGTGTTAGTTGAGATATCCGTTGATCTCCATATGCGGAGCAGATATGCGCTTCGTGCTTTATTTATTCTGGAACTGACATCTTCTGCCCCGCCATTTTCGGTAATAGTACTACCGAGGTAGCAGAATTTTTCTACCTCTTTTAAATTGTTTTAATTATATAAATGCCACAATACACGCAAACTGCAGTGCATTTAACTTTTCAATTGCATTTATTTTTACTATAAATGTTATAAGTACTGCTTTAGTAAGAATTTTGTTAAATATTACTGGTGAAGTAAACCAGTTTGCGTATACATTAATTATATTGAAAATTCGACGTAGATTCCAACCGTTGATGTTTTAGGAACATTGGCCTATTTGTATCACGAACCTTGTCGACGAAGCAAGAAGTGGGATGGTATCTCTCATTATCCCCATTTCTCCCTTCATGGAAAAAATTCGTGAGGACGCTTCTGGAAGCCAACAGTCTAAACAGGCCCTATGTTTAAATGAAAACTTCATTTCTTATGTTGTCATTTGAACAATAATCTTTTCTTTACTCGCATTATTTTAAAACTTTTATTCTTAACAAACTCATCTTGCACACTGCTAACCAACCATAATAAAATATCTAAGACATGGATGGATTCTAACCAAGTTTCCTTCAAACGAATTTGCAATCGATTTAAAAAAAATTAAATAAGTATTTTCGCTTCAAAGGAGCCACCCTCAGCGATGACAAATATCCTCTGCGCTTGGAGCCCTATAAATATGACTGGGAGCTCGGACTTGCGTTTGCTGTTGGTATGCAGTGTGATTTATATTTAGTAAGAAAACAGCCTTATCGGCCTGGATCCTTGTCGCTTTGTACTTTCCAGTTCGGTGAGCATAATCCGGATGAAATTCCGAAAGTTGTTTACCAAGTTAAGGAAGTTAAACTCTTGGCGATGCTCTAGCCGAAAATAATGTCGGTGTGTACCCTTGGCATATTGCGGCCCTTGCTATTGCTGTGAGTCAAGCATCGTTTATTTTTTTTTAAAGGCAAATGTTTCGATAATATTGCCACTCACTCGTTTTATGGAATCACAAACAATCAGCTTGTCGTCAGGTGAAACATCTGATAACCTTGTTTATGTTGGCGGCCAATAATAAGTCAAAGTGCGTTTGATAGATGTCGCGGTACATGGTGCCCAGCCAAAAATTTTATGAATGCGCCACTATAAAACAACTGAACACGCTTCGTTTCCAGTGACTAGTGCCAAAAAACGGGGGTATACATTGGATCGAAGTAAAGTCCCGCCCGGGGCCAACAATTTCCTGAAGCGATTGGCGGCGTTTCAGACTGTAATGGGGCCCATCCACAGGCCAACTGGTTTCCCAAACTGAGTTGTGTAAAGAGTTGGTGTTTTGCCACAAACGCTTCAACTGAGTTGATACTTCAACTGTCAATTCAGTATTTTATAGGCAATTTGAACGTTAAATAAAATTGTAGAAAACCCGCGATTAAGTTTTATGATTATAAAAAATGGGTAGTAATGATTTTTTATGTTAATTATAAATTTTTTAATTATTAATATAAATATTTGTATGTTTTTAAAATATAAATTAAATCCTAAACATATAAATTATGAAAATAATTTAATATTATGTGAAGTTTCATAATTTAAATTAAAAATTATGCAATACAATGAAAATATAAACTTGCAAAAAAATATATTTTTCGAATTCTGGGTTAATTCATTCAAGTAGTTTGCCAAACTGCAACATACACAGCGCGACTAGTTGCCCAAACTCTAGGCCCCGCCCCCATAAAATTAAAAGATTTTGATTTATCCCAACTGCAACCCCAACTGTCAAATCAGTTTGCCAACTGCCCCATACACACTGCGATTCAGTGCCAACACAAGTCAGTTTGGGCAACCAGTTGGCCTGTGGATGGGCCCCATAAGGCGCTTGTTTTTCTGATTTAATTTGGGTTATCCCCTTTCCGGTTATGTCATAGTTTTGAGCCGCATTCCCAATACGCATGCTATTCTTTTTTAGATATTAAAGCTGATTATCCTTTTACGAATTAAGATTTCATGATGCATTTCTGAACAATCTGACAACCGCGCTAGTCTGATTGGTGTCCGCTTAAGCATCGCTGCCAAGTGGAACTTTTTCTTGGCGACATATCTCCAAAGAATTCCCCTTTTCCAACTTGGCGATGAAACCGTAAACAAATAAGTGGGATGCTGCCATGGGAATTCCTTCACAGTTCTACGAAATGATTAGTGAGAAATTACCTGGCGAGGCAGGTTGGTTAAAAGGGACTCACAATGTTAGGGGTTAGACATTTGAAAAAGATGTTAATGGCAAATTTACTGTTCCTCGAAGATAGGTAATTGAGAATAACATGGCAGAAGAAGAACTATGAAGTCCCTTGCAACAAAAATAGACATAAGCACGCAAACTCTGGGAGAAATTTTAAACGGTACCCAGGGCATAGTCTATTTTTGTGATTTACGTTTTCTACAATCTCACATAATGGCGGGATGTTTTATTTTTGAACTCAATTTCGAATCTTTCATTGCATAATGAGACGTTCCGAAATACTTATACCCTGTCCGATTGAGTCGGTATTCCCATTTCAGTATTCTGCTGTAAAAACAAGATTCGAAGCTTTTAAATCTCTTTCTTTCGACATGAAGAAATATAAAATAAAAATTGCTGTGTCATGCACAACGTATTTTTTTAATATGATGCTCTGTTGGGGCTTGCTAAAACACGTTCCCCAAAAACAAATTGACGTAAAAAATAATTTAAAGAAGCAATCGCTTTGTGAAAAAATATCATCTATTAAAATATGAAAATACTTTCCCGTAGTATTTCAAAACGAACCCGATTTTTTGTTTTGAATTTGCTGTACTAACAATACAATTCATTTTTCAATATACATTATGTTTTTAGTATTACTGATTGATTATTGATAGTATTATTTTTTGCAGGTAATTTCAACCAGGCAAACTCAACACGCTAAGATGAGGAATTTTCAATCGTTACGGGGAATGACCAACCCTTGATCGAAATCTGCGTTGTGTAGAAAACTTCAATTTGCGCAATAATAGACTTTCAAGTGATCAACACATCGCAACGGAAATACTTCATTAACAAATTTTGCAGAGTTGGTATTGGGACCTGCAGATTGGTCTTCGACCAGCCAATCTCCGCTCCCTTTACCAACCGAGTTTCACGGTTGCGGAATTACCTTGTATACAACAAATTAAAAGGGAACTGATTTAAAAACGGCACTGCAAGATAGAATTATCAATTGCTTCTGGTTTTCTTTATCTGATAGTTTTCTTTTGTATAAATTAATCGGGAAAACGCATAAGTGTGTACATAATTCTTGAAATTTAAAAGGAAGAAATTGAATAAGCTAAAATGTTAACAGGAAATTTAAATTAATTAATAAAATAAAGTAGTGTTTAAAGCTATAAAAAATGTTTGTTTTCTCTTCACATCTGAGGATAATATACAGCATTCGTGTATCGCACATATGTACGATAAGTGCGCCATTCATATAACCTATATTTAAATATTTTCATAGTTTAATTTAATCAAAATACAAATATCTTGTAAGGAGAATTTACCATTTTTATTAACACACAACCAACCGCGTGCAATTAACATCAATCTTATGCACGTTTAAGCAGTTTGAACATCTGCATTAATTCATTTACTTAATTTTATAACGCGATAAGACCTTTGGGATGCGGCAGCGAGGGAGACCCAACCTTCGCTGAGGAATGCCAAACTGGATGACATCGGCTCAGAATCGGGACCGGTGGAGAGCACGGTATACAGAAACAGAAGGTAATGTAAAAGAGACGACAGCTTCGAATACCGTAAAAAGTGGGCGCCTGGTGACGTCACTCTAATGCAAAAACAACAACAACTGCTTCGATTTTATATGGGAAGTGTCCTCAACGTGACGTCAGCACTAAAATACCGTATATGGTATACAGTCTTTTACAACATTACCTTGTTTCTGTATACCGTGGGTGGAGAGAACAGTTACGAGAGGCCAGGACCGCATCCCGGTTGTAGAGCCGTTAAAGAAGAGGAAGAAGAATTTTATAACGCAAAAAATGGGTTTCAAAAATGAAAACAATGAGCCAGTCACATGATGCCAAAAGTCCGTTGAGTAAAACGGTTTTGTTGATGAGAGGGGGCGGGACACGAGAAAAATTTACGAATAAAACCGGGTTTACTCAACCCACTTATGGCATCGTGTGAACTGGCTTCATTGTTGATAGTGCATTAGAACGTTTTATACCAATTAAAAAATCTTGAGACGACTTTTTAAGCAGAGTCTAGCACCTTTACTTGGAGACTCCGGGGCAACAATTTCCGGCACTAACCGGAAGGTTCAGTTTAGGCAACTGAAATCAACATGCCGGAAAATAAACGGAAACAACGGGAAAAGCAGGTAAGTAAAATTAATGATATTACCTTGTTAAAAACTGGTTTTACGTGCTTCTGGAAACTATGAAATAACCAACCACTGAAGTGCATTGCATACTTGGACAAGAAATATTGCCAATGTCGAGTGCATCCGTGTAGACGCAAACAATATTGGCAAAAATATTACCTAGGCCATGATTTCGGCACATTTTTAACCCAACATGGCGAAAAACGAAAATAAACGAAATGAGTTCTTTGATTGTGTGTTAAACAAGCAGGCAAATACAATTGAATGATATTACTAATTTAGTTTCACAGTGCCAAACCGGTAAAATTGCTGGTGGAGACCACGGGTAAGACTTTTTAGCGAAGACACCGAGCTGTCGAAGTTTTTATGCTAGCTCTCGAGACTCGCTAGTGTCAAAAGAGGAACGTTTTGATTTGCGGAATGAACCGAATGAACACTGGACCCTGGAAAATGAACGACGACGACAACCACAACACGTGGTTATTTGTGGGTTTCAAGAATTTTTTATCTAAAATTGGTATTTTAAAAGATAATATTGGACTTAACGCTAAAAAAAAACACTAAATATGCAACACGACACTTTAATTCTTTGATTGGAAGGATTAATTCTACACTTTTTATTCAGAAATTAAGGAAAATTAGGAAATTTGAAAGATGTTCTCGAAAATCGCGAAAAATTATAACAAAAATAATGAAAAAACGAGCTGAATTAACAGCGAACTAAAATTAAAATAATTAATGATAAATAATGCTACCTTTATTCATAAATTAAGGGGAATTTGAAAATTAGAGGAAAGAGAAAATTTTTCAAGAAAATTTTCAAAAACGCACGTTTTATTTTTGATATACAATACCGACGCATGGATGGACGTCAATTTGATTGGAGAGGGGCCACAACAGCCTTACATGGAGGAATGGAAAAAAGTCATTCTTTTCCCCTCTAGGCGATGACTTTTGGGCCGAACCAACCAACCCAACACCCCAACCAACACCACGAAAAATTCAACTGCAAAAAAGAAGTAGTAGTCTATTTTGTCTTTTGAGGTCGTCGTTTCTTTGCATCTGACTCTGACAGTAGCCATCCTTGGATGTAATTTGTTTGTTGTCAAGTTAAAATTTATCTCGTTGAAGTTAGCGTTTTTAAAATATAAGATATAAAGGCCTCGATTCCCAGATCCGGCGGCGGGGAAGTGAGTTGCGGATTTGACACTTTGCGATTCTCAAATCCGCAACCAACAAATTTTCTGCGGATTTGAACGACAAATGCGCCTAAGATAATCCGACATCGTATATTTCATTATCGCGTGAGTCTTTACTCCGAATTTTCGATTTAAACCAATCCGGGACTGCGGATTTGAGAATCGCAAAGTGTCAAATCCGCACTCACTTCCCTCCCGTCGGATCTGGGAATCGAGGCCAAAAAATGTGTTTGTGTTGTAATGAAGTTAATTTTTATCTAAGATTGATTAATTTTGTATTTAAAAGTTAATTAATTGCACTTAACTTTAAAAAAACACTAAATATGCAACGCACCTTAATTCTTTGATATTAGTTAGTTAAAACGTCAATTTGATTGGAGAGGGAGGGTTTTAATATTTGTTGTCAAGTTAATTTTTCTCGTAGGGTGAATATAAATTGCTAGCGTTTTTAAAATATAAGATATAAAAATCCGTGAACTTTTGAATTTAGCATGAGTGATAATTTTGTGGGGGAAGATACAGATGACAGCTCTACTAAGGAACTGAATAATTTGGTGTATCTGCTCCATGATTGCGAAGAACCTACTAAGGACCATGCAGCACTTTGCAAAGCTACCGACACTGTTCTCCGCAAAATATTAGATGAAGACGCTGCACTTAGCGATATTTCGGGCTTTGCGTCGTTAGAGGAAGTAGAAGCACAGGTAAGTAATCACATAGACAGGCTAATAAAAAAAAATGTCAATGCTCCACATTATGGGCTCTGTTAATTAATTTTCCATGAATGTTATTTGTTTTCCCTATCCTGAAATTTACAGTAGAAATATTTTAAAGGTTTCGTTAATAAAAGGACAGGCTTTCACCGTATTCGTGGAGCGAGAAAATCTCCCAACGTTAAGAGTAATTGTACGCTCACCCAAATTCAATACCTGAAACTGTATAGCTGAAAATTGGTTGTTTTTTGCAGATTCCAGAGGCGAAAGCCACAGTGATAGACCTTAAAAAAGCTATAAAACATTCGTTCGAGCTTCAGCAGAAGAAAGATAAAGAAAAATACTTGAACAGCGCGCGATATCCGTCTAAAAGCTCAACGGGCCTCACTCAGACGAACGTCTCGTTTCGTTATATTTGGCGAACATATTTGCTGACTTGTGAAAATCAGCTTCTAACAGACGATCGTCAGTCGCTGAGTAGATACGGAGTGGTAAACAAATCGATTTTAAAATTCGTGAAGCGGTCGAAAGTGAAACGCTTACCTTACGGTGTTAGGACCAAAACGAAATTTTAAATCCATGTTGGCATACGTGCATTCACTTCCACGGATGACAAAAGAGCGGAGCGTTATTCAAGAACATGACTAGCTGGAAAAGAAGAAATGGCAACAAAAAAAACTCTATTCTCGTGCTATTAGTATTATTCACGCCTGGCTTTTGCCTTGAAGAAGAGAATAACAATAACGTTAAGATCACTCAGCATGGACTAGAGCTCACACAGGCGATTAACATCCAACGGCAGGAATACCTTCAGAAAATGTGTCAAACCCTAAACTTCACCAACGAAGTCATTGATGATTTGCGCGGACAGCACTTGGATCACATGCTGATTGACACCAAGCATAAATTCCTCTACTGCTACGTTCCGAAGGTCAGTAGTAATCTTTTAATCAGTCTTAAATTCAGTTTTTCCACAAAAAAGCCATAAAGCTTTTGCTGACTTTGGAAAGCCGGATTACACACCGACCGCGCGTTAAGTTTACTAAGCATTACAGGTTTATGTAAATATATTTACTTCTATTTTTTAAATCGCATTTCGCGGTATCGGTTATCAAGTTTCTAAATTTTTTCATAATTTATTAAGATTAATGGCGGTATATCGACTGGTGTGTACTTAACGATTTATTTGTGCATTTTTATGATATAGAACTTGTGCTAAATATGTATCGATTATTTGAGTTTTTATTACTTCGTCTGTCCGGAAATCAAATATGACCTGGCTGTGAAATATTTCTGCTATGCTTTCTCCAGGTTGCTTGTACGAATTGGAAAAGAGTCTTGATGATCCTGACAGGAGAATGGACCAACGGCACTGATCCATTAGAGATACCAGCATCTTTAGTTCACTCACCTGGACGGTAAGGTTTTTTTGCAAGGGATATTTGATTAAATTTTTAAAGTATTCTTTAAGCTTTATAAGGCTCAGCACTCTACCAGTAGAAGACAGGACGGCGGTGCTCTCTGAATACACAAAGTTTATTTTAGTCCGACATCCATTTGAACGCCTTTTGTCTGCGTATAGAAACAAACTGGAAGGAAGTAGTCCGAGCTCCCGTTACTTTCAGACAAGAATAGGAAGGATTATAATAAAGAACTTCCGGGTGAATCCGACAAATGAATCTCTTCAAAATGGCCATGACGTCACTTTTGGAGAATTCCTTCAGTACCTTCTCACACCCGAAGTTAGCATGAGTTACCAATCAAATCATTCATTTAACGAGCATTGGGAGCCGGCTGCCAAATTGTGTCATCCGTGCGTTATGAAGTACAACATTATAGGTATGCTCTTAACTAATGTTTGCTTTTATCTATGTCTGCTACTTTAAGGTAAATATGAGACTATGTTAGATGATTCCGCCCTAGCACTGTACTTAATTGGTGTTCAGAATTTGACATTCCCAAGCGGGCACAAATCTTCCGGGACTCGCAGTCAACTAAGGAAGTACTTTGATCCCGTTCCCATCGGAGCTATTCGACGCCTTTACGAAATTTATCAGGATGATTTCAAGCTGTTTGATTATAGCTTAGATGATGTTCTTGGATTTGAATTTGGTTGAGGTCTAAGGCTAAGTTTAACCTGTTTATCCTTGAATTTGTGATTATATTTACATGTATATATTTTTAAGCGACAGCTTACTTAATAAGTTAGGTAATAGTGGTTTTATAGTATTTTTACAATACAGTTGAATGTTTTAAAAATGAATTTTCGATAAAATTATGTTTAAATATTTAATGGTGTTTGTAGCAAGCCAATTTAATGGACCATAGGAAATCTAGAAGTGAGTTTTTTCTATTTGGGTGGAGAAAAAGGCTTATACCCAGGACAGACAGCGCTCTTAAATTATTAATTTACGCTAATCATCGTTAACTGGAATGTGTGTCGCCCTGAGTTAGTTAATTCCCAATTTTTTGATGATTAACTTAAGCTTTATGGATGAACAGCTCACACATCACAATTGTCAACCTCTAAAACTTCAATCCGATACCCTTCCTTGATCAACCAACTGACAGTTCGAATTGATCAATGTATTGACTTGTGAATCATGGGGCTGGAGTGAGCAAGCAAGTGTAATAAGGTTAATAATAATGGAGCAGAAATGTTTTGCGATGTGTTATGTTAAATTTAGTTACTTGCGTCTTATAAAAACCTTAAATTTAATTAAGTTTTAGTTGTGGATTCAAGTGTGGAATGCACAGCTGCTGCAACTTGATTCTGATAGCACGCTGGTTTGGTGCTTCACGCTTCATAGGCCGTACCAGAACATAAAAAATGCAGCCTGCATTGAAAACCAAAGCACAACCCTCGAATTAATGAATGCTATAAGTTTAGTTGCCCTGAGGCACCACCAGACCAACATGCTGCATTTTCAGCTCAAAATTTCATTTTACTGTACGCTGCATACGCTCAAACGTATTACTACAGTGTCCGATTATTCGTTTGACATCAAATTTGAATTAGTTTTTTTATTTATTGTTTTTCTTAAGGATAATTGAAATAAATGAATTTTTGGTGAAAATAAATTAAAATATAATGAAATTAGAAAAAAATGAGTTACGTTTTATTAATATCAATCGGTTATTTCGACATGTTTTTATGAGATTTATTTAAAAATTGTCATTCCGTATTTTTGTTCTGATTACGCTTCTGTTTGCTTAAAATGGAATTGCCAACCAACCCATTGAGCAATTCAATTTGACAGCAAAAGAAAAATTTCCGGTATGTATCCCGGGTAAAGGCCCAACTATAATGCACGTAAGAAACGCACGTCATCTCGGCGCTCTCATGGAAATTAATGTGTTCGGCCATATTGGACGTACGTCAGTCATATTTTATTTCGTTAAGTTTCGTTAAACGTAAAAATGGGAAAAGAACCGCGCTCTACGTAAGTTTTGTGAGATGATTTGTAGTTACATCGATGAAAGCTAATTTTTTGTTGTTGTTTTGTGGTTTTTAAAGAAAAAAGAGTATGGAAAATGTTGTGGTTCAAATACATGATAGCAATTTTGATGAGAAATTTATTATAATTGAAAATAAACACGATTATTAATAATATGCAAATATTAATAGCCTAGTTTTAATAGTCAATGAATAATATTCAAGCATTTTAATAATTTTAAACTTTGAAGTCTCTCCCAATACGCAAACCAATTAGTCGGTTTTGCGTTTGACGAAATTTACGCACGTCGATTGACGTGCGTTTCTTACGTGCATTATAGTTGGGCCTTAACTAGCAACAGAGTCGGTATGGCAGTGCCCTATCATCTGGTTAAGTTTAGTGTCAACAAGTTTTTTGTTAATAATTTTAGATAGATATTAAAAATTGTGGATGCTCCAAATGTCGCTAAGGCCGAAAGTAATTCAATTGTACAAAACTGTTAGTACAGAATGTGAGGGTTTTAAATATATAAGCAATTAGTTTGTAAGCATCCACATCTGTAAGCATAAGCATCATCATCAAGTACGCTCAAGTACACAAGCTACGCTTTTATCATAAGTTAAACATTTTTTTATTTTGCTGTAGAAACTAGAATAACTAGGGATATTTGATAAAAGTTAAAAGAACACTCTTTGTACTGCAGAACAATCATAATTTGCCAGTGCTTACTCAATCGTTAAGCCTACAACTTCATTCATGTCAAATTTAGATTACTTGAATTTTTTTTTATTTGTGCTTTGCTCTACCTGTAACATACCATGAAATTTTTGCGTATCTTTACTACGCGAACCCGATCTTTCTTTTCCATGTTAATTTATTTATGAAATTTGTATACGGCATTTCAGCTGCAACATATGGGAAAGGAATACCCAGGTGATCCTCAAAAATTTCGCTTGAAAGTACATGACGCCTTTATGAAGAACGCCCACGAAACTGATCCAAAGAGAATTAAGCAGTTATTAGCGTATGGGAGATATATGGTAAAGGAACTGGAGGCTCTTTATGCACTTAAAAAATACCGCGCTATGAAGAATCGATACTACGATAAATAGTGTAGGTATGTAAGTTGTACAGATGATTTTGATTGAACAATATATATAATTGTATTTACATACTTTTTAAAATATTGCGTGTTTTAATTAAAATAAAAACAGTTTTTGTGAGTTTTGCATATCTTAAAATATCCTAAGATCCTTATCGCCAAAACTGAATGTTTTCACTATCGCAGACCATTTAAAGAAAACCTATAGGTGGGGTTTTTTTGCCAGAGGTGATCAAGCCAACAATTGACCTGGCAATCGTTTTACTGCACCTCAACAATTCCTTGGTAGCGTTAAGAGAAGGAGCAGAAAAGAATCATTTAGGCTTGGTCAGTCCAGGCGTGGACCTCCAGGGTTCGATATGTTTTATCCAAGTCCAATCGGCGAGGGCAAACAGGTGGGTGGTGCATTATTCCGGATCGACAAATACCCCTACAAAGACCCCTGTCTAACTTGATTGAGGACGCTCAGCTTACTAAGGGCACGTTAGAGTCTCAAACCAATTTAGATTTAGTTCTACGGGACCTTACTACCCTAAGTGCCGCTTGACTGTCAAAGAAAACAAAGATCCTTTTGTTTTTCTAGGCTCTTCTTGAGTTATCATGGGTGCATGCCAGTAGATGCTTGAAGGTTAGCTGCGAGAGCGCCTAGCCTTATCGCTTCACAGAATCTGGGGCTTTCGCTCCAGATACCAGCGCTCCGGTCTTTGTTTTGTAGTCGTCAGTGTACCATACTAGTCCAAGTTGTGTGTCCAGTACAAGCGGAAAAGCGAGTAGATTAGAGGAAGGGCAAGTAGGAGTTCGAATTACCAGTTATCTATAATTAAATCTTGTGGTTATTGCCCTTAATTACGTATTTTAAATGTTAAATACTAGAGATTTTTTAAAAGCCCACATGAGATTAAGGGGGAGGGGGAGGTGGTCGAGCCAAATCCCACGTCATCTCATCAAGGTCGGAGGGATGGTCGAAAATTCCCAAAAATCGCCTCACATAATTTATGTTTGACCCCATCGTGAATAGAGTTCGGGACCCAGCGGCACCGACAGCAGCGTATCCGTTGCGGGGACGTCCCGCTCGGACCGCCAGCTAACGGATCAAAGAAGAAGAAGAAAGAAGAAGATGTTTGACCCCAAGAAGTAACAAAAAGTTACTCCCCCTTTAGTTTACCTCACTGCTGCCCCAGCCGTCATGGTGGGAGTTCGCATCATATCCATTCGCAGGCCACTTTATTAGACTTCCGTAATATCCTTGAGTTCTTTGGATGGTGGTGGGTTCTTGGAGTCGTAGGGAGGTATGATGAGTATAAAATAATCATACTTTTGCTGCCCCCGCTAATCTTACCACTGAAAGGTCTCTCAACGTTTTATCTATGAGACGAAAGCTCAGACGTAAACGGCACAGTGCGGCTCCTACCTTTTCCTTCTTCGGGGGTCCCTGCTCCCCTGGAGAATCTCCCTGACTGTGCCTCCTAGAAGAGATGGGAGCTGATGCTGCCAATTTCCTGATGGATTCTTTGGGCATGGTGGCGGCTGTCTGTGTTTGCTTCTTGGGGCCTCCTGAGTTACTGACCGCCGTCCGGCCTTCGACTTGTTGGGAAGGAGTATGTGCAAGAGGAGCTCGGTGGGGCTCCGCAATTCCACTTCTCTCTTCCTCTTGGCGGCGCCAGATAATCCTGTTGCAACATCATACCTTGGCAGGTAGTTCGGCAATAGCGTTACCGCCAGTTGCCTGATGGATTATTGCGCAGCTTCTGTGCTGGACGAGGTACCAATCTTTCCAGTTTTACGCTGATGCTTATAGCATCAGACGCACGACTTCTTTCTTCTTCACTTTTTTTATTTGTATTTGTTAGTTGGTATTAGTATGGCAGGGAAGAGAAGGTCCATCCTGACGAGCCGTCATATCAGGATAAGGCATTACAGCTGGGTGCGCCTGGTACAGATAGGACATCGTCCGAAATATACATACTTTTCCACTGAACTGCAATCTAGAAATTCTTTTAATAACAACTCGACATCCTTCGGCAGGCAGTACTTACGGGCTCTTGCTGCGGATTCCGAAGATCTTAGCGTAAATGTTTTCGATTTATAAAACACATTTTTTTATGAATGAGTGATATATTTTCAAATTTTTTAACGGGTACAAATTTCGTCAAGAGTTCATAGTGTGTAGAATGGGTGCCTTCGTCTTCAGTTAAGATTCTGAAAAAGTTCTTTTAATGTGAGGGATAGTGAGTTGGTGGTGTCTCTCTTCTACATAAAATTATAAGCGTAAATCGATAACAGAGATTTATTTATTTATAATGTCAGTTTCGTTTGTCTTTCTCTTTTCTTTTTATCCTTAATTATCATTACAATATAGCTTCTATCTTTTGTTAATAATCTTCATTATTATTATTTCTGGTTTATGTAATAACTTTTTATCGAAATTAACTTCCTCTACATCAATATTAATTATAATATGAAGAGTGTGTTTTTCAATTTTTCTTTTTACAATATTAATTACATTTTTGTTCGAAAGTAAATGGCTTTTAAAATAAGGAAAATCAAAATTGAATATAACTAGATAGTTTTATTTAAAGGAGATTTAATTAGTATACATTATATTTGTAAATGTTTTTTTCCGAATACTGATGGTTTTTCCTTAATTTAAAATTATTCCCTATCAATCAATCTACAAAAAAATATCCAAAACGATTTTCGTCACTACTTTCATGTGAAAATTCTAGTTTACGATACGAATTTAATCAGAATTGTTTGAAATAATTTCCAAATTTAGTGTATTCAATAATTTCTGAAATTTTCACCATTAAGTTATCGTAATTTTAAGCGAAAATCGCGTTGATGGCTTGCAACTTTAGTGGTAGATATAAGAATGTAACTGATCGGTTTAATGATAAATATAACATGAATGTGATGCAATTTTACCTGGTAGATAAGATAGTTGTTTATATATGAAGATTTAAATTTTAGATTCTACTTGCTAAGGCAGTGATTTCCAACCTGTGGGGCGCGCCCCACTAGGGGGGCGCGAGACTGTTGTAAGGGGGGCATGCAGCTGTTTCCAAAATATCATTTTCGAATACAAACCAAAAAAGTCGAATAGGTGTCAAAAAAATGAATCAGCAAAATATGTATATATGTAATCCACAATCCAAATTAAGGGGGCGCAACAACTTTTTTTTTAAAGGGGGGCGCAGGTACAAAAAGGTTGGAAACCACTGTGCTAAGGTGTAATTTCGCATTTTGCATGGTGCTTAGTTAGCAATCCTAGCGCATCCTGTACTTTTCGCTTTTATCTGTGATAAAAAATCTTAAAGTTATTCTAGATCTTACTAAAAAATCTATTCTTCAGTTGACAAATTATTTTTTTGTTGAGTTTACTGAGCTGAGAATATGGATGCTTTAATATAAAAATGTGCTCCTATTGATGTAATAACGTTAAACGAAAGATTTGAAAAGCCTATGTATATTTGTAGCTTGTCACTAGACAAAATAAAGAGAGAATATTTTATTCGTCGTTATTGGATAATTATATACAAGTTTATTTGCTCTTCGGTTTTAAATAATAGCCATTTTCTTGCTGGTGTGTGGTGTAACAATGCAATTTTGGGAAAGCACAGCTTCTTTACACGTAAGCTTTGGAGTAATCTAACTAAAAAAGAGCTAACATTTAATCATATGCCATCTTAATCGAAATTATATTTTGAAGCAGGATTCTGCAATTTCTGTAAAAGTAAATTAATTATTTTGCTACAATGTGGAATATAAAGGAGAGCGCTAACAGATCTCTTCATTCTGTTATATGATTCCGTGTTTCATTGAAAGTTTTAAAAGCAAAGGATCATATGAAACCATCTTTATCATAGCTCGATAAGACGACAAAACTAAAAGACTTGAAAACTAGTAATCGAGGAGAAGTGGGAAAAGTATGAGAAGTTAAAGGCTATTTTGCTGTTAAGCTATGGCTTTACATGATCTAGAAGAACTTGAGACAGTGCGTAGTTTGAAACAATATATTTTCCTTGTTTATTCAAAAAAAAGTTATTATTCGCGATTAATGTGCTCTTCACTTATTTATATTTCTTTTCTTTCTATTATTAATTATTCTTTGGTTCCTTAGCTTATCGTGTGTTTACGTTTACACACTTTTAAAACAATTAAATAATATCTTCAAATAGTGTAAATATAAGAATAAATAGTACGTTTTTTAATATATTCTTTTGAAACGAAAGTTTCGAAACATGTAATTTTTATGTTAAACGTTTTGGATAGAAATAAAAACGCAACGAGGTAGGACGAAAATAAATCAAAAATCCATTTATGATGGCTACTCAAAATAGTTGTAACAGATTGTGGAATAATTTTTTTTTTGATATATCAAGCATATATGGGTTCTTATTGGCACTTATACTCAAATACATATATTGGTTAAAAAATATTTAATTTATTTCTTGCAAGTGCGAACCCAAAACAATTTTCGATACCAAGCCATGGACGTTATTAATTTTTATTTGTCCAAAATATACATTTTTAAGGAAGACAAAAATCAACTTAATGTATTTAAACTGTTTTATATAATTGCGATATTATTAATGACTGTCAGATCAAGAAAATCGTGTGATAGCTAGTCAATTTTATAACTGGCTTGTGGTTTTGTATATTTTGTGTTATCTATTTTACATTATATATATAAATTTACAGGAAACATCTAATAAAGTCATATAACTATTATTGTTCTTAATATTTTTTTTTTCTTTCCATTTTGTGTAAGATAATATAATTTGAAAGAAACTCACATAATACATGATGTTTTTAATATTATAGGGCCTGTATATTGTTGTTCACAATAATTTGGAAATTATTTGAATTTTATTAAAATATATATCCACTTTGTTATTGTTGTATAACTTTTTTCAATCATTTGCGAACTGTATTTTTTACAAAGAGGTAGTATTTAAAACTTTTAAACGCAAAGCGTTAGATAAAATGTTTGTTTTCATTAAAAACGTAAAAGAGGACAAAAAAGGAATCTTATTTTTAACTTTTCTTTTAGTAATGTTTAAAATAAGTATATATGTACCTTCAAATGATTGTTGAAGTTTGCAAAGAATGTTGTGTTTAATTTTTTTCTATTTCAAACATCACTACCATAATTTTTTTTATATATTTTGTTTTTGTAATAGAATTTTTATTATACGCATTTTAAAACCTCTTCGTCTTTAATCATAAATAAACCTATTTTTAGAGTTCTTTTTTCTTAAAACGAAAGCCAAATAAAAATTACATTTTATACGCGTATAATTTATAGTTAACATATCAATTATAATATGTCTTTTTTTGTAAATAATAATCTATTTATATATGTATATTTTTACCTATATGTATGTATCCACATATATTATGAATATTGTTTATTAGTTTTGAAAGAGAAAAAAATCATTTCTTATTAACAATAACAAATAATTATTAGTTATACGATTTTTACATACAATTTACATAACAGTTCCATTTTATGCTTTTCAGTTTGTTTTTTTAAATATATTTTATGCCATAAGGATTCATAATTTATTAAGAATTCATTAAATATTAACAAGTTAATCAATAGTATGTTCTCAATAACTAGAAGTTTTCTCGTGTTTGCGGCTCTGCTTCTCTTTAGATCCAGTAAATAGCGTGCCTCTAAATTAAGGGTACCCTAGAATGAGATTTTTTATGATCATTTTTCGTAAATTACTCCAAATTTTTAATTCCATTGTTGTCTACTTTTGTGCTAGAAATATTGCATTTGAATCGGTAGAAAATTGTTAAGAATGCTTTTTTGTTTTAATGTTTAGTTCGTTCTACAACAGCTTTTGCAATAAACTATGCTGAAATTTCTATCTGTATATCGTTGTGGTAGACTTTTTTCATATGGTAACTTCAAGTCGAAGTGATTCTATATATATTTTTTGATCACTACAATCCAGGCTCACCAGACAGAGTTATTGTATGGCATGGTTAAGAATTGAATTGCATTAACCATGACATACAATTCCCATTTACAGATAGTAGCATCTGACGGTTGTTAGGCATATATTCATGCATACATGTGAGCTATTTTGCATTAGAAACTAAGCCTCTTTCTTTTCATGCACATAAATTTAAGCAATATAACTTTACCAGCCTAGTCTTTCTTTCCATCTCCATCTTCAGGATCCTTCAAAGTATGCCATTGAGCTATAGGCCGTCTAGGTGATGCTAACATGTCAGACCAGTGCCGAAGCTCAGTGCCAGTTGCATTGTATCCAAGAATAACTCGTCCAATAGGCTCCGATGTACCGATACGATCGTAGTCCACAACGGTGATGACTAGTTGGATTTTCTAGGATTTTAAAAATTTAGTAAAATCTAATCTCTCTCGGGGACGCTGTACAAAGCATCGAACTAAAGTGTCTATGTATATAACACAAATAATAAACACATAGTGATCCATTAAATTAAACAGAAGGTATCTACTAGCTAAAACTAATAACTAAGTGGGTGGTGATGTGATATGAGGAAAAATGAGTGCATGCAGAATGCTATTATTGGATAACAAGATGGTTTCTCGATATCCAGTTTAAAATGCAGTGACAGGGTATGGTTGGAGGTGTAAACAGTGATCGTCTGGTGGTAATGGTGTGAGTTTTACGATGCTAGTAATGATGTTGTGTTCGTATCCTTATGTAGTAAATACTGGTAGACGAAAATGTATAATATTCAATCCTATTCATTAATATTTTTCGGTGTCATCACTGGGAATGGTATTAAGGAAGAACTAGGCCCGCAAGTGCTCGATGACTTATGGGCCCAGTAGCATAAGGATGTGGTGTGGATAGCATAGACTGCCCACAGGCGCAGTTCAAAGGTTTTTGTTTTGGAATTGCGGATTCATTCGTGATTTTTTTTGAAGATCCATTACACTAGTTTTATCGATACAGATTTTTGGGCTATGTGTTTTTGTTCTTTTCAAATCAGAAGACAGTGTCAAAAGAATGAACCCAGGGTTTTGATGCGCTTGCATATCGATTAATATGAGCAGATGACACCTTTGCAGTGGCGATCTTTTCTTCTTTAAATGTTTTGTTTTTATATATTTATTTGATTTGTTATGTTTACGGTGCATGCGAACATTGTTGAAGTGCTCGCTAGTGGAAAGTGTTTCCTTTGAAGTTTAATCGACATTGGCTATTGATTTTGTACATAGAGCAGTCATCTCAAATGATTTCGTTGCGGATTCAAAGCATTTTATAATAAAATAAAGCTGTACAGCCAAACAACATTTTCAAGCTTCTACAACACTTTGGCTCCGTAACGTCCTCTATTTTGGTATGACTACTTCTGTTTTTAATTATTTAAGAAAGGGTGTTTTTTTTAATTATTAGAAATAATAGAAAAATTAGGGCAGGTTGTTGTGGTCTGTTGGCACTTTGAGTAGTGGAGTTTTCTTTTACTCTACAGCATTCAAAAAAAATCGAACAGTGTTGTGTTTCGGTGAATCATTTGTGACTACATACAGACAGCTTTTAGTTTAGGACTAAAATTTATCAGAGAAGGCTCTAGATTTAAGGTACTGCTCAGAAAATTGTTTGCTTCATTTTTTCGATAAATAGTTTTAAATAATAGAAAAAGAAATAAGCATTTTATCGACATTTAACTAAAACATTGACACAAACATCCTACTTGAAAGCAACACTTATTACTTTTCTTTTTTTGGCGTTTGTTTTTTTATGTTTTGGTTTGATTTAATTAACGTAAAAAGAAACTAATTTCTTGTGGCTTTATTTACAGTTTTATGTTATAGAAAAATTTAAAATCATAGACAAAATAGAGATGGGGTACACAATATTTGTCTATCTATGTGAATGCAAAATTAAAATAAATATATATTTTCCAAAACTATATTTTGTGGATTTGTTTTGATTTCTAGTGAAAATAATTAGTAACAGTGAATGTCTTGTTCTTCAATACGTCTAAAAAGTGTGGTTTTCAAGGTTGTTATAATTCCTTTGGACCAGGTACCGAACAACTTGCAAACCAGTATTTTTTTAAATTAAGAGCGTCGGGGTGTGTTATAAAGGATGCGTTTATAGTACTATTCAGCGAGCAGCCAGTGACGGTTTGACAAACAATAAAAAAATTGATGATCGTGGATTTTAATTGAAGCCAACGATAATTGCTCGTTGTTCGTGTAAATAGACTTAATTCAAACTAAAGTTGGCAACTAAAGCAAACTTTACACTTTGAAATTGATTACGTTTGATTTGGATATGCTTAAAAGATTTTATGCGATACAAAACACCGAAGACGTATTCCTGAATTAGGAAAGTGTTGGTGTGTGTGTTATTCGAGAGGAGCGTAATGGGTTACATTAAAAATTTGGTTTTTATCTTAAGGGCCATACAAAAATTGGGGTTTTTTTGTAATAATATGAAACCAACGTGACTTTAAAAACAAAACAAAATTTGAGCCCGTAAAAATCCACAAAATATATAGAGCTTTTCGATAGTAAATAAAAACCAAAACATAAAAAAATTAAATAAAAAAATAAATAACTGGAAAACGAAAGGCGCAAAATTAAAACGAACGCAAAATAAATACGTGGCCTTTGAAGCCATAGGATCTCAATTTGTTCATATTGTAATTTTGCATATAAAATAGGAATATGAATCCAATTATATCATAAATTTTGCTTATATAAACACAACACAGAAGAACATTTATATTATGTAAACTTGATAATGTTTTCATTTGGTTTGCTTTCATTTTTTAAATAAGGTGGTTTTACATAGGATAGTATAATACATTCTCGCATACTTGTATTTGTTCAAATGGAACTTCAAATGAGAACGACTCATTGTAGTAAGGGTTGAGGGTGCATTTTTTGATACTTGTCTTCTTCTTTTTCAAACGTTTTCCATTTTGCATGATTGCAATTTTCACATATGGATCTATAAAAAGAAAATAAAATGAAAACAGTTTTTCACTATTTTAGTTTTACTTTAAATAATTTTTTTAAATCTCTACTAGAGTGTGAAGTTTTTGTTTTTATTTCAAAAGTAGTTGTTTCTTTGTTTAAATTTGTTTGTAAAAGCTTAGAAGAGCTTATGGTATTTTCCATTGGCAACACTTGTCCCTTTTCGAATAAAGAGAGGGGGTTGAAGGTGTCTAATGATAGGTTATCGATGCTGACGATGAATCTTGATGTTATGAAATGCAGACAATCCTCCAATGGATTGTGTTGCCAATGGAAAATACCTATCTTGTGTTGTCATGATGAGGTTGACTATCGACTCAAAAATAACGATCCATCTTCGCAAAGGGCCCAGTATGGATCCTTTGTGCACCCATTTATATGTCGTTCTTTGAACGGGATCGATTATTTTTGAGTCGACTCGGTGACTGTTTTTACCAGACAATCCTCCGACGTCCATTTTCTTCAGGTTCTTCGCTTCTAAGATGACTACAGTTAATTTTCCTGCAGTTGGTACGTATCGTAATGAGAAGCAGATATCTCCCAACTTGTTGTCCTATTTTAGAATGAAGAAAAAAATGAAAATCTTTATTAAATAAATGACGAAAGATTATAAGCTACATTCATTTAAAATTGGGGTTTGTGATAAGTTAAAAGGTTAATTATAAATTTTGCACAACAATTAATATATTTGGGAATTCGTTCTAACAGTATAATGTAGGGATGCATTTAGGATTTCAAAAAGGTAACGTACTGTTTTTACAAAATGAAAAAGAAAACATGACAAAGATCAGTTTATTTGTGGTTTTTGTGGTTTTCTTGAATATCACGAAAAGTAAAATATCAAACCAATAATGTGCTGCAAAGGGGGTTTTTATACATCAGTAAGAGGAAAACATGTAAATGAAGCTATTTTGTCGATATTTTGAAAGTATTGCTAGAAATTAATGCCAAATAAGAAAGATGCTATGGCCGCCGTCACACGTTTTTACTTAGAACTTGCTATAAAAGTTTCATTGAAAGCATCTACAATTTGATGTAATGAACGAATGTATGTAGGTTTGTTTTACATAGATTCGATATGCATAGCAGTAGAAAGTCATTTTGAGGGAAAATGGCATTTGCATTTTATTTCAAATCCGTTCAATAATTTTCTGGCATAACAAAAGAGCCTCATAAGTTAAAAGTAATAATAACCAACATAATAATATTATGAAAGGCTGTTCGGGTTTATTCAATTAAAACCCAATATTTGTTTGGGAAAAGGGATCTCAATTTTTTGTCATCAATCAAAGCATTAATTACGTATGACGTTCTAAATTAACTACTGTTTTTGCACTTTGTTTAATAAATAACTTAAAGGACATAAACGAAAATGTTAAATTAAAAGGAAAATATACCGTAATAGATAAATTAATAAAAACATATGTTTCGAAAAACGCAATTTTGGACAATTTAGAGCTTTGCATTAAAATACCACATTTATAGGTCTTCTAAGGGAAATTGTTTCCTCATAAAAGTACAAAAAACATACGAATTTCAAAAATTTCAACAAAAATAAATAATATTTATTCTAAAGTGGAAGACACAGAAAATATATAAAACTAAAAAAGGATAAAGGAATTTGGAACTTTTTATACCGATTCAACTTATTTGTATTTTTTTTTGTAAATACTATAATTTGGTGTTTTTTAATATTATTTTTAGTTTGCAGATTACAAATACTGTTAAAAATAATAAAATTGAGTGTTTTCTACCAGTTAACAAAGCTTACATAATAGATATTGCACCTTATACTCTCAATTCTCTTTATTTTTTCTTTTACGGCAAAATTTCCTCTACTATATTTTTTTATTCTACTCTTTCTTATTTACTTTGCATTAACAATCCTCAAATGTTTTATAATAACGAATTAGCGATAGTTGTTAGTTTAATTTAAAAAAAAAAATAAATAGAATAACAATTAATGTATAATTCTCAAATTATACTATTTTGACACTTCACTAAATTTTTAATTTTTACTTCAATTCAATATTAACACGCAAAAATAAAACTGTTTTAAAAAAATCAAAATATTACATTTTGTTACTTTACGATTGCACTTTTTTAATGTTGTTGCTGTAAAATATGAAATAAAGTAATAGGATACAAATAGTTTGGATATGACTAGTAATCATGTCTTGATATAATTGTGAAAGTAAACAGTAGTAAGTGAAGCTGGGGGATTAGTCGTAGTTCCACAAGTTATTCTGCGTAGGCCAATGGAATTAGTTTGTCTGAATAATGTAATGCTCTTGCTTTCAAACTGTTTTATGTTTGTAAAGCATTCTCCCAATTATCTTAAGCAACCAATAAGCAATATCGGGGTAAAAATGAAGTTGCACCCTCACAATTCAAATAACTTGTTGAAAATAAATGGATAGAGAAGTGTAGTTGTATTAATTCGAGAGAAATTTGTGATTATGTGGAATCTTGGCAAAGTGTATGTTATATAACCAATTTTCGCATGAGGTCAATTTTCGTATTCAAGTATTTTCACACACAATGCATGCAGGTACAGCCATCGCAGTCTTTAGTAATGTTAGGATTTCGGCTATTTTTTTACAAAGCCTTCATTTGGATAGCGATAGTCTCAAATTTGTCAATTGTGTTTTGTGCTAAAAAGTGTTTAGTGTTTAAGTTAAATAGTTTAAATATAAATGGACCTCTCCAAAGGGAAGGTACCGAAATGAAATAGGCCATACCTAAACCAACCGAAGAAGAGGCAATCGGAAAGGTAAAATTGGACCTCAGACGAAATTTGGAAAATGTTCAAAGAAAGAAACGTGTTGAGGACGAAATTATACCGATGTATAGCAAAATAAGTCAGACTGCTGCAAGAAGGTAATTTTATGAAAATATTTCTAGGGAAGCTAAAGTAGCAGCAAATTTGCATCAGTTATATGATCATATCCGGAAATTATCAAATAAAGGATTGAGACCAAGGCATCCCTCAGAAGGACGTTTAGGTACTTACATCAGGTCAGATTCAAAGATGGCGGAAATAATTCAACCAAACCAACAGAGAAAGATCTGTGAATGGCAATCAATGTGGACGAAAGATCCAATGCGACGGACCAGAAAACAGGCCCAAATTAAATTCCAGGTGAATTGCTTAAAGTCAACACTGAAGTGGGTGTATATACCACTCTAAAACTCTAAAATTAGGTAATAGTCGATAATCGATAGAATAGAAATCAATATTATTGTAGATTTCAGCAAGAATTCGGGTCCAATCCATAAGGAAGCTATTTGGGAAGCTTTAAAAAGAAGAAAGTACCAATAATATTAATTGAAATGATCATGACGCTATACGATGAAGTAGAGCTAAGAATCCTTCCTAAGGACAATTAAGCGATCGAATTACTACGACAACTGGAGTGAGAGAAGGTTGCGCCTTTTCACCATTGCTCTTTATTACTGAACTTGACGAAGTGAGGAAGAGGGTCAACAGAGAAGCTGGAGAATCAGATGACGAATGGTAGAACGGCTAGAAGATCTCGAATACGCAGGTGCTATCGCACTTTGTGTTCATTCAAGAGAAGACATGGAAAATAGACCGTTCAGAAAGATGGTCCATGGAAGCTAAATTTGACTAAACAATAATTAACTACTAAAATAAATAAAGAAAAGAAAATGGACATGGATAGGGCATACCTATGAATACAAAAAGAACCCTTGAATGGAATTCGCAAGGAAGCAGAAGAACATGGAGTAGAACAGTAAGGAAAGATATGAAAATCTTGACAAAACCTGGATTAAAGCCAGGAGAACAGCTCAAGAAAGAGTCCGATTGAGAAGCTTTGTGGAAGCCCTCTGCTCCCAAGAGGGGCAACGAAGGATAATAATAATACTTAGTAAAGGTACAAAAATGAGAAAGTTAACAAACTCGATGATTTTGTTTGTATGCAAATTTAATGCAGTGGTTAGAAAATCACACCTCAGAAGGACATTTGTTGCCTACTATTTGTAAAAGGAATTGATCAACCTAGACGTCTAAGACATGAAGACGACGTTTCTAATTGCTCAAATATTGGGAAGGAAGTAATAAAAGAAAAACATTTATAGTATAAGCCAATAAAAATATAATTGAATCTTGAAAGCAGTAAAAATAAACATTCTAGTCTCGTAAAATACAGCAACAACACTGGGCGCTTTCTGAAACAAATATTGCAAACTAAATGTCAACGCTTTCAAATTTCAAAAAATTAAATTGATTCATCCCCGATTGATTTGTTCTTCGACTTTCTTACACAAACTAGTAATAAAAGTTAAAAGTTTAACAAGAAACTTGCCATAATGTAATATGAAACCAGAATAGTTAAATTTTGTAGCAGGTACACCCAGCTCAAACCAGCTCCGAAAAAAATTCAAATCCTGTGTTGAAGTTTTTCGTTTATTATTAATTTTATTTAAATTTTATTAATACTTTTCCTTGTTAATTATTTTCAATTCTCATCTAAACAAAATATGTACTATGCATGAAATTATGTACTGACTTTAACCTTAGCATTTTTTTGACAATTTTTATTAATTTTTTGTAGTTTTGTTCAGTTTTTCTATTCGGGGAATTAAGCGAGTTCAAAGTGAGGATGACCGTGGGTAGTATGATAGTTATTGAGTGCATGGCTTTAGTTAATATCATGAAACATTGTTAGTTCTTTGGTAAGAGTGCTCTATAATAAATGTTATTTAGTTCTTTTGATGGAGATGAGATCTGTAGCGTGTTCTTAAACATTTTAATGTATCTTATGTATATGTATTATGTTCAAAACAGTCGTGGCTTTATCAATAACCAACGGAGAGCCTCATCTCTTGTTTTTTGTTTTAGCTAGAAATAATTACGTATGAAAAATGTTTATCTTTAAAAAGAGAAAAAATCGATAATTAAGTTGTCTGCATTCAAAAATTACTTGATTATGTGTGAAGAGATGATTGAAAAAAAAGAATAAGTAAAAAAGCGCTTTTTAAAATTATAATTCCAAAAATCCAAAATCAATTAACACCTTGGGGACCTTCAACCAGTAATTAATCAATATCTGTATATTTCTTTTCGGCACTAATTTTATGATTGTATTAATGGTGGGTCCACACGACAAGGACTTTCATCCGCCCCCGACTTTCTGTGCGTCTTTTGTACAAAAGTGTGATGTTTCAAATGAATATCTGTGGGTACATGTCGACGGAATGTCGCATGGAGTTTCTCCATCGACTTAACAACGACTTTCCTTTGTTTCACAGATAAAATTCTTTGGACAGAAGTCTCGGCGAGCAAGAGTCTCTATCGTGTGGACCCACCATAAGTCTCCCAAAGTCTTCATAATTTGGCTCTTAAAATGATTTTAGAATTTGTGTACAAAAGACAAATGTTTGTAATTAGTTAATTTTTGTGTGGAAGGAGATAGAGGAGTTGTGTAAATATTTAAATATTTTTGTAAAACTGAAGTGTAGGCTTTTTTGAATTTCAGAAGATTGTTTAACTAAAACCAGCGATCTATTATTGAAAAGCAACGCGATGTAAATTAGTGGCAGAAATTTGTTTTTTAATACTTTGAAAGATTTTATCTTCGTTAAGTTTACCGGAGAGTGGGAGTTTGTTTGGAGTAGGCCTGTATTGATATATGAATTTATTAATTGGCCAAACAAGGCACAGGCGGGGTGGGGATCTAAGTTTTATTTTCTAAAATTTTTTTTATTAAACCTCGGGGGTTTAGTGGGGAAAATTTCTTCTCCCACTAGTGAACGGCATAAGATCCAACATTTTGAGCCTCCTCGAACAGGGTGGTAGGCTATGATAAATTATTCGGGTCGTGTATTCTTAGAGCAAAAAGAAGAAATTTCTTCGGAATTAATTCAATGCTGTTGCTAGTTACGAGAAATTTAGGATCCCAGATAGGGTACGCATATTTCAGGATAGGGTGTTTTTGTAACCCGTACATTGTCGAATTACTTATCTCTTCTCTTTATAAAACCAGAAGTTTGTTGGGTGACACAATTGAATGGGTGTCACAATTGAAACCTCTTCTACTCATTTTCTTTTCTTTCGGGGACATTTCTACTAGAGGAAGCAATATTGTAATAAGAAATACGGAATAACAGAGTATTTTAATAGAATAGGGCCCCTTGTCTTTGAGATAATAATACTGTATCTGTGTGTTATTTTCACGAGAAAATTTGTTGACTGATTCGATTGTTTGAAGTTGTAGTTTATTGGTGGCGCACTAGTCTTGTAATGCATTGAGTTTCGACTGAATAAATAATAAGTCAGTTTGGGACTTAATTTCATTAATACTTTGACAGTGTCGGCGTAAAAGAGATGTGGGATATTCGTTAATTTCTTGACAAGTCAGAGCTGAAAGAATTGAATAGAAGAGGGCCCAGATGACTACTTTGAGGAAATCCGGAAGTTACCTTTACTTCATTTGAATGGAATGGAATCTGATAACCTGTGTGTGTGTGTGTGTTCTTTCGTTGAGATATGATCTAGTCCATTTTAAAAATTACCAAATGTAAAAAAATTAGCAATTAAAATATGTCTACTTGGTGAAGTCAACCGCTCGATGGCCGCCGTATTGAGCAGTGCGGAGATTAGGATCATAAGCTCTGCAGAGGTCGAAGATCCTTTTCTGAAATCGTTTTGTTGTTCATGGCGCTATGGGTCGATTAGAGGAGAGATCTTAGCCCAGACGACATTCTCGAACAGTTTGGGGATTAGTGATAAGATTTTAGTATCTCTGAGTGCATGCTTCGCTACAGAATGCAAAACAAATAAATAATCACTTGTAATCATAACATCTGCAAGGGAGGCCCAGGCTCAGCCTGCGTTGAAAGTATGGCGTAAACCTGAGCCAAGCTTATCAGCTCATAATCGGAACCGGTCGGTGAAGAGAAAGTTTACGACCGGCAGGACCGGATGCCGGTTGTAGAATCATTAAATAATCATATAAATAGAGATAAGGAAGTAGATTGAAATGTGTGTAAGAAGGATATAAATATTAATAGGAAAAAGAAATAGTATGCAGCGCACGAAAATAGAAGGGAAATGAGCATGTTGAGAATATAAATAAGCCGGTAATTTGTGTTTTTAAGCAAGCAGAGTGGCGTTGTTGGCTTTTACCGCTCATTGAAACAGGGATTTCGATAATCCCTTAGTTTATGGCGCCGCCGGGTCTACCACGAGTAAAATATGCGTCTGAGTTCGATGGAGTATATTGCCTGGTTTTTTCAATAGTGTTGCTTTTCAATAAACGAAAAATCAAAAAGGACAAGTTGGTCCGAAAATTCAAATTGAAAACTTTTGCTGCGGTGTATTTAGATAAAAAATTGAAATATTTTAGTTAAAATTGTTACTTTCAAAGTATTCTATATAGCTATCTAACTACAATAATTAATAAGAAAGGAATGTGGTAAGATCGTATATGGATAAAAATTTGTTAAAACGAAAATCTTATTTTAAGTGTTATTTCACATATTTCTTCAGTAAGGAGTAAAACTTGTATTACGTTCAAATTAATGTAAAAGGAAAAACAGAAAAATTTTGAAAATTTCAAAATGTAGCACACGCATTTTTTAGCGAGATTCGAAATAAAATGAAAATAGTTGTAAATACTGAGTCTGATGAATATTTAAAAAAAAATAAAAATAACAGGAGTTTTTAAATGCATATAGTTGTAAAACTTGGAATTACAAAGTTTAAATAGCATCAAAGCTCTAAAAAGTCCGGTCTGAAACATGCCACACACTATTTACGAATACAGCTAATAGCACTTCCCCCGCTGAGGAAGTTCACTAACTACACTTGTGTAAGTTGGAGTTTAATTGCGCAATATCAAGAAACTTTATAAAACATACAAATTAGCAATACCAACACAACAAACTTATGGAAATGTACAATACTATTTAACAAAAAAATAAATAAAGTAGTAAGCGTTTTCTTGCGATAGCAATCAATCATACTGAGACTACTTAACTAACTCAAGCCTTTCGGGAGCATGCGTTTTAGACATATTGCGATTTCTAGCAACGGGCTGTTAAAAGTGTCTCGCAAAATCTCTCGGTTCTTGGGGTACTCCCATATTTTTTAGTCAATCTTCGAGCAAAATGCTTTTTAGATATTTTCAAATGTTTTCAACAAAATTGACCAAAAAATATTGCGGTGTTGTCCCAGACGTATTCTCCATTTTGGGGTAAGAATACAATTGCTCAACAACATCAACCTCGGTGGGAATGATTTAGTTTTATCAGTTACGAGTACATCATACGTTTCAAATATCATTGTTTCAAATATGTACAAGTTACAACATAATCAGTTTTTATTAGTATTGTTCATTATCGGATTTCGGTTATGGAAAATTAAAATGTAGAGATAAAAATATTTTAAAAATACTTACGTGAATGAATTTCGATTTTGATTTGCAATATTTTGATTGATTTTTGATTTATTGAAGCGAGGCATGCAAATTTGAATTTTTTTTTTAAATTTTTATAATTTTTTTATTGTTTTCAATGTTTTTTTTTTTTTTTTTGTTGAAGACACAACCATTCACAGGCGTAAGCACAGCAGAGAAAATATGAGGAAAAAAGAGAAAAATAATTTACGTCAATAAATGTTATTTTTTTCTGTTTTTTTTTGGTATATTGTAAAATAGTATTTTTAAATATCCTTTTCACAAATAAGAAAAATTGAAAACAAAATTTCCAAAATTGAATTTTTAAAGTTTTTTTTTCTTCATATTGCTTTAATGTCGTTGTATGTAATGTTTTTTTTGTTGTTTTTATGTAATTTCATATGATTTCTACCAATACGTTACTCCATATTATGATTTGATTTATATATATGTAATTAAATATACATGTATGTATATATAGAAAATATTTACAGAGAACTTAAATAAGTTAATAATATGGAGTAAAATATTATTGGGCTTTGAATTTCTTTTTTGGGAATTGTCGAAAACTGCAAGAACACCATTTCACACGTGATAAAATTCATGATTTAATTTATCATTAAATTATCTAAGAAAAAATTCCCAAATGAAAGAGACCTTTTTTATTCATTTTATTTTGCGTAAACATATTTCGAGTAAATTATTACTAATATAAACCATTAGGTACGTGACAGGAAGTATTTATGGCGAGGTAATAAGAAAGTGAATTGCTAAATGCGATCTAACTGGGGAATTGGAGGCTCCTCCAATATCTGATGATAATCCTACGCTGCCGCCACCAGGTTTAGAATAAGTTAGCAGATTCGGATTCGGCTCAAAAACAAGGCTTCGGATGCAGACGGGGGGATGCTGCGCAGTTGGTTAAATATGGGACTACACAACACCAACCGCTTCATGAATTAATTGTATTAGCCCAGTCAGCCAGAAATGTATTTAAAATGCATTTATAATGTCTTTCATATAATATGTAATACCTTTGTAAGATATTACAAAACGTATTATTTTCGCATTAAATTTATTTGGGAGAGGACCCCTTTTGTCGGTGCCCGAAGATTCTGTCTTACACGTAATATAAAAGTAATGCATTATTTTGGCATTACAAGGGAATGTATTTCATGTGAGACATTATTAATGCATTTATTTGGTATTACAAGAAATGTTTTTCATGTAAGGTCTAAATAATATGTTACATTTCGTATTACATTTTGAAAAGTATTACGCCTGGCTGGCTGGGAGTATGTGAGCACGAAGCAATACCAGAAGACTGGGAAAAGGACAACCTGTGCCTGATACATAAAAAGGGATAAATCACATCATCGTGCATTACCTTGCTGTCGAGCATAAGATATATTTGTTCGATACGCAACAAAACAGGATACCTCAGAAACATCATAGGGCAATACCAGTGTGACCTCGGCCCAGGCAAGTCAACAGCTAATCGGATTTTCACTCTGAGGCAGTTTATGGAAAAATGTATAGAGTTTCAAAATTCAATCCAATAATTCATAGACTTTAAAGCCACTTATGATAGCATAAGCCAGCGTAGAACTCTAGAAAGATATGAGCGAATTCGAAATTCTCAATAAGTTGACACGATTGTGTAGGTAGAAGGCGAAAAAATTTAATGTAGAGACCCACCTCTTTTTCATTGACTTGAAAACAGCTGATGATTTTGCGCTACAACCCAAAGTCTATGAAGCAATGGTGAAACTGAACTTTCCAGATCACCAGACCGTTGGGCTGGCCGGGATTCGAACCCGGGACCTCTGGGACAGCAGTCAGGCGCCTTACCCCTAGACTACCGAGGCCCCCAAGAAGATGTATGAAGATGACATAGTCCTCAGAGGCAGCTCAATGGCTACAGAAAAGGTTTCTTCATTGAATTAGTAGAGGAAGAAGAAGACAAAATATAACAATCGATAGAGAGAAAAGAAGGATACTGCTCGGGTACAAAATATACTGCCGTATGTTGAAATATTTGAAATGAAAAAAAATGAGCCGCAATTTAAGTTAAAAAAATCGTAACAAACCACGGATCGGAAGCACGGACGCTTACTAGGCACGTCGAACAGGTTCTCGGAAGTTGCGAAAGAAAACTTTCCGCAGGATCATAGGCGTAGTAAGTGAGGAAGGAGTCTGGAGATCCAAAAGCATCAAGATTCCACACCTACGCTGGATAGGACATATAATGAGAATGCCTGGACAAGGGTCTCCAAATACCCAAACGCCAGACAGAAGGAGGCCGCAAGGAAGATCTAGTAAGAGATATAGAGAAGGCGTAGAAATGGACTTACGGGATTTCTAAGTGGAATAGTAAACGATTGAAGAAGATTCTTGAGGAGGCCTCATCTCACACAGAGCTGCAGTGCCAGAATGATCTAATAATCCTTAAGTAGTTCCATAAGATAGAATACTATAGATTTTCTAGAGAATTGGCCAATCATTTAATTGTAAGATTATTTTTTAACAACAGCCAGAATTCCTGTGTGAAGCCTCTCTGGATGAGGCGAAGAATCAACTGTGCGTACATAGGGCAACAAAAATAAATGGTTTATTGAATTTCGACACTATTTGGCCAATTAGTATTAATCTCCACGAGATCACTGATTTCCACAAAAAGATCGCTTTCACGGTGAAAACTGTAAAACCCTACAAAATAATTATCTTTAGTAATTACAAAAGAAATTTTAAATTCATCAAGTAGTGTGCATTTAAAAACTATATATCCATGTTTGTGTGCATGTTGTGTGTGTGTCTACTCAGCTGTTTTATGTAAGATTTAGCAGAAAAATATTAAAATTCTTAATGAAAATTTGAAAATGAAAAACTCTCTTTGTGTAATCAAAAATACAATTTCTTAAAATTTTAATAATAATCAAACACATTCCGTTAATATATGATTATTTATGAAAATGCTTGGCAAATATATATCGTTTAAAAAATTAATTATTGAAAAAACTTTCGTTAAGTTTAAAAGTAATGTGCGCATGAACAAAACATTAAAAGTTAAATTAATGAATAATGATAAACTCTTGTATATATTTAAAAAGGATTATTAAGATTTTACTTAATTAAATTCTTGATGTTTTTTTTTGATAAATTACCCAAAGTAAATATAAGAGTTAAGTCGCCACCTGCTTCTACTATTTGATTTTTGTGATTTTCTTTATATTTTGGTATTTATAAAATTTATATATTTCATTTAGAAAAAGTGATAAAATTCTTAGCCTTTTGAACTGGGTGTTAAGTTTTCCCTTTTTTAAAATTAGTCGGACTTGTAATTGTTTCTTTTCGAGTTTCACTTCTTAAAAATTACTATTTTTAAATTTTGTTAGAAATGAAGTTTAACTGTTAGAATTATATAGTATATAAATAGAAGTAATATAAACATTGAAAGGGGGTTTTCTGAATGGGATAAGATCTATACAAGACCATACCTGACCACCTTCTCCTTCTACACTTTGCAGCTCTCGCCATTCCTCAATGGTCTGCGCCAAATCAACGGTACAGAGCGGAACTTTGACTTCACCGATTTGGTCGTGTTTCGAGAACCTATCAAAGTCGAATATGGCGAACACTAGTGTTTTATTCATTGCATCAGCGTACGGTAAATTCTAGGGAAATATGAGATATTATATCGTCAGTTCGTTTCATAGTGGCGAAGGTAATACTTTGAAGGTGAACGTTTCATTGAAGACGGGGCTGAGGGTCTTACGGTGTACTTTGGTTTCAAATTTCTTTTTCTTATCGGGCAGAAGATAAACTTTTACATAGGGATCAGATGTGCCTCCCATATCCAGTGCTGGTAGCTCTTCTGCTTGGATAACCGTCACTGCTAAGCTATTCGAGTTGAAGTCATATTCCAGCTAAAACGACCATATTTAGTCTCGCATTGTTTGTCGTAAGTTATACCTTGTATTGCAGCTTTCCTAGTTTTTGTTCGCTATGTTTGCTTTCTCCTTCGTCGGGCTCTTCAGCGTTCTCTGTTAGTTCTTCCATGTCCGGCTGTACCTATACGAAAGTCAAGTAAATATCCACAAGGAGAGTATGATACCACAACTATCGGAACCTTTTCTTTGTACGCTGACCCCAGCAATTGCACTGACTTCAGGTCCACACCCTTCATTCCCTTCTTTCCATCTTTTGATCGCCGCTTACGGCAGCATCGTCGTATGCAAAAGAAGCATATCCCCAAAATCACTAAGCAGACCGCTATGATAATGGCCACCAGCCCCCATGTCGGAATACCCATTTTATGCGCTACATCTTCTGTCAGTTCTACCGCCTTCTCACCAATTTTTTCTGCCTCGCTTTTGGTAGGAGCGGCGGTCATCATGTCTTCTGACGTTGCTGGTAAAAAGATTAGTGCGGCATGATAAAGTTAAAATGAAATTTCGATTATTTATTGAAATTGTTAGTTTACTTTCTGGTGGAGTTGAACTTGGTGCGGCATTTTGTTGTAGTTGTGACGGTGCAGTAGGTGATGCTGTTGATGAACTTGAACCATCAGACTCATTTTCAGCATCTCGCTTCCATAATCTATCGTTTGGCGCCATATTGGTTTCTATGGAAATAAATATAATATTGAATTTCTCGCTAATTGATGTTCTTTTAAGGCAAATTCCAAACTTAATACTAACAAAATCATAAATTTTGGTGCAGCTCACTGAAAAAGAAAAAAATTCACTTGTTTCCTGAGTCTAATGACACCTAGTCTCGTTAACCGAACATCAAACTCAGCTACGGTGTAGCAAAATCTTGCATTTTCATTTATCCACTAGCACTATAGGATCGGAACTAAGCATGTATGATAATATAAGCCAGAAATCTTCAAGCAGCGCTTCTAAATTGCCCGTTTATTCTCAATTAATTCTCTCTGATACTATATTACTAGAAATCTAAAATTTATCAGGTTTCATCAGTTGACGGACCATCACGAAGAAAATAAATATATACTTGCCAACAGATAGAGTGTGCAACAACTGCATTGACTCTACTGTAAAAACGGCAATACGCAAGAGCCAATGGCCCCTATGCTGAAAGTCGAGTCGTCACGACACGACAACTCGTTTGAGTTGCAGAAAGTGGCGTTTCAGTCAAATCACGACTTGTTGTATAAGGGCCTAAACTCAATTTAACACTTTCACTCTAAGCCCCTGTGCTGAAAGTCGTAATTCGACTAAAACGCAACTTTTTTCAACTCAAACGACTTGTCACGAAATACGACTCGACTTTCAGCACAGGGGCCCAATATGTTGGGTCAGTCCATAAATAATGCGGTTGCTTCAAATGCATGAACTCAAACTCCACTAGAAGGAAGGAAATACATATTCCGCAATCCCAATCTAAATCAGGTCGTTACAAACGCAAGGTAGACAAAACGATCGTTAGAACTGAACATCGCACTTCAAACTAAGAACAAGGCAGCTAAGATTAAGAGCAAGGAAAAATTTCTACCTGTTTTTATAACACGTTCATGTAGATGCCTATGAAATAACCGCATTAGTTATGGACCACAAGATTTGGGCAAGAGCACTTAAATTACGGCACCATACTTATTCGCTATTGTCGGAGTTGAGTGTACTTATTTTTAATTGCTATATTTAAGAGTGAGTTATAACTCTTTTCATTGATAGACGAGGATGTAATTCTGGCTATACTAAATAAATTAGTATGATTAAGTAAGCAGGATTATGTCATAGATACTGTATGACAATTCAAGTCAGATTAAATGAGCGAATTCCCTTGCCAACATTCCCAACATCCACACAATTTTTTACATTGCCTCTTAGCTTTTATTGTGACATATTTTTTCACTTTAATTTTACACAAGGCACTGTCATTTCATATAAAGGTAGTCCTCTAAATAATAACTTAAAGGCCACTTCGCCAACTGAAACGGATTACACTGCGCCATTCTCAGTTCTTTAGGCATTAGTAGCTTAAGTCAAAATGCGCTGCTGCGGTGTTTGTTGGTGCTAATTAATAAGTTGGAAGATTTCCTATCAAAATTGTAATTATATCTCGTATTTTTACAAATATTTGACACAGTTTTCATTTTCTTTTATCTCAAATAACTATTTACTGTTATTTACTACACCACAAAACTTTTAAGTTGTGATAAGCATCTACGTTTGAGCGTGTCCACTTTTTCATGTATTAACCCAATTCGAAAAACTGGGCACATTTTAAAACAGTAGTATTTGTATTGAAATAAGTAATAGATCATTATATTTTTTGGCAGGATAAAAACTAGAAATTAGCGTTATAATTCCAAAGGGTTTAGCGCTGATTTTAGAGCACCTTTCCTCTGATCGAGCAAGAAAGGTAGGTAAAAGCTTTCACATGGGATTGTGATGCATTTTTAGTGACAGGAAAATTTTATTTGTCACAAAATCCGGAAGGCTCATTATATCACTTCTTGTGGTCGATACAATTGAAGCGACGCTCATGAAATTCTCGGAATGGCTCTGTGATGTCGCGCTGCATACAATATTGGTTGATGTTTGTCGTATAAAATTTAACTAAAGTCTACTTTGTAATTAACTCACGATATTGTATTAAATTTATATTTTTACTTAGGAAAATTATAACAACCCGAAATTAATATTCAACCATATATTTTAGGAGAAAATACTTTGTTCTGCGCCATATCGATTAATCAAAACGTAACCCATACTCACAACATTACACAACTGCAAAACGGTCACTATCTCGCAATATTTTCGCCCTGAGGTGAGATTTTAGTTTAGTCGATTAAGATTGCTTATGATATTTTCCAGGGGCGCTCGAACGAGAATAGTGAATGGAATTATTTTAACTAAAAACTGAGTGCGTCAATCTGAAACATCTGATTTCAATGTCAGCCGGGAAATCTTACTTGACTATTTGCGCAGACAGGCTCTTCCACATAACCACCCACACACTCCGCAGCTTAAGGACTTGAGAGCTTTTTACAATTCACTGCGCACTCTTAATATCTATTTTGACTTTCATGTCGTTCGAAATCCTGAACGAAAACATGAATAGGACGAGATTTACTGGAGCTACGCTAGGCCCTTATCGAAGCTTCCATGGATCTTAAAACTTTACTGCATTTGTGCAATTAATTTTCTTGATATAACTTTAATACCTTTGAATCTACATATATACATATAAAGCCTTATTTTACACGATATATTCGTTGGGTTTTTATGAAACGAACAAGAATTGACAATATCTGTTCGTTTAGAGAGGCCACTTGGCCATGTTCCCGTTTTTTTATTATTTGTGCCCTTTCTTTCCTTCCTTCGCGTTCTGAAGACATAATATTGCGAAAACACAACCGCAACCCTTATACCACCACACATTCACTCCATTCAGAATGGCCTTTTAAGAAGATATACCGCGGCAAGAAGATCTCCACCCTCCATTTTATGCTTCTATTGATTTATTTTCGAGACAGAAATCTTTACTTCAAATTGGCTACTTACAGCACATAATGCGTACAATTACCAGCACGGGCTTCTCTCGCTGTTCAAATATAAATTGCACCTCAGCCCACGAAATAAGGAACACTTACCTCGAACTAATGAAGTCGAATTTCGAAAAAAGTTTTAATCCAAGAGATAGAGACCTTGGCAAAGAGCAATCTGTCCTCAATCTGATTCAGTAGGCATTTTAACACTTTACTATATTTGTTTGCACCTTTAACATTATTACGCACTACTGTTAGTTTGAGAGTTAATTAACCACTTTGTGAGGTAAAAGTTCTGTTCGGTTTGGATTTTGTGAAATTTGATCACGCTCTGTTTTAGAAACGCACTGGATGAAGACGAACTTTCAGATATAGGAAAATCGATTCGGGAAAACTTGACGAGGAAAATTTTCCCAGCATGCGCCTTAAAAAGCTCCCCGCATGGTTGTGGAATGGTTAGTTGAATATTGTTCGAAACATTTACGATAATTTGGCAAAAACATATTCGTGTATTAAATCGTGCCTGAGCTCAGTAGAGGATAACTCTCGGAAATTGCATTTCTTTTATGAAAATATCCTTTGCTAATAAAAAACTGAATAACAGCGTTTGTTCGTTTTGTTCATCATCAACGCCATTTTATAAGAACGTATCTTCTCTGGGGAAATAATTGTAAACGAGGCGATCTTTCGCAATGCTTAATACTTGCTATTATTATAAATTTACTAGAATTATTTTCAATTTTTAACGAACTTCTAGGTTAACGTGTACAACCCTTGTTAGGAATATAAAACGAATGTGATTCAAAGCTCATTTGCGCTTTTAAGGTTTTTTTTAGACCGGCTTTGGTTTAATTAGACCAGTTTATGCAAGACTGTAGTTACAAATTATTATTAGTTTTGTTATTATTAGTTCTAATCATGGCGGCTTTCCGTATTGAACGATGTCAGAAATTCACTCAATTTAAGTTAAACAGTTATACATAATTTTCCAACTATTGTGAATCGTTTAGATCGATACAGTATGCAATTATTAAATACATTGGAGAAGTTTCTTTTTAGTTAAATTAAGATTAATCAAATCTTTGATTCCACAATCATGGAATTTACCGGAAGTTTATGTTTTATTTTTTGATATTAAACATTATTACATATATATTTCCGTCCAAAAAATATTCCAAATCTAGTTCAAAAACAGTGTTACAATTTATGTTCTAATCCACTAAACACTTCAAACTAACTAGAAAATATGTTATGACACTCTTTCGAAACGTTTATTATTTAGAAATTTCCAAAAAGAAACAGTTATATTTTGAATCGTTCAAGCTATGTATGTATGTATATAGATGTACACCCGGGAACCTAGACGAAAGTCCTCTAGGACGAAGACGACGACTTGCTTGAGAGCTGAGAAGCTTAAGAATCTTTTTAGGGTTTTGCAATAGATATCGCTGCTATTTTTATCTAAAAGCTCTTTGAAAAATTTCTATAAATTTAATGGTTTTGATTTCGAACAACATATTGATTGGACGCTGGAGGAGCATTTGCAACTTCATTTCAGAGCTGCACTTTTGACAATTCGATTTGTTATCATGCCGTTGCATTGTTATCATGCCGTTGCATTCTCTTTCATGCTTCAAATTGGGTTAACTTCTAAAGTTCGGCCATCAAAGACGAAAAGGATAAAGGGCAATTAAAAGCTATGTTTTGTTTATGTGAAAGACTAGAGGCTCTGGGAAAGCCCCTTTGTACTTTCGACAGTCTATTTTTTCGTATAGAGTGCAATATCGAACTGCAGGTCCAGTCGGAAGATAGTGAAGGGAGAGCAGTGGAGGAAGGAACTGCCACAACCAAGCCGCGATATTTTATTCCACCTACTCCCAACCATTTATCGCGACTCTGACATCGCGGCATCGAATACAGCTCGCTGGAGTGTTATACTTCCTGAAACGAGTTGGATCTCATCAATCAACCGATGGCATGTGCTGGGTGGAGCGAGGAAGGGTTAGGGAAGGCTGTGACAGGAGGAATCAGGAATGTAAGGAGGGAAAAAGAAAGAAGTAAAGTTATGTGGGAAAGTGGGAAAGCTGAAGGACCGTGGTACTACCGGGTTTCAAGCCCGGTACCTCTGGGATGGTAGCCAGGCGCCTTACTCCCTGGACTACCGAGGCTGCAGTTGCAGACTTCCTGTGTATGGTGACACGTGCCATCTACCTACAGCTAGTCCACGACCTATCCATAGAAGCATTCCCCGTGCTGGAGTCTTACAAGTCGCATAGGTCGATTAGTCAAATTGTTCAGCGACATTGCAACTAATTTTCTAGGAGCGAAGAAGCAGTTGGTTCATCAGTTTAGATAGTTGAACTTAGACCGTGAATTAGCTTACTTGTTGCTGAACAACAAAACCGAATGGCTCTTATACCTTCAGCTTCTCTACATTTCGGTGGACTATGGGTAGCTGGGGACAAAGTATGTATGCACCATATGAAGAGAGTAGTGAGTGACCAAATACTGTTGATAGAAGAGATGTCTACACATGCTGCCCATGTATGCTGAATCTGATGATCCTGAGGGTGTACTCTCTGTAGTTCAATTGAAAATGCAGATTGTTTAACTGTTTTTATGGGCCGGTGCGAATATGCTTTTAAACGGATATTGCGCACGCAGGCATATTATAAATCCGCCAATATTAATCGGCAGCGAGTCGCTCTAGGTGACGCTGTCGGTGTCGTCACCAAAAGATTTTGATGCTTCATCCGAGATTGCAAGTCCAAGTGGAAGTGGTGGAACTCGAAAAAGAGAACACCCTTCTCTAACTGTCTTGGAACCAATAAAAGAATAAGAAGAGTATCAACTTTCATTATTCAACTATTTGACAACAAAACCAGGCGACTCATTAGTTGCAATCACAAAACAAGATTTTTGAAAGTTAATATGTACAACATCAATATGCTGCAACAAATGGATTAATCGTCTGTATTGATTGCACGTATTTGGCCTGGACCTTGTTGTGAATTTACAAGCACACAAATATTTTGCACTCGGTCGCACGTTGACACAATTTCTAAAGTAACGAAGTCAAAAGTTTGACAACCAAAGATATTAACTAACTCTATTTAAATGGATGCTTCAGTTCCACGAATAAAACCTTCAGCCATAATCCTGAATTCGCATTGAAGGTCGTCCAAGACCACAGAGGAATCCGCTTCCTTAAGGAGATTTCCGATAGTTAACCAGTCACAAGCAGCTTCCTTCCTCTTCTGCCATTCCCCGAATCCTTACTGGAGTAGTACGTCAAGCTGGGGTTTATGTTTCAAAACTTACAACTTCACAAAAGCCCTCCGACCAAGATAGCATCCGAAGAACTACAACATTGTCCACCTCATGCCATTTCCGAATCTGGCACTGATAGCTTTTAACACTCCGGACTACAGCTCAGTTTTTTCGTGGGCTTATAACGGAGTCTTGCGGATCCCCGTTTACGAATCGTACCAAAAAGTTTTCCATAGTTTTTCCGGAGCACTTACAATGGGGATAGAGGATTGTGCTGTTCGTACGTAGTCTTGTCGGTTGAGAGCATTTTTACAACACGCCGAGCCAACTGTTCCCGAGGATTGCATATAAGCTGTAATCGGTAAAGCATGGACTTCTGGCAAAAGGGGGACACACCGACCAGAAAATTTTATGACTCTATGCTTTTTCCGCACTTCTGACATTTTTTCATTTTTTCCATTTCGGATGCCATCAGTCTCCCCAGCAATGTACGTTCCAGGTTTTGCGAGTTAAACCTCCCCCGGTCCTCGGCGGAAACTTGTCCAGTTGCTTGTGAACTGCGGCCATATGTGTGAGGTCACATATGTGTGAGGCTCCTGCTACATCCTGTTTAAGCGAACAAGGTAGGAAATAATAGAAAAAGGACCAAATCGGTGGATATTTTATGCAGGACAAGACTTTTGATGCCTCTGGGGCTATCAGAATAAAAATTCCCAGCCGTTGATGGTCATGAGAAACATGTTGACCAGTAGTGGCCCAGTTAAACGGGCATAAAGAAGTTATAAATAAAAGTTTATGGTTCTTGGGATTTTGTGAAATACTTCAGTCATCCGGAGGGAGATGTTATAGTGGTCCCTACGGTTGGGTCGGATGCAATAAAAGTTTCCGTTATTAAAGAGATGCTCCTAAAGAAGAGGTTTGTTAATTTCATGCGAATTGTAACCATAGGTGGGCCCACTTTTATGTCGGGCATAATCTTGTCTTGTTTGCGTCCTTGAGAGCGTTTATCATTCCATTATTCGACTTTAGCATGAGGCGGGGTTGTTGAAAGTTCTCTTAAGCGCTACAACGTACATAGAATGTAGATCTGAAACCCTGCCAATTACTGCATTCTAAGCAATACGATTTTCGACTAGCTTTTAATTTTATTTTGCGATTAATTTCCATTTGCATATTTTACGTGCCACTGCAATTTCACGCTGTTACGCGTATTCCTAAACTATGCGAGCGCTTAAAACAAGGAAACTCGCCATTCCCCCTAGAATTTCTTGAAGAAATCATTAGAGGAAGCGCGTTCGAAATGCCCGACTCATTTCAGAAAACAATAAAATTAAAATCTCCTCAAGACTGGCAGAACTGGTTAAACAAATTCATTACAGTAAATAAAATCCAGGAAAACCCGCCAGACAGAAGCTTAGTCAGGAGATTTGTACAGCGCTTCTCCTCGTTGGAATTTATCCCCTTTCTTCGGGGTACAGATCCCTTAACCTTTATCCCTTATCTGCCCTGTAAGTGAATCCCCACACTCGCTGCACGGCGGCTGGCTCGCAGGCACCTCCTCGGATCCTGGAGTGAACGGTTTCGCGACTCGATATTACTCGGCTCGAATCCATCGACCGAGTGTCCTGTTTTCTGCAAGCCGACGACAAATCTCGGCGCTGGCAAATTTAAATCGGAGATAATTTGGGGAAGGAAATTTTTCCTGATAGGATTTATCCTATTGCCTCCCATCAGGGTACTTCGGGCTCTGACAAGTCGGTTAGCGGGAGGAGCTCAGGCCCGCGGGGCTTTCGTGAAAAAATGCTCGTTCGTGACTATATGAAGGGATCGGGCGCTCCCATAAAGCCGGAATTCGCCCCGGCAAGGATCAGCATTCGACGGTTCAATTCTTATTTAATTTGGTTTGATCTGATTTTATTGCGTTCCATTACATTTCCTGGCTTTGAGCAGCGAGGGCTTCTGCGGGCCTCGGATCCTCCTTACCAAGCGAGGGTTATAAATTTCGGGGTTGCGTTGTTGGAGAATTATCAGTTTGCCATTCACTGTATGACGACTCGGCTGGAATCTCTTTCGTCATACACTGGGACGCGAACAGTGGGTTCTTTAAACGTGAAAATCTGCCCATTATGACTTATCCATCGTTCGCGATTCCTCGTAATATAACGCCCGTTTACGACCCAGCGGGAAGCTTCACTTTTATGGAAAATCTCTTTCAACGACGCCAATTTGGTCTTAGGGCTGCTCGTAAATAGGGAGCCGCTCCGGCACTTCGCATCCGAGGAACATTTCAAAATCAGTAAAAGCGGCTACGGTAGTTGTATCTCGTAATTGAATTGGCCCCATAAATGCAAAGCAAGCGATTTGGTAAGTGGCAAAGTATTTATTTTGCCGTCGTCGACGCTCCAGCACGCCGGGCTGCGTCCCACTGGCAAATTGTGGACCCTGCAGGACCCTCGGATAACCGAATTTTAATTTCTAATCAATTACCAGCAACCAGCCCGGACATGTCCAATTGATTGCTGGAATTTGGCCTGGCTTCGCAGTGATTTGAATCAAATACGAGCACGATTTACGAGCCTCCTCCTTTGTCCTCTGCGCTCTTTCGATTTTTCTAGCAGAGCCCAGGACTTCTTTTGACTGAGCAACAACCGTAAAGGCAAAGGATGCAGGGACAGAAATTTACTGCCTCTGGGGTTCCGAGAGTGTTTTGTTGATCATTTGATTTATTCAGGGTACACAAAAGTTGAATTCGAGATAAAATCTTGGAACCCACAGCTAAATCCATCCCCTATTTTACAACTGATTTCTGGCTTAAGATGAGGGGAGATGTCCTTGTCTCTGGGACGTCCTGGCTCCTAGCTTTAATTTTATTGTGCGGCTAATTGTGTCAGTGAAGTTGTTAAAAAAACAGTCGTAATTGTGTAATAATTGATTGTATTAGTTGTCGGCATGGCCTTAATACGCTTCCATTGTGCTCGTTCTGCGTGGCCCAGTTTCAATGGCGATGGAGTTATAAAAATACAGAGCATTCGATTCTAAGGAGTGTGCTTAAAGGAATATGTGTACACTGCGTTGGTAATTATGTATATGTTAGTTATTAAACTTATTCAATTCTCAATCCGGCAGAGAAAACCCACAATTGAGCTGTTTTCTGTTTGTTAAAAAATGGACGAGGAGAGGTTTAAAGTTCTTTTTTAAATAAAATGGAGCACTCGCTTAGTAATATGAATATGAAATTCAAGTTTTACTTCAGTGGAAAAATGCAAGTCCTTTTTCCATTATCAAAATGGCGGCAGTTATTAGAGAAGGAATTAGAAAAGGACTAGAACCGCCTGCCGAAATCAGATTCTTAAGACATTAATTAAAATATGTACATACATACATTTTCTATGAAGTTATACTGTCGACGAACCGTTCTATTATTGAGTGAAAAGTCGAACAGCAAGCTCTAGTCGGAAAGATAGTATAGAGAAGCTTGACAGATCAGGTTACGCCAACACGCGGTTTTATTCCACTGACTCCGAATGATCGACCAGGATATGATTACCTTCCTTATTATGGGTCCAATCGTGTGCCTACGTGGGCTCTCTAGTGAGGAGCAGCCATTTAATCCTAACCTAACCTGACAGGCAATATCAGGGGAGACAAGATATTTAGGTAGGATAAATCAAAAGACGAAAGATCAGGCTGATGGTGGATTCGAACCTCTACCAGTGGTCCCCATTTTGCCAGTTTCACCGAAATGCTAGAGGCGATGTTGTTAGTAAAGACTTGATCCTCTTCTGTTATTGTTTTCTCATACAAGATATGCAAATAAAGTGCACATCATTAATCACGCCAGCATAGCACCATCATTAATTGAATAAGCAAAGCATACTGTTTTGTTTGCAAGTGGATGGCTACTAAAATAGAAAGATCATAAAGAGTGATGCACCTAGAGGTCGCAGTTGGACGTTTGCCAATTAATCAAACTTTTATAGTTTTCTAAGGCTCAGATAAAAAAAATGGCCAAAAAGAAAACACGCCTTGACTCGGAAAACGCTTTTATTGGATATTTGTATTTTTGCGGAAAAGCCTCTCTGTAAATCTAAAATAGTGACCCCGGCTCCAATAAATCTCCCCCGATTTCATAAAAACAGAGGAAATCTGGCCATAATTTTATTTATCAATTTAACAGTCGACGTGGAAGGGTAAGTTTCGGCGAAACTGCGTCCGCAGAAAGCTCTTTGTTATGGCTGCTCATGCGGGACAAAGGAAAACAGCAACAAGTGATCAACTCAACAGTTGTTCCTAGTTTACGGCCCTTTGCCGACTCCACGAACTCCCCTGGGAACGTGCCGCCTAGCCGTAGTATGTTACACAGTGCACAGTCCCGACCAAATCAATTTGCAATTTACACCTCACAAAAGGGTTTCAAACAGGACTAGTGGTGGAGGACTGTTGTTTTTCTGCCGGATGTCGGTGGTCGTGTACTGCTGACACCTAGCTCGGCCCTAAACCAGCTGGTAATGATTTTCAGTATTTAGATTTAATGGAGAGCGTACTGCTGGCGGGAATGGCCCTGATTGTTTTCGAGCTCGCCCATGGAACGACGAAAGGTCCAATGCAGCCGTGCAGAGCGCATAATTACACCATGGCCCAATATAACAGTTACTGACAACTCCATGTTATCCAGAGTTAATCGGATTGCACTTGGGCGATTTGCTAGATTAATTTATAACATGTCGGGGAGAACATTCGCCACACCGGCCAATCAGAAGTCATTGAAATTCTCCGTCGAGCCGCCCTTTTTCATTTTAAGGGGCACAAATCATTGCTTTCGAAATGTATGCAATTGAAAAGAAAGTTGTGTTAGGATATATTATTACGGTTTCAAGACGTTCACCTGCTCTTAGGCCGGAATCGTTTAAGAATTCTTCACATCCATTTTCACTCGACTAGTTTCAAGAATCCTCACATATTGAGCAACCACAGTAGTTTACCCCAATTGCGGGCAGGATTGGAATATCCCGGAATGGACCCGAAATGGAAATTCCTCCAACCCATGGGGACTTTTATTGCGTGAATAAAAATTGAAGTTTCGATAACTAGAAAAATACCTTTAAGAAATCCTCGAATGCTGGGAGATATCCATTGAAATGGCCAAGGTTGATTGTCAGGACGACGTGGGCGGAAGACCCTGGATCCTGTAGGTTAAAACTTTTATTAAAAACATTCTTCTATGTTTTTATAATAATAACTTTCGACACATTTTTACATGTGAAAACACAATATGACCATTTGTGTTTTTTCTTGGCAGCTTGTGACAATTGGAGAGATGAAATGGGAAAGTTGATGTCGGTTTTAACTTGGGGTGCTGCAAGTATTTCGTTTTTAAACCGAATGTAAGTGCTCTAAGTTCACATTTGGTCCTTAATTCAATTACAGCGATCGATTATTGGAAGCAAAAGTAGGTTTCTTTGCCACTGATCATTTATTGATCCTTGGTCGTGGGTAGTGCGTCTAGTAGGTATTTTCTCGAGTATTGTGGGGATGCTACTGTTATGTTAAGATTGTTGCGCAGTTTCGAAAAAACTTGATATACCTTGGATTTTGTAAAAAATAAATGTAAAAATGAAAGCAACTTTTGCCTGCCTTGGTTCAATGCGCATAAGTCCAGATCCTTTATGGTAAATATTATACAAAGCGCTAAATTGAAAACTGCACACTGTTACAATAAAACACCATTTATTTAAAAAACAGAAAAGCATTACTCACCTGCTAATGATACCAATCGAACTTCTGTTGAGTTCGCTGTCTATTTTTCAAGGTCACTATTAACAGGAGAATCCCAACTAATTCCAATTAATGGTCAGGTATCAAACATCTTTAATGGTGATTGCACGTTCGTAGGAACGACGAAGCCAGCAGTGGATATGGTGAGTCTTACCATCTTTACTTCTCCGTTCCTACGAACAGTGTAATTATCGTCGTTCAGGGCATTATCGCTGGGCATTTTGTTGGTCGAATTTCTCAACAAACTCCCCAATTATAATTTACACGGTGTAAGGGACTGCGAGTACTGTTGCACGCGTTACTATGGCCACCGGATGCATTTAATTATGTTCGTGTTCAGCGTTGTTGGAAAATTGGATCAATACCCAGATTTATTAACGGGGATTAAGTGAAGAATGGAGTAAAAGACAAAAGAATCTCGCCGCAACAAGGACCCAAAGAAGGAGAAAATCAGGTTTTGAAAAGCAAAATAATGCAAACTCAAAACAAGCCCGGGCAACTTCCTCTCACTTATCAAATTCGCGAGTCCATGTCCTTTATGGTAATTATACACAAAGTGCTAAGTGGAAAGTACAAATTCGTAGCATTTCAATAACAAAACTCTGAATGGGCGTCGGGGCTTTTAATAACAGAAGAAAGACTCAAGGAACTTCACCTATGCCTTGGCTGTTGGTGTTAACAATCGAACTGCTCCTGAAGCACACCCACACCGCGAACAGGAGGAGCCCAGAGATAAATTCGCTCCAATTAATGATCAGATATCGCGGTAATAATCCAACATCTTTCAGATTCCCCCACGCAGCCCTGGCCGGGAAATTAACATTTTTAAGGAATGGCAATGAAAATGAGCCCAGCTGAAAGCTAGCTGGGCTAAACGATTCATTTCGAGTTCAAGCACCAGAAAAAGGCGCCGGCAATTATCATTTATGGCTCATTAAATTCTGCACAGGAAAAATAGGAGCCGACTACCGTTAATAGGATCTGTTGTGTGGGGCGCTGTTGCGACTTCTGCGAGGATATCGAGCTCCTAACACAAAAGCTGTTCGAGAATTGGTTTTTGATATAGGTACTTAAGGCGAATTAAAAGCGGCTGTTGCCGGCGCCCAACGCCTGCCTCTGCGGAGCACAAAATATTTTTCTACTTAGGTCGCCGCGGCTTAATTACTTTTTCGATTGCTTTCTTTCCAATGATCTTTAACTCCGCGCTTTTTCTATGACTTTCACTTTAGACAAAATTAGTGGCTTTAGTTTAGTATGGTCCAAGTACTCCAATGTTGGTGAGTCTTGCGCCGTGCGCCCGCTCGCACGCAAGTTCACTTCCAGAAGTCTCTCTCACAGAAGTAACGGTTGAGCTTTTCCTGTGGAAACATTGGTTTTAATGCTTTTACCGTAAGTAAACAAAATATCAACGCAGCCGTGTTTGCATAGTGCTTATTGAGCATTGGTCGATCGTACTTGACGACATGATACAAAATAAAACTACATTTGGGAGTTGCTGTTCCCAAAAGTTCGTTGAGGGTCTACTGCGACATCAGTCAAATTCGACCTTACGTTCCTGAACCAGTGCGACAATTAGTCATAAAAGAACTATGCAGTCTGGTTCATCCGGGGTAAAGACAACGACGAGGTTAGTAAGCGACTGAACGATTGAAAGCCCACAGAGATCTTTCAAGTCAGCGATCATGTACTTACCAATCAGAGGACTGGTACGCAGTCTTGTCATTAATGCTGGCAGTTAAGCCAGACATTCGAGCAACCGCTGCAGAATTGGCATGTGGATTTGAAGAGGAATTCAAAAATAGAGTTAACGAGATGAAGCCTAGAGCAGCTTCGTCTCATGCTGAACAAAGCCATTTCACCCTTTCATCTTTGGACCCACCATACGAAGGTGGTGGCGAGAAATTCAAAGAATTTCTCACTAAGAATAAAAGGAAACAAATAAGTAAACCTCAAATGTTACGTTCCGGGCATTAAACCAAACTGACCTTTGCAAGATACCAGTGTCCCTGCTGCACAGATCATGCCACATCCAAAGCAGAGGAAGAGCGGAAGAGAGATCACTATTTCAGTGTAAATGGAGTTTAAACTGTCAAATAACTCGATACATACATACTAGTTTATACACTGTGTTTCAATACGAGACACTAGGCACAGTTGAGAGAGTGATAGGTAGTATACTATTCAGCTTAATCTAGCTAACGCTCGACAATAACGCACAAATCTACGGTATGCCCACATCTTTGCATTGAATTGTATTTTGATTAAGCAAGGTTAATTCTAAAATGCATTAAGCTAGCGTCTACTTTGCGGCATGGGAAGCTACAGAAGCCCATTATCACCCAACCTTCACGTCGCCTGACATCTGACATAGATTTCATACAGAGAAGGACCACTTTTCTATTACGATAATGCAAGAGGCTCTACTCGTTAATTGCACCCTCGTTTAACATAGAATCTAAATCAATCTCCGATTCGCAGAGCCTGATGGCTGTGTTAGCTCAAGGAATAAAGGACTCGCATATATTAACTTAAATCTGATCGAAAAGCTCTGCCAGGTCTCTTTATTGAGACTCTCACCTCATTTCTTTTTCATCTATCGACCTTTATTCACGGTTCGTGAGGGTCGCTTTCGCCATTGAGTTAAAGTCTATCTAATGCTGCAAGTCGCCCTTTCACGATACACAGCAGCTCGGATATATTGAATAAAGAAAAGGTATGGGGAGCCTCCGCCGGCGGAAATACATTCCCCTTTTTCTTGCGCTGAGCCAACTCACTCATCTCGCATGCACATATACAGACACCGGATCGGAGCTGCTAGGCTAGAGGCTCATAAAATTATACTTGGAATATGATGCCCCCAGTTCAGGCAGGTTGTGTGGATAGGGTAGGCTTATGTACCTTGCACAAACAAATTTTCTTCAGGAGTCATAAATCCTCAAGCAAATCAATACTTTCTGAGCTAACAGCTTCCTTCCTCCCATCTGCAGGCAGCTCCAGGATCCTAGTTCTCCGCTCGGAGCTCCCATATGTCGTTCGCATTGGCTGTAATATGTCAGGTATAAGGGATTGCTACCGCATGGGATTATTTATAACCCCAGCGATCCTTTTCTATTTACTATTTTAAACGAAAAGATTTTGCTTTTATTTTTTAGCAGCCCGGCAGGCGGGAGTGCAGCGGGAAATGAAATCGTGCCATTTAAATTCTGTTCCATTCCTGCAGGATTATAGTTTTCGTTGCTGCGTGCTTCGTATTCAAGGCCTGGCGTTACAAAGAGGACATATTCGAGAAAGAGGGTTCAATGAGAACCAGGTACACGTTTTGATAGACACATTCCACGACTGCGGGGCTGTACCTTAGTCATTTTATTTTATTCGTTTAATCAATTCTGTAATCAAGCAAGGAGCACAGCTCTAGGCCCGTACGTGCAATCTATTAGCAGTGGCAGTACGGCGACTGTCTGGCCAAACGTGGGGATTAAACACTCTTAGGCCTATATATTTCCATGTTAGCCAAGCCGAAGGTAGATTGGATGTTACTTTCCCTGCGAACAGATTGGAAGCAAATTTTTCCTGATTCGCAGGTCCTTAAATTTCCTCAAAAAAGGGATTTATGTTGGAACGGGAAGATTCACCAGAAACTATATTTCTTCTAGAATTACGTGTGTGGGTGTGCACGGCGAAGGGCGAAGTATGTTAATCAGTATTTATGAGATTTTCGCAAGGGATTATTTAAAAGCGAATTTCGATTCGAATGGAAATGTAATTCCGAAAAATTGGGCTCTTCATTCTAAATGAAAGGCCTAATCCTTCTAGAGGCACGCATGCAAGAAGCCGGAATTTGTTAGTAGTAGCAAGTTAAGTCGGTCGTGTACAAGTGTGTTACACGTACACGTGCCAAAGGAATTCTGGTCTTGGACTCTTGTCGCTGGCAGGGTTTTACTTTCGATCTTATGCAGTCCACCTGAGCACTCTTTGTGTTATTTCGATTAAGCCTTAGTAACACATACTATGTCAACCCAAGTTAAGTATTAATAGTAAGTGTATTTAATATCCAATCCAATCAACATTCGAAATTCCTGCTCCTAGCCAAGCGTGCGGATATTCAAGGTGCACATTGTCCTTTTCGGATTTGTAATGCCGACTAATGACTGGGACAGAGCCATCCATTGAGCCGTCGAGTTTCGCATTAATTACACATCTACAAACCCTCCAAGGCTCCATCAATAATACAACAGAGTGAGCTGCAGTTCTGTTTATCTAATTTGTATACCACTGTTGGTGCTGTCCTGTACATGGCCGGTTATGTGGAGCCTTCAAATGCGTTCTGTTTTAATAAATATGCAATATTTACACATAAAATGAGTACAAATGAGCTTTCAGCTCCATTCAGGGCGAACCACTTTCAAAGGTGCAAAATGTACGCTCAGCACCTGGCTTTCAATCAGCAAAAAATGTAGGTCATGTGAAATCCCGTTGCTAGGTGGCTTTTTATCATAATAATTACTGCGAATCGTGGGGATGTGAGGCGGGATTTCATGCCGGGATTAAATTTTGCTCACTGCTTGCGGATAATGACATCGGCAGTATTAAGACAAATAATGTGGAAATCGATAATATTTGAGAATCGTGATGGAACGACATCTCTACTTTAGATTTTAAGGATGAACGATGGCCAGCTGCCAGCCACTTCTATGTAACGGGATTTATTTACCTTGGAATTATTGGAATCGGCAGAATACGCAGAATTTAACTTGTTAGTGTTAGTAACTCATTTCAAGCTAGATGTTACAAAAATCCTTGTTTTCGTCGTCCTTGGATTTAGTGTCGACATCGAGAGAAAAGGAAACTTTAATTTTCTGAAGTTTTTTGCTCTTTTTCGGAATTTTAGATCTAGTATGGGATTTCCGGATACTTCCGTGCCACCCCTGGCAACGACTGAAAAGTAAAAAAACATATTTCTAGTCAAGTACCTACTCATGATGCTTTTACGTTTTGGAGTTTAGAAGCTTATCAGTGACCTCCAGAATGTTACTGCCTAGAGGCCCCTCAATCGTACAGAAACCTAAGAAGAATTTACTGGAAGATCTTTCGAAGCTCAGGAAGTTAACAAGAGAGATCTCAATAGTTGCTGCAGACAAGACATTTGGCAACCCTGCTTAAAGCGGTACAGTACAAAGCCAGAAGTGCTTCAAATTCGATGATTTTGAGTATATTGCATTTTTGTCTTCAGTATTTATATTAATCATTGCTATAGCTCTTACCTTAAACTGAGCTGTGCTTGCATGAGTTATCAGACCGGCAAAAGTGCTTATGTCCAGAATTGTGTACAAGGTGGGCCATCTAGACCTTCGGTATTTCAACTTTGAACTACACGGACATTTTGTAGCCGATTTCGACAAATCTACACTATTCTGAAACGTCATTTCGTACCATTTTAGCTATGAGTCAATTCACACCGAAAAAACGCGCTGAAATTGTACCGCTTTACATCGAAAACAATCGGCCAATCTTACAAAACGGCCTAATTTGGGGAACAAAGAACCCATACGTCAATCACGAAACACCATCGCACGACGAGTAAGTCACTGCTTGGGCCGGAGTGTGCTCACAAACCATCATCGGACCATTTTTCTTCAAAGTTGGAGAAAACATCGACGGCGCACGCTATCGTTGGATGTTGGCGCCCTTTGGGTGTCCGAAGATGAGTGAAAAAGGTCTGACGAACTTCTAAGGTCTAAATCCCCCCATATGTACAAAGCACGTATTTTGCAGTTCTGGCTTTGTACTACATTTTTGTACAAGAAAGCTATAGCAGTACTATTGCCAGTCTAACGGGATCTTAGGAGACCGTATTTTATAAAAAAAGGGGATGGCGCTGGCGGAATACACAGTTGGCCGGATCCAAGGACGACAGTGAAGTCGAAGCATCAGAACTTGACTTGAAAGCTACTTCAAGCTTCAAGTAAGCATGTAAAATTGATTCCACGATTTCGATGCTGACAGTATCTAGACACGAATTACACTTGCTCCGACCCCGTTAACTACACGTGCATTTCATACAAATTTCAATCTAAGAAGTATCGAACAAGTGTATGCCAATTGAGAATAGATAGCAGCAGTTTGTCATCCGCTTCCCAATACATTTGTCAGAGCGAAAAGCGATTTCAATTAAATTCTTGGATATTTCAAAACAAAATTTATATGATGATGACTCCCCTTCTCCGCAGCCTTGCAAGATAAATATCCCAGGATATAAATCCAGACACCAAGTTGAAACGATGAAACGATTCTCCAGAATCACATTTCTCACTATGTTCACCGTAATTCACGTCGAGAAAGTGAGACATCCATTTTATTTGAACGGACTACCAGGACATTACTTGGTGGGCGTTCAGTGAGAATCTTGGTCCTCCGGGGGCTGAAATCCTCTTATCCTTACAAATGGAGCATGGACAGTGCAGCACCAATGCCAAGAGGGTCTGCACAAAATTTAAACCCGGACATGCAATTACAGTTTTATTAAATTAAAACCAGTGCCAAGAGTAATTGAACTCCGGTCCCGCTGTTTGACGACTGGTGGACCTGAGCTTACACATCACATGGAAAAATCTACATGGCATTTCTGTACACTCCCAAGCGCCCTGGGTACTGATGGTGCGCGATTTTCTGCGATGCGAGTCCTGGCGAAGCCGGAATTTCTGATAAACTCTCGTTCCTGGCCGAAATGTGACAAATCGAATCAAGCTGTCGAATAAACTCGCAAAAAATTATAGCGAAATGCTCCACTTTTGTCACCTTTTCACTTAGCTTTAATTGCTTAAAATACCGGAGAAATCAATTCTGACATTGCGATAAATTCTCAAGGTAGCTCCGAGTGTTGCTGGGCTTCATCCTGTCGACTTGGGCCAAAACCGCACCGTCGAGCAGAGGCGTGGTGGCCCGGCCCGGAGATGGAGTCTTACGGGGTATGATGCGGAAAACACTTCAGGACTAATTCTTCAATCGCATCAAAGTAAAGTTGACGAAATCGATCGACTGAAACGAAGGTCTGCGGTAGCTGCGATTGGCCCGTTGCTGACGTCTGTCGGTCTGCCTGCTCGGGCTCCGGCAGTCGAACAAAGAAGCCCCAAGAATTATTACGGAAATACACCAGAGGAAGCTGGGAATGCCAAAAAGAGAATAATCAGCAGAATGCTCCCTTGGGTTTGGTTTGGCAGTTTTGGCAGCACTTTGCGCTGGAATGTTGCTGGGCGGCCTGGCCAAGACTTCTGCTCGAGACAGAAGGTGATATGAAAACAATTTCTTATGATCGAGTTCTTTCCAATCAAATCAACAAGGCTTGAGAAATTCGCTTTCATGAAAATTTTCAGAAATTCCCTGCAGCCGTATTCCTGCCATATTTATCGAGCTCGTAGCTCCGAATCCAGGTCAGCGGGAGGTCTTGTTCTCGAACCCCTCGTTCGCCGTGACGTCTTATCCGTATGTCTCCACAATGTTTGTTTATTATAAGGATCCGAAAACTTTCATTGGTTTAGCCCGGAGCACTTCCAGAGCGTCCTTGCTGTATCTGTTTTACTGCCTTCGGATTTAAGCCGCTTTAGAGCACAGAAGTTGCTTTCTGGGCAGAAGTCATAGGAGGCATGTACCCAGAAAACGATACCAATTTGAATTTATTGTCCTCCCTCTTCCTTCAAGTTCAACAAAATGGTCAGACGCTTTTGTTTACACATCCGATTGGGTATGCTCCTCTCGTCTGGATATCTGATGGACAAGGGAAGATTTTGTCTAAGCAGTTCTTAAGTCAAGTTCCCTCATCTGAAGAGTTCATCAGCTATAAACAGGAGTCGAGAGGATTTCGGAACTTTCCTACATTGTGTAATAATGTGCTTGACCACAACGCATCTTATTGGGACACCACAAATCTATTAGAACCCACTTTTCGACATGAACGTCTCTCGTAAGTGTGACATATGTCCTAATAGAAATCATCAGTAATATCTCTGAAGGGAATCGATAAATATTTATGGGCACTTGTGGCTGCTCTTCGTTATCGACGCTCGATGTGTAATAAAAATTGTGTTTGCAAAAAGGTTCGTAATAAGTTTAAAGGGAGGAAGACACAAGTGTTTACGGAGTTGTAAATTAAACTCCAGAGATTTGAGGGTATGTGGGCTTTCCTGGAGCGCCGACTTTTATATTCTTTTGTGCCGCCTCGCAAAGCGAATTTCCTGTCGCCAGCTAAAAATATAAATCCCCACCACTTCAGGGTTAAGTTCATGAAGTCATAAATGCGAAGATCTACATCACGAAGGAATACGGCGTTTGATGCTAATTGCAGGAAAATTGCTCCTGTTTCAATCGCTGTGTTTTCTTCTAAAAACGGGTAACTTATTTCTGCGACGGTTCCTCATACCATGTTCACCTTCAGCTGGGCTTATTTAGAAGATGGTTTGACTCGTCTCTCTTCTGTTTCCCGTACGGCATCTAACAACTGATTACCCAAGAGCAACTCTTCTGGCCGCGGCTTTTGATAATAAATCACACGATGCACACCGTAACCGCGGGTTTTATTATTAACTCGAAACGCGAATTTCATAAAATCAAAGACTTAATTTCCTGGGCCAGAACCCCAAAGCCGCGAGGATTTCGAATTTGAAATTCAGAACAATACAATCTCGAGGGCAGGATCGCGAATACGTAATCCGAACACATACCGCACCGCGCTTCAGCATGAAGGACAATAACATCGCTGCCGTGTTTTTCTGGTTTCCTTAATAATTCAGTCCTTATCTAACACGCCAGTCCATTATTGTTAAAGATGGCCCACGCCACTTTAATCAAAACTTAATTTACTTAGAAAAGTGGAGACGGCGCCATTAGGGGGAAATGGTGGAATTAAGGATACCTCCAAGTTGCCCCTGAGATGCCTCTCATATTGTTGCGTGAACATCATTCAGAGGATTCGGCTCGATGGACTTTTTATTCAAATTTCTAAGAAAAATGACTCGGCATAACATCAAACGGGATTTGCGGGGGAGGCCGCCATCCCCGATAAAATGGCATCCAACTCCCATAACGCCTTTCGGAGGAGCATTGGGAAATGTGTATTGGCGCAGTAGCTGGAGACGTACTTTGTTTGTGCGGCAGTGTCTTGAGGCACACCGGAGCGCCTTATTTTAGCAGCAGGCGAACTATCAAACCACAGGCGAAATGTATGAATGGTTACGCAACGTTGCGATATTCATTCCCCCCGGTGCACTCCACCCCGAGCAGCGACGCAGTCACTCCTCGGAAGCAATTTCAACCCTGCCAATTTCCAGAAGTGATTTTAAACATTTTTCTTCTCGGTGTGAGTTGGGAATTTTGATTTACACAAAATTAAATGCAGAAGCTTTAGTTAAATTTATGGCAAGTCGGGCGAGTGGTGGTGGCGCTCCTTCCGGCTCTTAAGGCCGTGGCCTGAGCTACCGCGCAGCTCCCGCCCCAATTTCAATTTACTAGCTGTGGTTGAAACATTTAAATATATTGCAGGGCCAGTCACGAGTACGCGACACAGCTCGGCATCTGCCCCGAACACGAAGTATCTTACGTCGTACGTCATGGTCAACGTCCTTACATGGGAAATAGTGTGCGTATGGGAACTTCAATGCGAGTAGTTTCCATACCCCACTGGCAGCATAAATATGGGAAAAGGAGCCCGTCTCCCCAGCATGACCAAGACAAAGGCGACGACGATCTCTGCCAGCAGTGAAACCACGAGAAAAGCTCCGGAGTGAGGAAAATTTATGACAGCAAAATGCATGATTTATGCGGGGCGAAATTTTATCGCATGTTCCTATTTGTTATCCTTAGAAACATTTAGGGAATCCCAAGGAAACAATAAGTCGGAATAAAAGTTTCTCATACAGAAAGATAACGCAACAGGATCTTTCGCAGTTTGTAAGACGGTCCTGAAAGCTGAAGTATGGATCATTAATCATGGGAAATGGAGCCCGACTCATTAGCTACAACTGCTGAGCTAGTCATATTTGCCTGTCCTCCAGGCTGAGGACCGAAGTCGAATTGGCATAATCCCATCTGCTTTCCTGCTTCTCGTCAACCGACAGAGACGAAAACTCAATTAACCACCCCAATTTCAGTTCTGGACAGAAATTACATTTTCAATTTACAATCTAGCACTCTGGCACCCGCACCCACTGGGCCCTCCTCGGGACGCCCGAACACTCTGATAAATTGGGACACAGATGAAGGTTGTAGTCGTATAAAATATGGGCTCGAATAGATCTCCCTAATTCCACATTTCATCTACCTCTGCATGCGGGCACGGAGGGCCAGCTCCGAGGACTTGCAAGGGCTCCGCTCCCCGCTTGGAGCAGTGGTTAAGGCATGGTTCTACCTTGGTTCTCGTGCCTGGTGATTCCCATCTAGGTACACAAATACCTGAGTGCTGCAATTGCATGTCCACTAAATCCCGATGATATTGATATTTATTTAGCCGCCGTCGAACAACAAAGGAATTTGTCCCCTTTTCATTGTGACTTATGCGCCATGTATCCGGCGTGATTTCACGATTGATTTCATTTTATTGTGGAGCATCGACCATTGTTGCTCAACAATGAGCGGCTCCTCAGGACGGGCTCAAATTGATAACTTCAGAGCATTGCATTTGTTGCTGTAGTGTAGGCAGGGTGAATAACTCAGGATGAGTAGTGCATATAAAGCGGATGAAAGGGTTTGCACAACTCCAATCATTTTGTCGCGCTTTGGGAAGGAAAGCCAAGGATTACAGTAATTAATGTAACTGCGTCTTTTGATTTACCTTATCTCATATTAATTAACTGGCAATAAAAATGGCTATTTGCAGTCGCACCTTGTACCGTGGACGTTGCTACTTAGTGCAGCCATCTTATAATGGTGAATGGATGGACCCATGCAGGTGATATAGCTTCTGGGTCAGTGTTTTACGTCTAATGATTTATATTTTTGCGGTAGCAAATTAAGATTTTTAAATAATTGCAACAAATTGTCTTAACCTAAAAAATTTCTCTCATATGAGCTGCACCCAGTGTCCTCCATCGAATTTGAATTACGTATATCGCAGGAGAATTTGTTTTCCTTGGATTGATGCGATCTTTTTTGAACTGGCTGTTCTTGGACACTTGTTACCCGATGAGGTGAATCTTTCAAACCGTCGAGTAACAGACCTCTGCGATGGTAGTCGAGCGCGTTTACTCCTAGGTCCATATTTGCCTTGACGCTCTTTGCGGTAGCTAATGTTAACGCGCCTCTTTTACATTTGGACTGCTTTTGTTTTATTGTATTAAAGGCTCCTAGTTCAATCGTTTTCCTGTGCATTCTTTTCTCGTTCGTTGTTTTATATTACAAGTACTAAAATGGGTCTCATTGTCATGAACATTCCTTTTTGGGTGATGCTTTTTATTATCGTGCATTGTAACACCACGACTCTTGTTAGACCATTTCCACACGGAAATGTCCTTGAAACTAAACTCAAAATGCAACGTAATTGTGAAAGCAGATAGGCCTTCTTGAAGATTCCCCTTTGATATAGAAAGATACTTGAGCCAGGGCCGGATTTATAAATTGCGGGGCCCCAAGCACAACCTCGTGATGGGGCCCCCCAACATTGACTACCGTAGTTACGTTTAGTTTTAAATTTATTATTATAGTCGCAAAACTATGACGGTTGTATATTTGATTCGCAAAAGAATATTATGAAAACACGATGGCCAAACAATTTTTTTTACTTCCCTTTTATCTAAAGACGAACCAAAGAAAATATAAGAGGCGCGGGGCCCCCTGAGGGTAGGGGCCTCAAGCAATTGCTTGTTTTGCTTGTTGGTAAATCCGGCACTGACTTGAGCCTGTGCTGAAGACGTCCAATGTGTTCAACAAACCATTTCTCCCAAAAGTGTCGGGTGTTAATTTATCAACAAGTTTGGCTTGTCATCCAAGTGATGATTTCACCACTGAGGACTGATAATCCGAACACAACTGGCAGGCATGGGGAACTTTATTTTTTTGTATTTTCCGATAGTGTATAGCGCATGTGAGTTTCAAGTGTAGTTAGTAAGTGTTGCAGTAGTCTCCCATAAACCTCCAAAATGAGGAGATGCTGAAGGATCGTTGGATGAACTTTGGAACCTTAAGGCCCCCATTCAAATGCAGGCTGCCGGCTGGCCGTGACCTTTCAGACCAGGTCTGTAAGTAGAGCCCGATGAAGGCCGCACTTTAAGGTACTCATCCACTTACAGGCTGTGACCTCTGGATAAGGATTTGAGGCATCCGTCTGACACGCCGTGGATTGCACGTGACCTTATGATTCCCTACACACACAAGCGAGGACAACAGTTTAAGATACCAGGTTGTAAGGTAATTCAAGTGCCAAAATGTTCATAGCCTCAACGAAATTTTCAGATTGAATAGAAGTTTAGATCTTCAGGCCCGGACTGACGATAAAATCCCACAAGAATAAAGACTCGTGTCAGTTTTCCTGGACTGCAGGCCCCATCCAGTTGGCAGTCGGTGAGTGTGTGATTATTTTTTTTTTTTTATGTGAAAGACTAGAGTCTCAGGAAAGGCCCTTTATACTGTTGACAATCTATTTTCTTCGTATAGAGTGCAAGGTCGAACAGCAGCTCTAGTCGGGGAGGAAGGAACCGCCACAACCTTCCCGCGATGTTTTCAGTCCACCTACTCCCAACCATTACTATCGCGACTCTGACATCGGGGCATCGAGAAACAACTCGCTGGAGTGTTATGCCTCCTGAAACGAGTTGAGTCTCATCAACCAACCGATGACATGCGCTTTGGTGGAGCGGTAAGGGCTAAGGAAGGCTATGACACGAGGAATCAGGAATGTAAAGAGGGAAGAAGAAAGAAGGAAAGCTATGTATGTGGGAAAGTGGAAAAGGCGAAGGACCGCGGGGCTGGCCGGGATTCGAACCCGGGACCTCTGGGATAGCAGTCAGGCGCCTTACCCCTAGACTACCGAGGCCCCCGACGACGGCGAGTAATCTAAGGTCTACCTTAGGTCTATATGTGAATGTCCTTAACATATTGATCATTTTAATTTAATGCACATTTCCGAATTGTCTTCGTGCCATAGGCTGCCGACCGCTGGTCTAGGTTGTCAAAAGTAAGCTCTCCCTGAACACTCAGCCCTGCTAAATCAATGAGGCGACTTTCTACCATAGTGCTTCTCAGCCACGTTTTTATTCTTCTTAGGCTGCGAAATGATCGCTCCATAGTACACGTTATGCACGGTAGAGCAATAACGTTTTTTAAAGTTTTTCCCTTTTCGGGGAAGAAGGTTTTCGTCTCTTTAAGGACATCAACTACGGTTAGTTGTGCTTGTCCTTATCCTGCCACAAAGGCTACTTGACGTCTGCAATCCAACGTGAAACGATCTATTGAGTTGCTAAACGACTACAATGTTAATTTTTAATGAAGTGGTTATCTTTAGAACCTCTTCAATTTTCGACCTGTATTAGGAAGAGTGTTCGGGCCAAAACGCCCAACCCACTAACTCCGTCGCGACGGTTGCATCTGTTGCTCAGCTGACTGCTTAAAAAATAAGCTCAAACGCGAGGTGAACTGCTTCCACTTCATGCATCCTCCAAACTACCCTTAACCTTCTCCTATCCTTTGAGCTAAGCTTATTACTAGACATTGCAACATAACTGAACGACCTTAAGGCTGGAATTATAAAGGGAGACACCTAAGCTTAGACTTGCACTCAAAATTTTTTTTTGATTAGTGGTTAATGTCTGATAAACTCCTCAACTAGCAAACACAATGCAGCGTATACATTGGCGTGATAAAGGCGTGCCGATGCCTCTTGCAGTTTCGATCCAGCGTTTCAAATCTTATGTTCAATCTCCATATTTATGATTGCAAATAAAAGCTTTTTCAACGAATTTAATAAGTTTGTCTCGCTCTGAGCGAAGTTAAGTTTAATTTACGAGAGCAGCGCACAAAGGTGGAGTACCTGGGTCCGTTATGGCAGCATATAACAATTTTACTCTCAGATTTAGTACTGATTGCTCAAGCAGCAACTGGCTTCACAATTCGAACCTTCCCGTAACATAATTTTCCAGTGGAACTCACCTCTAGGATTTATAGTATCGAATGATTTCGGAGCACTTCAGAACCTTTCGTCCGCTCCTAGGAAGTTCATTATTTGAGCATTAGGTGGAGATTGGAATGCGACACCATCCTTAATGTGGAAACCAAAGGGCGTGTGTGTTTCTTATCAGCCTGAATTAATGCCCGGCCCAAACAATGTGACCTACTTAATCTTCTTTAAATGGCCAACTTGCTTCAAACTGGAAACATTTTTGTATTGAAAACACTGGATACCCACTCGAGGATGAAAGCACAATATGTACGGGTGAAAGTGAGTACGTATGCGGACACACGGGGAGGGTGAGGTTAATGGCTTCAAGTTTTACGTGCGTAGTACCTTCATGATTGCACCCCATGAACCAGCATAAAAACTTTCTCAATCCTTCTGCGATCGTAATTTAGCTTCAATCTCCAGTTTGTAAGTTTGCTCGTTAACAAAGCAGGATTCAGGACGAGTCCTTTCTGTGAGCCGCTAGAACGCCTTTAAATATACTTGCACGGGCTCAAATCTCTTCAATTTGTGTGCTCCTTGCTTTACAGATTTACGACACACAGAAATCAGTTTCGATCCGGAATAGCGAATCGTGGTGTGGCGGCGAACAGGAGTCATAGATGTCCTAGGTTGCGGTGAGACTACTGTTTCATGCTCCGGATTTTTATGCAAAACGAAGCATCCGCGATACAGCGTAGACGCCTAACAAATCCTTGTCTCGCAAGAGTTTGTTGCTTCCCATAATCATAAGTTCAGGTCATAACTTCTGTTGCATCCGGGCTGCTCGCACACAGTTTTAGGATGGAAGCTTTTCCTGTCGTAAATTATATCCCCCAGAAGCCTCCCTTTTAATGTCGAGAATTTAAAAGCTTTCAGGATAACTTATGCAGAATTCTTTTCGCTGCGAGAATTCCCTAAAATAGCAGTGCCGATGCAGGATGCTGGTTTCTTGGAGCCTGCAAGACTCGCAGCGGAGGCGAGCATGCCCGGGGCGGAATTCACGTGCAGCGGAGTGAAGTTAACTCTCCTTGAATGAAAATTAAAAATCTTTTAAATTGTCGTAAATTGAATATTCGCAGTCTGCATTAATGAGGTCAACAGGAATCTTATACCGAAACGGGAAATACCGGGTCGCTCATGCAAGTTTCGCAGCCGTAGAGTATGCAGCCGATAAAAGTTGCCAGCTACCACCCCGGAGTTCCGCACAAGGACCCTTGTGAGCTCTTAGTAACTATATCAACACTTTTATGTTCGCCTTCTCCACCGCGTAGCTAGTTTATGTCACTAATAAGAGGACGTTTCAAAAGCATGTTCCAAGACAGGACTTTTGTAGCATTCTAGCAGGGATCGTAAATTATGCATGCAAGCGTGCTCAAATTAAGCTTACCGAAGGAGCCTCGTTACCTGTTCTCGACGGTTTTGCTTCCTTTAATGCTTTTCGTGAAGCTCCTGTGTCTTCTTCAAAGACTGCAACCATTTCAGCTTCGGTAGGCAGCCTCAAAATAACCCCAAGCACTATCTGCTTTACCTTCTCTTCGCTTTATCATTAAAGGATTTTCTACCTACGATAGCGGGGATCGCATCGTAGCCATAGTTTAGACTGCTACTTACCTGCAGCTTGTTAGCGCCCTACGTCTGAGCACCTTACAGTAAGGCTGCAATTATTGCGTTATTATGACGTCTTGGCATTATTGCTGCTGCAGAGAAGCAAAGCCACAAGCACAGCTGAGTAACGCGAAAATAACGGTTACAATAGTGTTGAATATTATACATACATATTAGTTGCATATACACACACATATACTCGCAAAAGTTTTCACCTGTATAATATTTAATTGATATTAGATTATATTGAAATGAAAAAAGGGGTTGGGAATGCTTTTATATCGCGTGAAGTTCCTGGCGGCCACATCCCTTCCTGTCTGAAGAGTTCTCGGCGAGTTCTCACCAAGATTATTCCAATAAATCGGTTAATCCATCAAATAAGCCAAAATTGCAGATTGCAAAGAACAGATTGTAATTAATGATCACATCTAACTGTTACAGCAAATCGTTTTTTAATTTGTATTTCGCAAACATTGAAAAACGAAGTGCATTTAGTGGTAGTACACACAAAAAATCGAATGGCTCTCATTTAGAATAATACAAGAAGAATTTTATCTGGTTGGTGGCTAGCGTTAGCCAGCGGCATATGAACATAGAAGCCAACTACCTAGCCAAGCGGGGGTCTCGTACCGGAGCTAAGACATCGACGAGATGGTCGGCAGCCCATTAGGCGGAGTCAAAAACGCTAGCCAGTCAAAAGTGGAGAGCAGTAGGATAGGCTACTAAAATTGCGCCTAGATTGGACCTTCTCCTAGCGGACGGCATATCTCCTTGTTTACCTAGTAGTCTGGTACTGCCGGCGTCACAGCCTTTGTCGGCTGGTTAGCAGGATTCACTTGTTTGCAGAGGCCTAACACTCCGACGAGGCTGCCTCCCGCTAGAAATGCATGTCCGGCTCAGTCGATTACTCAAGAAATGAACTCATACAACATTTGAGAGTTCAAACGCCAGGTTCATCGCCTCGTCCCCATATATGCCGCCGACTCCTGTGCTAACCTCCAAGCTAAGCTTTACCAGGCATTCTTCCACGAGGTTGACGAGGTTGGGTAAAGGGCGACACCTGAAATAAGACTTTCACATAAAAAACCGTGGTGTAAAACCGCTTAGTTGCCTTGTGCTCTTCTTCGCCACCTCATTATCGGCCGAACAAAGGCGTAGATTAATCCTAGTTTGTCCTACACTAAAAATATAGTTCAACTGTTTCAAACCTGAAAATTTAAGTCTACCGACTGATGTTAGTAGTTCACTTACTCTTGTTGCATATTCCAAGTTTTTCTGGATGGCAAGATTATAGGAGCCTCAACCTTCGCTGTAAGGGATTATGAATGTAAAATAAAAATGTTAAATAGTAGCAAGTTTTCAGAACAAGAGTTAATTGCCAATTTGTGGGGAATTATTTTCATCTAGTCGCTTAACGTCATCAGGATCGTGTCCCTTAAATAATTAGAATACTTTAAAACCAGATTCTTCCCGTAGTACAAAGGATGCTTACATGCTTCCCTTTCAATTCATCCTTTTATCTTCTTCGCAAGGATTATATCTGTGCAGATGTATATGTGTATCACACACCACCTTCGTACGTACGTAGGGCGAATATCTTCTCCGGCACGAGCGCTCTACATACAAGCGCTGTCATAATCGTATTCAGGCGATTACATAAATGACGTAAGTGTGTTTGTTTCAAAGTTTGCAAACAAGTCTTAAGGAGTCCTTCGATGGCGTAAACCTCTTTTACTACCCTAATCCGATTTTCTTAAAAAAGAACCACAAAGGCCCTGCAGGAATTTCGCCCATCTACAACTTGTTAAATGAGTTTCAGGAGAAAGGAATGCAAATATCACTGTTATTCTGGAAATCTTTTATTCCTGTCCCTCGCCGTGAAATCCCTTTTAAAATGGGGCACGGAATTCTCGGTAGTCTTTAATTATTAAAATGAGCCGCTGATCTCCGTGTCCTTAATCTCATACCGCTTAATTTGCGCTGCTTGTCACTAGCGCCTCCCTGCCCTAGCAAGCCCCCAGAAAGGTCGCCAATTAAATATTCAAGGCAGTCCCATTCTCAGGATTGTCATTATTCCACTAAAATTGCAAAAAATTCCTACGACTGCCTCGCCTGCTCCTTGGGAGTGGAGGTTGAGGCACGAATCTCAAGTTGTGACGTGGCACAATGGACCCGGCCTGAGTCCTGAGATCGTAATCGGGTGAAGAGTGTTTACGGTTTATTTCAATAGGACGAGCGCCGGGAAGGGGCACATAAATTTTTCATTTAAGAATTAGTTTTAATAGATTGAGAGACGTTACGGAGGAGCCGACTAGCGGAGCCTTGCGGGGGAGATAATGCTGCATTCCATTAAGACTTAAAAATAAATGACTTATCACACCTACAGGCTGCTGGAAAGTGCGTACCTACGTGAGTGCCTGCTCGTGACGCCGTCGCCGACGGCGCTGCGTGTAATTAATTACTCGGTTTGAATTATTAAAAGTTTACTAAACATTTTTCTTTGTTTTATTTAACAAAACAATTGAAAATCGAAACTTACAATTTCCATTATCCACACAACCGCAAATTTCACACTTTAGATTTCTATATGGAGTCCTGATATGATTTTCTAAACGTGTCCTGGATCGTTCTTTCCAGCATGAGGAAGGTAGCCGTCGGACGTAGGTAAAAAATTCTTAAAAACGATATTTTATCTTGTGGTATAATCTTAGAACTTACGAGAACCTAATCCTTAGTATAGTCTTGAACAGATAACCTATAGTCGTAAGTTAGTCGCTAATTGCAATATAGTAACACAGTTTCAGTAAGGTTCAAGAAAGTGTGTTTTAATTAATAAATGGCTTCTTTGTGGCAATGTCTCTCGCTATTTTCGTGAAGATCTGTTGGAGTACGAGGCTAGTCTTTAGAGTTAGCTCTGGAAGAACTCGGATTGCGAGTCGTTCAGTCGTTTCAGCATAGCATTCCGATGCAGCCAATACGGCGGTGGATCTGGCGGTTGTCCGGGCAGAATTGACTTGTTCTTGAGAATCGTCTTGGGGTTTGGGTGGTCGAGCATCAACTTGCTCCCTGAAATAGCTGCGTTGAACATCAGAGGATCTGCGAACTGCGCCGAGTGGCCCAAGGCTCCGCGTAAGGGCGCTTCCTTCTTTCGAATGGATTCGCAGGTTTCTTTCATTTTGCAAAGCTGCTCCTGGAGATTTCGGTACTCCTCCAGGAATCTCTCCAGTTGGGCTGCGTGATAGTCATAAGCATTGACGGTGGACGTTGACGGCACCAAAGCACTTCTGCTCGTTAGTGAAGAGAAGTCCAACAGAGGAGTTGCAGCTGAGCTGAATGCCCTTTGGGATTCTCTTACCGGCGAAGACGGCAGACTGGGATTGCGACGATGCACTTTATTGCTTGCTGATACTAAATTTAAAAAACTACTGGAACGTTGACTTTGGCCTCCTTGAATGCAACCATGTTGTAGGAGAGGATAGTTCGTGTACGACTCGGCAGAGAATCGCCTACTTGAAAAATCGCACGAAAAACTGATGTCGCCGATTATGCTGCTTCCGTATTTGCTTGAACTCTCGGGTAGGAGTGGCGATTGACTGTCCGATGTACTTTTGAAGTATATGCCAGAGCTCTTAAGTTTCCTTGGCAATGTACAAAATGCACTTGAGTTAGACGTGGTGCTGTTGGTAGAAGTGTTGCCGAACATCGTGACTTCCAAGAGGTCTGGATACTTCCTCTCGGTATCGCACAGTTCAGTTTCCACGATCTTCGGCGGGCAGAAGAATCCTTTGCTGTCTACAGGCAAAAACGAGTTCGTCAAGTGGCTGTCATTATTTGTTAATGTGGACTGCTTTTTGCTCAAAAGTTGACTCGACCACGATGGCTTCGCTTGCACAAACCCGGCTGCGTTTTGTCGAGATGATGCATCTACTTGACTTGAGAGCGAACTTGAGGCTGAGTCCGTGTTGGAACTGAAACCAAAGAAAAAGCTGTAATAATAATGACAAACGTACATCGGGGAAAAATTGCAATGTCTCGCTTACCTTATATCTACTAGGCGAGGAATATGAAGATCTGTTTCATCACAATTTGCCTGCCGCGTTTCCGGTGGGCTTTTGATACTAGCTCCCTTCCACCTCTGGCTGTTGTCTTTCCGTTGGAGGCTTATCGCGCTGCACCCACTTGTCTCGTTATCTTCGCAGCCTGTCCCATCGTCATCAGTAGGAACGTTTCGGTAGTCGCCATTCTTTTTCGTAGGATTAACAATTGCGATCCCGCTCTCCGGATGCGGTCTAATGTAGCCATTTTCTTCGTTTCGAAAGGGGCGCAATTCCGGCTTTCTGTTCATTTCGATTTTTTCGTAGCTGTCGCTTCTGGTGGGCGCGTTCCACCTGCCCATTTTTCGCCTTTTCTTCAGCGAACAGAAGCATAAGGCAGCGAAAGAAGACCCGACTACGAAAAGCACTGCTACAAGGACACACACGAGGATCACTTTGGCCCCGAGTGGAGCCTCCGGTGGTTTTCTGGACACAGCTAGAGTAACACTCGCCTCAACACGCCCAGCCTTGTTTTCCGCTAGACATGTGTAAACGCCAGCATCTTGAATGTCAGCGGTTAGGATTGTCAAATTGCTGGCATTTTTCAGTAGATTCACCAGGTACATCTTACGGCCCTGTGAAGCTGGTAGAACTGCTTCTCCAGAAAGGTTTGCTATCACACGGTTCTTGACAATCCATCGGACATGCGGGTCGGGAACTCCTTCGATCAAGCAGCTCATCGTAATGTTTTTGCCTTCTACACCGTGAGCCTTTGAGTCAGTTGCTACTATCTGCGGCACACAAGCAAAATCGTCCAGGTCAATTTTGTCCCAAGCCTTGCCACTTAGCCGAGATGGGTACTTGCACAAGGGCGGGATGCCATAAGGAATATTCTCGCGCATCATCCACGACCTCAACGGCCGTATTTTGCAGGAGCAGTTCCAGGAGTTACGTGCCAGTTCAAGCCCATGGAGGTTCGTAAGCGTTGTAAGCGTTTCCGGGCGAACCTCAGTCAGTTTGTTGCCATCGAGCTTCAACCATTCTAAGGAGGCCTCAAGTCCTGAAAAGGCTCTCGCTTCCACAGTGCCTATTTTGCAGTCAGATAACTCCAGTCTGACCAGCTGCGGTATTCTAATGAAGGCTTCGTTTAAGATCCTTTGGATGGGATTTCCGTTCAGTTTTATTTCTCGCAACTCCGGAATGGAATCAAAGGAGTGTGATGGCACCATTGTCAACATATTGTAACTGAGATCCAGTTCTACTAAATTACTTAGTTTCCTAAAAGCGTACCGCTCTATAATTTTTAATCTGCACTTAGACAAAAACACCTTCTGCAGATTTAGTAAATTCGCATTCGAAAATGCATCGTGGGGAATACTGCTTATATCGTTACCAGTTAAGTCGAGGACCTGCGTTCCTCCATCCAGGCGGCCTGGGATATTTGATAAGTTAGCGTTAAGGCACAGTACGGATTCCTTTCCGTTCTTCCATTTGCATTCACAGAGTCGTGGACATTCACCCATAAGACCATGCAGGGAGCAAATAATAATAAATATAATAGCTGTCGTCGCCGGTAATCTTCGGGCTAATTGAAGATTTCGCGCCATGGCATACTAAGCAGATTCTCCACATTTGGTTGATGATAACACCCATTCCATGCCATAACTACACGCTGGGAAAAGGCAGCTTACGGCTAGGTCATAACATTCCAGGAGCAGCAAACCTAGAAAGAAAAATTAACATTCGTTATTAGTGGCAAAACAAGAGGGACATGGGTGCTGCAACAGTGCGTGTATGTCGAATTATCGCAGTAATGAACTACTGGTCTTAAAAGTACACGGCTGATATCTGCAGAAGCCTTTATCACTTTAGCGGAAAAGGGCGATATAATTCGTCAATGATGACTGTGAAAGGGTTCGATCTACCTGCACTAATGGCAGCATGTGGACCAAGACTTATTGCTTCATTTACCTCCAGAAGGTGGAAGAAAAATCTCCCATCGTCAACAATTTATCGTTCACGTGAGGCTTCCTTTGACTACAATGAGCAAAAAGAAAAATTCGCCGGCACTTTTTAGCTCAAATCTTGTGTCAACAACGTGTTTATCCGCACTACGTCAAGCTTAAGAGCTTAACATTCAATTTGTCGTGGCCAAAATGTAAAAAGCTCCAACTTCATATGGAATACGTTTTCTTGTTCAGAGATCTCCCAGGACCTCTCGGTGATTCTTTTATGTTTCTAGCGCCCTGCCAGCAGTCCATGCTGCCTCGCCACCGTCCTCCGTGAGTATGTTAACTGCCGCATCCGTTATATTTACGTGCAAGAAAATGAGAGCTCCCGAGGTCTTTGGACAGATGTGGTCTCAGGTTAAGGTGGGACATCTCCGGGAAACAAACACACTTTTACAGAAACTTTTGTTCTTTAGGGACGCCCTCCTTTCTTCTGTCTTTTCTTTGCAGAAATAAATCAACTTGTCTTGATTTTTTCTCCACTGTATCACCCTGTATCGTCTTTTTGCAGGATTCTACTCCGTTAGAGACAAATGGATGGATACATCTTCGGAGTTGGGGTAACCGAGTGGAGTTTTATAAACTTGCTTTGAAGTGGAAGAAATTTGTCGACATTACGCTTCTTTGTGGGATTGTTTCAGGAGTACCAAAAAAGCACTTTGTATGGTGCTATTGGATACACAGTAACACAAGTTCGTGCAGATTGGGTCATGACTGAGCAGAACAAACACTATGTGAAAGGGTTTATGGTAGAGCTCTGATGCATTCAAAAACGAAGGTGAATTGGTCAAATACCAGCGCGGCTACGAATGGACTACTCTGCACTTTCGGTGGTTACTGAAATTTCAATTATTTCGAAATATCAATAAAAATTGTTGCCGATGGAAGTGTCTTTCAATAAGAAGTGCCATTTTAAATTCAACTGTCATTACGAAGACATCCTTCTTCTTTAACGGCTCTACAGCCGGGGCCCGGTCCTGGCCTGTCGCACCTGTTCTCTCAACCGGTCCCGATTCTGAGCCGATGTCATCCAGTTTGGTATCCCTAAGCTATGAGCGTCCTGGTCTAGGCCATCCTTCCAGCGAAGGTAGGGTCTCCCTCGCTGTCGCACCCCATAGGTCTTACCTTGGATAAGTAAAAAATAGGAAATCTTCAGATAAGGATCCATAAACACTCGCAAAACAGTGGTGTAAATGCATGAGCTAGATCATCGACCGTTACACTGAATGGGTTGCATTTCCGAACTATGTTGGCTGGCTTTTGGTCCGAAATTGATGCTTTGGATGTGGTCGACGTTTATTTTCAGCAGCACGTTACCGCAGTTCGTGAAACAATGGCGTGAAAATTTTCACCTCTGGTTGAAAAACTCTGCATAAATATGACCTTCGGAACCAAGCATTTTTGCCTGTTTTGGTCGGATACGAAATCCCTTTGATATGTCTGCACTGCACTACATTAACATAATTAATTATTGGAAGAAAAAATTGGTGTGATTCGGAACCTGTACTTCTTGCCGTGTTTATTCACTGAGGCTCCACTACCAGGAACTGTGGATTATTAAGAAACCTTTTATATAGAAATTTCAGCTTAACATAAGCCCGGTGACACTATGAGGGAAATCGTTACAAGCGTCTGGATGTTTGGAGTTCTTGTTAGGGCACTTTCCCCCGCCTCAAACCCACACAAAGAATCACAGATTCTTCTATCACAGCCCCATCGAATAACAAATACCCACACAACAAGGACTCTGCTCGTTGAGCTCACTGCCCTATTTGTTCATTAACTCGGAGCTCTCCGCTCAACTGCCTCTGTGTATACATCTGAGATTACCCGCAAGCCCGGCCATCAGGGTGGATTCTCAATTAGGTCCAGTCGGTCTGAATACTCCGAATTATCATCCAGATTAAACACGCACATGAATATCCCAGTTTGGGAATAGACGATAATTGTTTAAAACTGGCCGGTAGCCAGCCTGTGCTGAGCCTTGGAAGCTCGCAAGAGGAGACTGGTCTGCTGTGATAGGACTAGCATAAATTATTTTGAAATCCCGGCAATGCTAAAGACACAGAACACTAATTTCTGTGCGATGATCTGGTTATGAAGTGATTGCATGGAGAACGGCGTGCACTTATCACGTCTTAGTTTCGCTTTGTTAAGCTTGACTCACTGTGGGAATCTTTTAGGACGAAAACCCCATGAAATTTTGATTTTCTATCGGGCAATGTCGAGGTGATAACTAAGCAACTAGCAAAATAATTATTGCAAGGATTTGGGGCGGACGCGGCAATTAGTCCCAAACTAGTCGGTCAAACTACGGCGCAAAACAATTAGATGGTCATTTAATCAAATACAGATGGTCATTTCTGGTACCAAGCCGAGCTTATCAAGCACTTCTAGCTCACGTACATTCTATACACAACTAATGCTCCTTGTTACGAACGCCGAACTTTGTTTAAACCCACAATCAGTACTTTCGAAACAAAATTCCACCCGTAAACAAGAGACAACAGTTTCTGCATCCCTTTCAAGGATTTGCGCATTTTCTAATAAGTGAAACTAATTGCCGACCAGGTCCCACCTCTGCATCACTCTGCACCACACTCTCAACGTCCCACCTAAATTTTAAACACATTTGTTGGCTATTCGCAGTTGTACTACACGTCGTCTAGTCAATAGAAAAGAAAGTCCGCTCGCCAACACATTACTGAGGCACCATTGGAACTTGCTTGGAAGTATAAAACCTCAAGTTTGGGAAGAAAAGTTACAGTGAGCAGTCCCCTGGGCCATAACGAGCACAACGAGTAAATTGTAAAGTTGTGGATTGGAGTATTTCATAATACAGTCCCCTCGGCGTTGTTGTAATTCAATAAGTACCAACACCCGACTCCGCGCTCCTTGAGTTATGGCTGGTTCACACGAAACTTAACCCTATCACGGGAGGCTCAATGGGCTAGGCGGACGTTTAAAGTTCATAAATAAAGGAAACATGACGCAGTCATAAATAGTTAGGTGCCCCTTGAAAAAACTAAACCAGTAAAAAATCCGTGGAAAGTTGAAAGCTTACACGAACACGAGGTGATACCAAACTCACCTGCCGCCCAGGTATGTCGCCTCGTTAATTGAGAGTTCAAGTGACATTTTCAGGTGGGGTTCTTTATCAGCTCGCCTGCCACCGCCTGTTTCGGCCAGTGCAAAAAGAAGTAGATAGGACATATCGTGCCGATCCCGATAACATCGCTGCAATTAATATTCTGGTCACGGTTAATTGCTCGGCGTAACATGAGGAAAGGAAATTTGTTAATATGCAGCAGTTTCTATTCGCGGCGTTTTCGTGGCAGCGCCTCCGCCAGGACGCCCGCGATATATGACGGGGCTCCAGAACGCTTTCAACGCAGAATGTTGCCCGCAAACGTCTGAATTGCCGATGGACAGATAACGAAGCAGAAGCCAACTCCGTAGATGATAGGGCGAATTGCGGCCAGAAATTATCATTTGATGCGAAAAAGCTAGGATTGGCCGCGAAATTTGTGAGAATGCCGAAAATAAGCTGGAGGAGTTCGATGAAATTTGAATAAGACCTGCCATCATCGGCCCTCGAGTGGCCATTTGTATACACTATCGCTTCTGCTTCATTCTTGTTTCGAATTCCTAAGAGCTGCGACGACGTAATTAATAAATCCAACTTTGTGGAAGTGTTCTTATCATAATTACAAAATTCAGGGACACTGATGAATTCGTCTAGATATGGACTTGCCACTATGTAACTAACAACAGTTATCTCTAATTCTCGGATACTTTCGGAAATTTCATTAATTTTGTCCTGAAAGTGATTGATGCCATTAATAACATCTGAGAAACTGGAACTCGCCTTGTTCAGAAGGAAACTGTCGCCCACCGACAAGGCATTCCGAAGCAAAGCTTTGACAAATTAAGATAAAGAGCTTATTAATAACATAATACACTTGCATAAATATCCTCACTCCGTATATTCGACAGTGGGATCGCTGCTTGGCGCTAAAAAGAAATTACCATTACTCGAACACTGAGAGCATCTCGGAGCTTTCACTTATTATACGAATTATTTATCTGCAGATGTGTGAAAGTGTGCCTCCCCGACCTGGATCTTTCAATGTCTATTTATATGCAATGTTTCTTGAGTACAACCTCCAACTTTTCGTATTCGGGTTTTATACCGACAGTTATAGCCCATTGTGATTAGAAATTGGTTAATTTCAAATGCCATATGTATAAAGCGCATACTTAGAAAAACACTTCCACAAGTGACTTGCACAAGTGGAAAAGCAAGTAAACTTCCAGAAATTTTGATGACTGCAGAAGTAACTTCTAAAAGTTTAGAAATAATGTTGGAGCACGTTTTACTTACTTCCAGAAGTGACTTGCAGAACTCTCTGATATTTTCGGCAAAAATATTGCATTATCGTACTTTAAGATACGAATTACTTTCCAGCCAGCCGATAAATTGACAATGTTTTTAATTACTTAACATTAAATAAAAATGGTAGCAAGTAGCAAGATGTTTATTGAATATTGCGGAAACACTTTGCAGGTCCGCATTGCCAGTTTTAAATACGTAATTTGTTCCTTGTTCCTTGTAGTATCTTCATTCATATCCTTGGACATCGGGGCATAAAAACAAATTAAGCAGAATAGAAAAAGCCAAGGAACTGAGCTCGGGTCGAGTTTCTTCTCTGTTAAGCCGACTTCACCCTTTACGCGGCGTCACAGAGCACCCGATTCATTCCTCATCGAACACTTTCAGACTAATTTTAATCCTGAAATGCCCGAGGTGCGTGTACACAGGCTTCACTCAAAGAAAGGCGAATTAATTTATGAAGACACTTGAATTTTTCCAACAAGCAATTAGACAAGCTCTTCAACACGAATTGCGAAGCCGAAATTTCGGGCACATATTGCAAGTCACAAGTGGCAATCGTGCAGGGAAGCTGTTGACGTACATTATCTGGAAGAATAATTCCCATTCTCCGGAAGTTTCGTATTCACAGCACGGATTTTGAAGCCGGCTTTGCGGCGAAATCTTCGGCAAAGCTTCCAGCAGCAGTCGGAAATATTGAAATATTTATTTTCCCTTGCGTGTCACTTGTCACATAGTTCGTTTACCCGTCAGTGAGCGCTACTTCCCAGTACTAACGACAATTGGATTTTATTTGTGCCATAAGAATCCGTTCCCCGATGATTCGAGCGCTCTGCGCTGGAGGACGCCCCAGACAGCTAAATCTGATTAAGGAAACAACAACGTGGCTGTGTATTCCGTAGAAGATACATGAAGCGATTTCTGTAATTCGACTCGAGCGAGTTTGCTGAGCTGTGATATCACATTACACCAGCCGAAATTAACCCACCGTAGATACTGGGACTACTTATGGGAATAGGTGTAGGTATTGAGCAGGCATTGCATTGGTCTTCAGCTCCCGCTCGCTCGCCTGAAAACCCATACACACACTCCCCAATGGAGGTTTAAAGGAGCACTTCAGGTTCTCAGAAAAGCGTCTGGAAGATGTGCACCCCCGGGAATGGCGGTGAGTTATTACAAGCGACAAAAACAAACTCGCTCTTTTAAGGAACTAATATCCCTTTTCAATGACCCAAAACGTACAAAGTATCATTTAATTTCCCTCCTTCAAGCGGAATATAAGTGCTTCCCATAATTTAGATTTCTGTATATGGAGAATAATTAGACCAGCAGTTACAAAATCGGGGGTGTCTTACGAGGTAACTCAGGACTCACCCTTTGTACTGCCAGGCTGACCTTGGTCACGTAATAGTGCAATGCGTAGTAAGCTTTGTACGGGGGTAGAATATGTCTGGATTTATAAGGAGCAGGGAGGATGTGAAAAGAGCCTGCGTTTAATCTCTTTGATGTTTCAGGAGTTTGGGAATACAGGGGCCAGTTCGTGTATGTCGAAAACGAAAATTTTTTTCGTCTCGGGTTCGCGTAAGTCGGAAAAATTGAAAATTTTCGCCTGGAGCCGACGAAAGGCACTCGAAAGGTCTTGGGTTATCGACTTTTTGCATTAGGACACGAACAATTTTTTTTCGACTTATGCGAACGCTAAAATTTTCGTCGCCAAAATTTTTCGACTTCAATTTTTTTTCGTTCGACTATCGTCGTTCGCCATACACGAACCCGCCCCTGATTGCTTGTTTGTATCGTGCGCAAGTGAGTGTTTATTTCGTTGGACCAATCACTATGCGCGTAGCGAATCCTTCCGTCCATCCGTCCATTAGGCGATTGATTTTGCTGTCAGTTTTGCCACAGTCACTCCTTTGACTGATGGAAAACCTACCGTCTAAAGTGATGACTGATGTAATTATCTGAATATATTGATTTCCATCAATCATGACTGATGGAATTGATTTACGCTTGCCTGAACGTGTAATGGACGCCATGAACGTGTAATGAACGGATAGACGTATGGGTTGGGTCAATACTAGAGATGGAGATACCTAGAGCGGCCAAACTAGACTCACCAAAACGATGCATATTTTGGTTGAGTTGTTTTGTTAGATACACTAACAGCTCGCCGGGGGCCTGTTTTGCATAAAGACGTATTGTTTCACATTCAGGATTTGTTTCAAGATTTAATTTTTAATTCTCGAAAGTACTGTTTTGCCAAAAAGGATTCTGCATACAATGGAAGCTTTTCCACATTTGCGTAGACACTTCTTATTGATCTCAAATAAAAGTTCAATCACATTTACTCTGTTTGTTATTAAACATTTTAATTGTACAAATTTTAAACACAAGCATTATCTGCCCGCCATTGAATAGTGGCGCCTTGTAAGAGGCATTAGCGTCACTCATATACGAATAACGCAGCACTTGTGTTAATAAAACAATCATTATAAAGTTGCCAAGGGCGTTAGCTCCCGTGGAGCAGCCAAGGCGTCCCTCTGCCGTCTGAGCTCGTCCTACATAGTCACGCGGAATCGTAAAAAGATTTTAACAAGCTTCCAGCAGACCAAACTCGAGCAGATGTGAGTTCGATTAAAAAGCAATTTCCTGGAAATTCTGTTTAGGACGAATCTGATTCTTCTGCTTCCGTTTCAGAAGTTTGTCTGCCGGGTGTCAACGAGGAGGAGTACAAAAAACACCTAGTGGGCTGCATTGGATTCAATACGGCTTCCGGAAGGCAATCATCAAAGGTTTTTATCCTTGTTACCGCCATTTGCTTATCGTAAAACATGCCCAATGAAGGGAACACAGCAGAGATGCCGGGGCCACATCCACATTCGGAATCTGTGTAACTACAGTGAGCATAAGCAGCCAGAGGGAAGAGGTCATATAACTCGCAGCAGAAATAGCGCTGAATCCAAAACGGAGTACTAATAACATTATCAAAAGACCGGAAGAACGAGATCTAAGGAGCGGCGGATTCAAAGGAGCTTATGCACGGTTTTATGACAACTGGGGAGACTATAAGTAGGGCCCGTCGGAAAGATACCAGGTGCTCTGTAGCTGAATAAACAAAAAGCGTCTACTTTATGTAGACGCTTGGCAAAAAAGAAAGCCCTTAAGTTCGTTAAACCAAATCACGTTCAATAAAGCACAAAAAGCAGGGAGAAATGCGGGGAAAGTTCAGGTGCTTTCGTGGGGCGCACGTTGGTTCTCCGCTCGAATCCGATTACGAATTCTACTTGTGCTCCGCAAACAAATCATTTTGTTCATTCTCTCAACTTGTTGTAATGTCAATTCGTTTCGAAAAGTAAACCGCACACAATTTGTAGCGTCCTTGTATCTTTTTTATCTCTACTTTCACTAGTTGTAGCCTAACTCAATTTTAAGATTCTGGGTACTTTCCCAACTTTACCTGCCTGCCAGTGGGATTTGTGGAAAAGAAGGCAGAAGGAGCACGCAAAGGCGGGAAATCACATCCGTTCTACGGGAATAGCTAAGACTGAACGGCGCTAACTTTACTTTGAAGATTTCTTCCTGCGGAGGACTCACACAACAAAAGTGCTGCACCTGCAGCCGGAAAGGGATTCCTCACGCGTAAATCGAATTACGGGAAATGATTTCAGTGGCGCTTACTTGACCAACGAAATATGAACGAAGGATGCCGCTTGGATGGTGAAAGTTTCCGGCTCCATATGTTTTCGTAAATCAAACTTTATAACTGTTTATCCTTGTTTATTATTGGTGCTATCTCTCCGGAGACGAAATCAAGCCCAAGCGTGTTTTGAAGAATGAAAACTTTTGGCTGTATTAAAAATGTTTCAGTCGGGGTCACGCTTATATCGTCTAGATAGTGGGATTTGTGTTGTTAAGGATCTTAGTTTACCTTTAAAGCATGTCTTGTTAATTGAAGGGGAGAAACAGGAACTATGACTGTTAAGGACCATACAGCACCTATTGACGACATCAATGAATTTGATCTTGTCTGGCAGAAATTTACTTTAAGTGCTCCGCTTGTGGTGTCACGGCCAAGGCATGATATACGCGGTTTTCTCCTACATGAGATCAAGCACCTTGAGCCTGCCCAAGTAGTGTGTGAGCTTCAGTAATCATGCGGATTGTAATAGTCTGTTTTGCCTTGGTCAAAAAGGAGAAATCTCTTTTTCCCTGCTTCCACCCTGTTATTATTTACGAGAAATAAGGATAGCTACGCATATTCCAGATTACGGCGGACTATATATAGATTTTCGAGGGATATCGAATCAGACCACTATTTGCGGGTCCCTTTTCGTCCCTCTGCCTAGAGTCATCTTATTGAGGTTGCAGTGGGTTGTCCCATTGCTCCCTTACTTCGACTCCCCTAGTTATCGCAAGCAGCTGATTGAAGGGAGTCTGCCTCATGTCCTCCATCCAATGGAGTCCAGTTATGGCAGCCCTTTTCCTCGCTACCGCCGGACAGTGACACACTATGTGTGTGGCCGTCTCAGGTTCCTCCAGGCACATCCGACAGGTGTCATCCTCCAGAATTCCCATTCTTTTTAGGTGATACCTGAAACATCCGTGTCCTGTAATCAGTGCCACCAACCATCTGAGGGTTCTCCTTTGCATATGCAGGATCCTTCTTCTGGCTGCGGTAATCGGCAACGTAAGCACCATCTTAGCCTGCCTACACGTGGTCATAGCGTCCCACCGTCTCCGGTGTTCCTCAGCGACCCATTTCTCGATGTAGTTCCTTACCAACCCTCTGCCAATGGCAGAGTATGGCTCCGGTCCCCAGAATTCCGAGGTTGACCCCTGTTTTGCCAGGTTGTCAGCCTTTTCGTTCCCATCGATGCCTGTATGTCCTCTAACCCAAGCTAGCGTCACGCTGTTTTGTTGCGCACACCTGTTCAGTTTTTGGACACATTCCAACGCCAGAGACGCATTAATCTCTGTCTGATTCATGCGCTTAATCACAGCCTGATTGTCCAGTGCTATAAGGATACTTCTTCCCTGCACCTGACCCTCATTTATGTGATCCAGCGCGTGCAGTAGAGAAAGCATTTCCGCCTGGTAGACTGAGGTGTAATTCCCCAAAGCCAGAGAGCAGGTCAGATTTAAGTCCTCTGAAAAGACTCCCGCACCTGCTCTGCCGTCAATCATGGATCCGTCCGTGAAGATATATATGTCTTCCGGTCTCCCTTCCGGGAGCGTTCCGTTCCCTATGAGGGTTTTATGATACCTTTCGGTCACCCTCATTTTTGTGATCCCTTCCATGGGCATCATGAGCTCCCTAATCCCTTTAATGCGATCCAGGATCTTCATGTGCCCATATAAGGTTCCTGACGCCTGCCATGCGGCATCCCGTCTCATCCGAATCGCTGAGGCTGCCGCAGTCTTCATCACCTGGAGATCTAACGGCAGCAGACCTAACAGCGCCTCCAATGCCGCGGCGGGTGTGGTGCGGAAAGCACCGCTCACACCTACGCTGGCCATTCTTTGCACCTTGTCCAAATGCCTCTTGACGGTTTTCTGTGTGGCTTTAGTCCACCAGACCACCGAGGCATAAGTTATGATAGGTCTCACCATCATGGTATATGTCCAGTATGCTAACCTTGGTGAGATACCCCACCTTAGTCCACATACTCTTCTGCACTGGTGAAGCACCCTTGTCGCCTTCTTAATCTTCTCTTCAACGTGGTATTTCCAGGTTAGTCGCGAGTCCAAGTATACACCCAGATACTTGACCATCCCAGACACCTTGATCCTCGATCCAAAAAGCATGAGGGGCTGAAAATCCAGATCTTTAATCTTCCTAGTGAAGATTATCGCGTCTGTCTTATTGGCATTTATGGTGAGGCCCTGTGAGGCTTCTACTTAAAGGGTGCCTCCTTAGCATAGTACTCTCCAGGTGGTCTGCCACCACTCTTTCCATTGTTTTCAACAGAAAGGATGTTAGGCTGACTGGCCTGGAGGACTTCGCCTCGGTGTAGTCCTTCTTGCCTGGCTTAGGGAGAAATACCACTTTGGTTTCCCTCCACACCGCCGGAATGTATCCTGTTGCTAGACAGGTAACGAATATTCCCCTAAGCCTGGGTGCAATGATTTCTTTGCCCCATTGAAGCAGCGCAGGGAATATTCCGTCACGCCCCGATGTCTTGAAGGGAGAGAATGTGTCTATTGCACGTCTCACCCTTTCCTCCGTCACCACCCCGTTAGCCTCCTCTCGGTTCATCCTTGTAGCCATTCTGTTACGAATAGCCCAAGATTTACCCGAGATATAGCTGCCAGGAAAGTGAACTTCCATCAGGATCTTGTTGGTTTCCTCCAGCGTCTCCGTCATCCTCCCCGACGGGTCACGAACGAGTCCGACTTTGGAGACCGGGTCCCTGGAGATCATTTTCTGAAGTCTGCTGGCCTCAGATATGCTCTCCATGCTCGAGCAGAAGTCCCTCCACGACTCCCTTTTCCGTCGTCGCAGAGTTTGTTTCATTTCTCTTTTCTTGGCTTTGTAATTCTCCCAGGCAACCGGGTCATTGCACCTCATCGCTTGGTTGAAAGCCCTTCTGACCTCTTTCTTCAGTTTCTCCAGCTCCCTACACCACCAGGGTGTGGGATCATGGTCATCCACTGACGTAAGAGGACACGCCACTCGAAAAGCGTTCTCTATCGCTGTCTGCAGGACATGCAACTGAGACTCTGCTTCTCTTGTGGTTTTCGGTGCCCTTGGCACGCGCTCCCCGAGATTCCTGTGCAACATTTCAGTTTACGGCGGACTAATGAGGAGCAGATTGTTTTGGTAACCCATACGTGGCTGAATTCTTTGGTCCTTCTCTTTATGAAGCTTGACACACCTAGATCTACGATATGATCAATCTGTATAACTGCATGGCATTTGCTGGTGTTAAGTTACAATTTGTTGCTAGTGCATCAGTTTTGTGAGGCATTGGGTTTCGACTGAAAAAGGAAACATCAGTTTGGGACTTAATGCCACTGTATATTTTGAGGTCAAGTTTAATTTAATTTAATTGCTCTGCAAAAAAACATTAAAGGTAACGATTTCCTAAAACGACATCAAAAACATTCATGCGAAATCATTAAAAATCACCAACCAGTCTCCGTGCTGCAGCGTATTGAATTGCTTACGTTGCGACCAAACTCTATTAATATATTGGTCTTGAAAACGATGTAATAATAAACTTCCAGTTGTGAAATTATTTGCTCACACGTATGTTGCTTCAACACACATGTACATATTGAGGTCCACTTTGCCAGTGAGAGCGATTCATATTTGGAGACAAAACTTATTAAAATCCTTTCACCTTTCTGCAATAGTGGTGCTTAAGAGCACCCAAGTGGACACCCTTCAACAAAAAAAACAATAAACATGCGAATCCAGAGCGTGCGGAACAAAACCATAATATTGTCGTCATTGTATTTGACCATAAAATTTTGTGCTTACCCGAGACTTGGGAGGACCAACATAAACATCTCGTCCTCAGTGGACTTATCCTTAGCCTTCATCATCACGTCCCAAATGTCCTCTATTTTTCTAGCAAAAAGTTTCGGAGCAACGATTTGTTAGCCTGCTTAACTCGAGACATGAGGGCACACATTCCTGCTTAATTTAGTTGAGTGCGGATCGTGTTCAAGGACTCCGCACCGCACATCGATTAATCTGCTGCTTCCCTGATGATAGACCGCTTCCGCTGGAGCATTTCTTCAGCCCTGGATTGCACTCACGTACAGATAGGCAAGGATAATTTATAGAATCGTACGTCCTTGCGAGCGGCAGCCAGAGCTGCTCTCGCGGTACTCCAGCGGCAACAATTCACTCGAGCAGCTTGAATGTTGTGAATGTGGTTTACTTCAAGTGGACGTGTCATTTCACCCCGAAAACATGAAGAACGCCAGATGGAAAAGTGCAGCCAACTAGAAGGCGTGTAATAAAGGCGCATATTCGGAATCTAGTTAGAAATTTAACTACAGCAACAACCAGAGGACTAGTTCTTGTGCACCGTGATAGCAGTCTTGGCGTGGCAGCAAGGAAATAAGCACCAGCAAAGGGGAGCAGCAGCTGGCATCCCCGGGCGGAACTTGATTCGTCGGGTAGATTGCATTTACTGTATTTGGATTTACAGGATTCGGCTTGAGTGGTCGGTGTATACATTTTTACTCCTGCACATCTCTAAGTTGTGCATACTTTAAAAGCCATTGGCGAGTTATTTCGGTTGTAAAAGGGTTTACGTATGCTAAAGTTTGCACAGTTGCTGTCTCTACCTTGATAAAGTCCTAGATAACTGTAACATATAAGAGGTGCTATCAACTTTCGTAGTGAGTGAAAAATACACCCTAAAGTACACTTGAGTTGCTGTTTGGGTAGTAAGATCTATGTTGCAGTCGTTTTAGATAAGAAATAGATATTTTGGAAATGTTATAGTGCAGCAACTTCTCACATCCCGCGCGTTTAATGATTGTAAATTTTATCCTTGCTGTTCAACACTGAACTCTTCCCCAAGACTCCATAGTATATACATCACCAACAGCGTTCTGAGCGCTATTTGTATCACAAATATTCCAATATTACTTCGAATTCGTTTCTATATATAAAGGGTCTTTCAACAATAGGTGTCCCTTTAAATTGCACGCCACTGTCATCTCTAAAACATTTGACAAGGCTGATGATTCAAACCTCAATGCATATACTCAATTCCTACGTCAATTGCCAGTTGGTAGGCCAGAGGACGTTGCGCAATCCCGGGAACTTCACTCCGATCCACCCGAGATTGGTTTGTTCGAACTGCTTGTGGTCATTACTCAACGCCTTCGCCCCAGGCACAGTGAATTTTGCGGCTGAAAACCGAGCTTTATCCTCTCAAGACGATCACACAAATTGGGGATATCATAACCAGTTTGAAAACTACGCAGAACCCGTGGAAATGGATGAACGATTGTTTAAATAAAATTATTCTGAGTAATGAGACTTATCTTTGGCTGGCAAGGACGTAATCAAGCACAACTGTCGCTTCTGGGACTCCGAAGCCCCAAGGAGAAATAGTCGAACAATCTCACTAAACAAAACTAATGACGTCAGAGGGCGTCGGAGCAGCGGTTTATATAGAGACCACTACATTTCACTGTCTTGGCTCCCGTGTACGCTAGTATCTTTCAAGCGGAGGTGCTGACGATCCTGAAGGCCTGCCAGACAATGAACTTTGAATCTACACAAAGATGTACTATTGGAATTTTCATAGATAGTCTATCTAGACTCTAAGAAGGCTCTGGATTCAGTAAGAATGCGCTCCAAGATAGTGGAGCAGTGCAGAGCTGAGCTAGATAGGCTTGGTAGTAAGCACAACGGGACTCTTGTCTGGGTTCCCGGCCAGGAACATAGAGGGTAGAGAAAGCCGACTACCTAGGTTACGTTAGATAGGGCTGAGCTGTTGGTTTGAGCTCATAAACTTAGGCCGCCGACTACCTAGTCAAGCAGGGAATCTCTCCCCGGGGCTCGGAGACCGAAGTGGTCGGCAGCACAATAGGCGAAGTCAAAAATGCTATTTTTGACTACCACCTGCTATTAGCCAGCCAAAAGTTCAGAGCACTGGAGACCTGCTCTATCTCTACTTGACTGACTTATAGCAAAGAAAAAACAATGGGCCTCAACAGACCCCGATGATATATTGCCAGAAACACGGCAATCATCACGAGACATTGGCCCATAGGAGACCATGCTGCCAAGTCGGGCATTTCGGTCAACGTCTGTTGCCGTAGCTGCGAGGAGACGGACGAGAGAGAAACACTTGTTCCTTCCTGTGCAAATGCTCGGCTTTAGCTCAAACTTAGGCAGTTACTTTTTGGAGGGCTATTAGGCTTTCTAAATTCCACAGGGTGGCTTTAGGCATCCGTCACACCCGACCAACAACAACTGAACAGAAAGAACACGAGTTGTGGCAACATAACGGCGCGCCAAGCGCTAATTGGGCCTCCGGTCGCAGTGGAGGCAGCCTTTCACCTACCTACCTACCTACATACCTTGGTGCGATTTTTTGGCTGGCGATGTAATCGAACGCGACGTTGCTCGTTCGACCGGATTGCGCCGCCGAAATATGTTGACTGACTTTATTAGCCTGGCAATGATGCTAAGGTGGTGGACGATGTTTTTTAATCAGGACGGCTGTCGTGGCTCATTGCGTGAATAATTCTTGTGTTGTTGTTGAATGGCCCTGTACAAAGAAGGTGCCAGTTTTCTTGGCATTAGTTTAGCGGCAAAAAATTAACAGATTATATCAAACCAACAAAAAAGAGACCACAAGATCGGAAACGATTTTTCTCAACACTAAGACAAATGGTTTTTGCACTAGGCGTTACCAGAGGAATTTTAGCAAAATTCTTGAACGAGGAAGCGAAACACTGTCGTTAACATGAAATCGTGCTAACCACTCACCGCAGAAAGCCAAACAGGAAACTTAACATACATGGCAAAAGTTTCGGCATCCATCTCGGAACGACCGCAGTTACGCTCTCACAGATGGGCGCAATGTCTTTTGTCTAAGCCAAGGAAGCACGGCGCCTTTGATGGGGAGAGCAACTTCGGGATGGATATCATAATTAGCCTCGTACAATACATAAACAGCACAAAGCTCCGGCAGGAGTTGCTGAAATTTCGTCATAACTGAAAGCCTGGTGGCAGCCCCGCCGAAGGGATCTCGCTTCTTGTAAACAATTTTTAACTCCTTTCAAAGTGCCTGGATTGAGGAGCGCAATCCTCTCCTCGTGAAATATGCGAAATTAAGCTTTCATTGCAGTAATTAGCATTGTAATGTGCTTCGGCAGCGACACGTTAACGTAGCAGCGAAAATAATGCGAACTGGAGGCGGAGGCCGCGTCGGACCAGGACGCACGCAGCTCCAGCGCCGGGGAGATCTCAAAAAGCCTGGAAATGAATTATCCTGATTATTGTCCTCGAAATTAAATTTTACGCATGAATGATAAGTTCCTCGTCGTTAGGCTGCTAGAGTTGTTCGGAGGCACCGTGCCGAGCGGCTCCTCCCCCTCGTTAGGATAGGTTCACAGGCTGCAAGGACATAAATAGACGGATTATTTTCAGAGCTGCTCAGGATAAAAATCCCGAGCACGTTCGATTTGACATGCTGGGGAAGCACAAAAGTACCAGGCAGTGTTGGGCACGGCACTGCCCCTCATTGAGACGAGCTCGGAGCAGGTGGGACGCCTCCGCCGGGGCAGATGACTGTTCGGCTGTATTTAAATTCTGCGGATGTAGCTAGACCAAACCCAAGAGCAGCTAAACGATACTCGTGCAGGTAAACGGTGTGCCGGATGGGTGGCTTCTGGCGGCTTTTTGTCTTAGACTAATGAGATCAGTCGGGACAAAGCGAGGGAAATTTCGGCAATCCTTCTTAAAGGATTTCTTGCGCTGTTAACACGTCAAGCCGTCTCGCTGTAAAAGATGAAACGTGTTTTCCCTTCAGCTGTCACAAACACGTCATAACACAAGGATATGCTTTTATGCTTTTTTGCAAATTTTGCGAATTCATTTCGTACATCGCGGCGGCCCTTTTGACTGTAGGCAATTCTGGTCGCGTGCACACAAGCACACGTACGTGTATGAATGGCGTATCATAATCTCTCCTTGTCTATTGTGTTTTATTTGTTCTTGCTTAAGACGTGCCTCCGAGAGAAGCAGAAATCTCGTCCTGCCGAAAACATTAATTGATTATTTTTCACAATGGCGGCTTCCTTGTCGCTAGGTACGATTAAAATTTATCCGGGAGGATTGCAAGTGGGATTTTGTGTCCCCGTTTGCTTCCTTCGCGGGCGGCGATTTTCCTCAGTAAACGACGAGATTATCGTGATTAGGGCATTTTAAATGCGAGGGCCTTGTTTAATTTGGTGCGATGTGAAAAAAGGAAATTGGCAGACTTTTGAGCACCCTGACAGTTTACTTTGTAGTTGTAGCCAGGAAATTCCCGGCCTTGGTCGAAATGTGGGTGCAGTAACAGGAAAATATCAGACTGGGTCTATTCGGGGAAAGTTTCGACGTTCGATGCAGGCTCCGAGCGGAATTACGGTCGTCTACACTCCATAAAGCCACATCTCGGCGGCTACCGGTCACTATTAACATAAAGGTACACACGCACCTCTTTCTTCGTACAAGAAATTTCTTTTATTCAGGGACAACCCAGGACCATCTGGTCCCTTCAGATGGCTCCACATAAAGGCAAGATGGTTCGTCCTTAGATACTCAATTTCTTCAGTTCAATAAAGCTTTCGTCCCTCACTCGACTTGGCATGACTCATCGATTTTTCATAGTCTCTTGTGAAAAAAATCAGAATTTGCTGTTAGATTAGGGTTGGTCCTCATTATTAGCTCAGCAATGATCACCGGACGACAGAATCTATCTAATACCCAAAGAAGTGTAAGATTTACGGAAAAGGGTCCGCAAACCTAAAGAGTCCCACCAGTTTCACATTCTCCCTTGGTATATGCTGTCAATCAAGTTGTTTCCTTAACCATGAAATGGGACGATGTCTGCTCCCAGTTAATCTTTTGATAAGGGCTAGGGAGCCCCTGAATTGATGAATCAGTTAGCAGTTTCGAATAGTGTCGCATTTTTTATCAACATCTGGTGCCCGGGCCGCCGACGAAAATGTGAAATTAAGAAAAGTTTTCATGCTAATTTTATTGTTTCCAGGGAGCGGAGGGCGGCAGGGACTATCGAGGGATACAGTCAGTTTGGCCGGGGGTGCCCGTGGTATAGCTGATGGCATGAATGTATTCATCCTCTTAATGACATGCAAAAGCTGCCTTCGCAGTTATTGGTGCTGAATGACGACCACGAGCGGTGCCTGTGTGGAGGCTTTGGAGACTGGAAGGAACGCTGCAGAATAAACAAACAAGAAGCGAAGGTTTTTATCCCCAAACACACAAAAGCGAATCAATTCGAAATTTGCTTGTGCTGAGAAGTAAGCGACTGACTGTAAATTAAACTAACGTTGCAGTCGGCAGCATAATCAAAAACGCGAAAATTACCATACCCAAAGATACTCGGACGCACACTTTAATCGATTGCAGATAGCTCGGATTGGAGCTCCTTTTAGCACCTAAATCGGTGCAGAGAAGGCCCTTTTGCAAAATATCAAATTGCGAGTATTGTAAATGCAAAAGCGGCACTGGGTTCTGAACAGCTGGCTTTGAGACCACTCATTCTGGTAAATTTGCAGCGCTATAAACCACGAATGCAAAGCCGACATCAATGATTCTTCGCAACAACCAACTGATGTCATCATACACCGCGAGCATAATGCATTTTCGGGATACTATAAAGCCCTCACTTGAGGTATTCAAATTAGGCTACAAATGTCATGTCGAACATTAAGATGCATCTGACATTAATTTGTGCATCCGCACACACTATGAATGGAGCAGGCATATTACCGCAGTCTTGACAAAGTACTTCGCCGATCGATAGAGCGGATCGGAGTGAGTGGTGCAAAAACGAGTCTCCATTATCACCCGGAAGTGACTTTTAGTGGAGTTTTTTTAATATGCCAACATGTGTATGTAAGTATAGGTTGCGATAAAAGCATACTCTGCCGAAGATTGGAGCCAGCGCGTGAATGAGTTTTGAATGCTCCTTCTTAATCGAAATACCACAAATGAAATTGGTTCCGCCGATGCCACACTTACCGCTGCAAATGCGAACACAGGCGAGTTTGTAACTTGAGGGCGCGCTGCTGTGAGGGCAGTCGAGTTATTGCATGAAATTACAAGGCATTTAAATATAATTGCGGAGGTGGAGTTCTATGGTCCAATCTGGCACATGTGCGAAACTCATTACTGCCGTAAATGCTGGAGCAGGCCTGTAATTTCCGCCAAACCTAATAAGTTGTGGTTAGCAGCACAGGCTTTGAGTTAATGCAATTGAAATGTGATTAATTTCCACGTCCATTCGAAGTGGTGCCAAATATAGCATGCACTGCTGGAATGTTCGCATTGTAAAAAGCATAAAATGGGATCCTTCAAATGCGAAATATTTTTATTAAAATTATTCGTCCAGGGTGAATATCATATTTACGAACGACTCTAAACTATTCTAGTCGTGGCCCCAAGATTCTTAAGGCAATTCACAAGAATGTACGATGTTATTTAAAAGGAATTATGTCTAACTCCTCACACTATCGCCATATCTTTGACTTTGAATAAAACTGCTCCACAAAGGCATCTTGTCAAGTACATACATTTGCTCAGCAAACAATCGTAGATAAATCTGCTACAAATGAGTTAATTAAAACCTGTCGTTCCCTTCTATAGACGGTAAACGACGGAGTGCCACGGAGCCTGCGAAGCACCAGGACCCACCCCATATGATTTCGTAAAGTTTTCACAAAACCCCAGAAATTTATGTCAGTATTTCAGAAAATTTATGCTCAGCTCTTAAATAATTAAAGTTGCGTCGTACGAGTGATTATCAGATGCCAGCAGGAGCGCGTAACTCCAGCACAACAAGATAATTTGCTAAAACCACCGCAAGAGGCGGAAACTTTTCGGAGGAGTGCTTAAATCTTCTGAGGCAAAGATTATTATGTGGCACTTTTCAAGCTCCAGCTCACTTCTGGGCCTTTGACAAAGTTGTTCTCATTAAATGAGGATTTATGTCAGCTCCAAAGGCAATTCCCAGCAACCTATCCACGTCCCGAAGACTCGGTAAGCGCCACTGAGTCCTGAGCTTTGTTGATTTCGATTTAAAAGCCCGTCGCGCCCACAATGCCCCGGTGTTGCTCACTGCCGAGCCAGCCAGGTTTCGGAATCCCTTCTGCACGATTAGCTACAAATACACTCACTATCTATCATCCGTACATATCATTCCAAGGTGGAAGGAGCCCTGGTTCTTAGGGGCACGGCGCTCTCTCAGTTTGACGAAGAATAACTGTCACTTGCGGTTGTAATTACAGCATCCCACAACGGGAGTTATTGCAGTCTATAAATGTTCGTGACGTCATCGCATCACCTCGCATCAGGAGCACTGTCGGGACTTGGCATACGGCATGCACGTTACCTTTATTATAGTGGCGCAACCTCCTTGATGCCTTGACAGCTCGTTCTCCTCCACCTGTAAATGTATGCCATCATCAGCTCCCTAACACGAAAATGGAGCGTGTTCAGCTGAAAAGGAATCTGCTCCTATGACAGTGACAGAAGTTTCTTTCAGCCCGGAACACGGGCGCTTTGGTGCTGCTCCATGGGAGGTTGAATCTATTTATTGGAAAACTATTATAGCTCTGTTTGCTCTTCAGGCTTTTTTGTCTCTCAAATTTTCAATGGCGTACACAGAGACATGCGATTTTAAAGAGAAGCCTTTGGAATCCTTATACTTCCTTCTTTGGAATAGCGTTAACCCGGGCTCCCACACCCGAGGCAGATGCAAATATTCCAGCATCCCATAGAGGATGCCGGCATTGTGCTACATATAAATTGCAGGCACGTAGAAAAATACTTTGTGCACATCCTCTCGGCCTTACCGTATCTCGACACTGCTATTAATAACGTGTGCTGGGAAGGTATAAAAATCTTTTCTTAAAGTTTGGAATCCCACAAATCAAAGCAGCACAAATCTTCCTATGAAGCAGATGAGCAAATTACCCAGAAGTGTTTTGCATAAGATAGATTACCTGTATACATTTGTATAAGTAATGCCTGTATCGGATTTGTCGAAAAGCCAAGTTTCTTATTTAAATATTCGATGTAGAACAGCATAAGGGGTCTTTCAACAAGAGGCGCCATTTTGAATTTTGCGACATTTGACAAGTGAATGACATTTGACAAGTGAAAACTAGGTTTTTAGATATGGATCACACACTCGCAAATCGCTGGTGGAAATGCAAGAAGAAGATCATGTTTTTGTAAGCCCCCAACCACAACGAGTGACGTTTGGTGCAGTTTTTGGCTGGGAAGGCAATCGGCCATTCTGCTAGTTCGACCGTTACAGTGAATAGATTGCGCTACGGAAATAGACGACGCCGCTCCGACTAGAGTCGAGCCGGACTTACACTAGCCAGTACATTTTTCCCTTACACGATGGTAAATTGTACTAAGGCCTCAATTTTTTGAAATTTCCCGTTTCAAAAATAATGTTCTACTGGTATATGGTGTGTATCTTGATAAATGAGGCGATGTATAATTGTAAATACGAACTGCAGAGATATTTCTTGCTTCTTTGGAAGTATGACATTGTACTCAATTGCCCTATTGCGTAAAAATTTAAAATAACACCCTATCACTTCTCAGAAATTGAGGACCCCTAAGAATTCGAACTACGCAGATTGAATTAAACTAACCATGGGCAAGGATTTAATAATCAACTTTCTCTACCACATGTGCATGTGTGTTTTCCCCAATTTTATCGCATTAAGTTAATTAACCTCTCATCAAAAGTGAGTCCCAACAATTGCAGGAAATCGCAAACCCAAAAACCCATTCCTGGCTGTCAAACGTACTCAGTCGATCAGCTCCCGAATTTTTAGCACCTGTCATTTTGGCTGAGTCCAACGAATCCAGGAGCTCGGGTGGATCTTCTTGCACTTATTGCTAAATATTTCAATTGGAAAAAAGATTAGCCCCCGCAAGTCCCAGGTACAGAAGCACTTTGCATGTCATAAAGGCTGACGTACTTTATGGCTGGAATGCTCTGCATTATAAGCTGTGATTTGTACGTCGCCGAGTGGGGGGACGGCGAAGTGGCGGTGGGGGACCAGTACGCCGTGGAAATTGGAAAAATCGCGCTACACTTGCTCACACATGGGGCGACCATAAAATTTAATCGGCCGGAGATAACTCAGCAAAATATTTGCCCTTCGCCTGCTGCCGAGCTTCAATGGAAAGTTTAATGAACAGCAAACGTTTTATGACTGGGCTCTGCGGGATGGCCCGGCCTTGGAGCCTGTAGCGCAGCGCACATGCCAGGGCACTCAAGCCCCAAGCCGAGAGCGGGGCGCCATGCATAACGTATGTGTGTAAGTTCTTCAGTTGACTTTGGGGGTGCTGCTTTAATGAAAACCTTTCCGTCGTAGCCAATTTACTTCTTTTCTGCACAATCCAGGCCCGGTAATGGGCATTCTTGTAGTGAAACCGGGGGTCGCATGCTCCGGGGTCCGGTTTATTCCTTCCTGCACAGCCCCACATCCTGGGGCCTGCACGTGCGTGCACGGCGCGGCAGGCAGGTCAGTTTACAGCGAGGCCGACGGTGCCTCCTCGAACCCTTTTCCTCTTCGTTGAGTTTTCAACACCAAATTGGGCTTGTCATATGGTTAAACAAACACTTTACAATCTGTCCTCCGGCAGTCCCTTTTTCAACACTAGATCCTCATCGACATTAGCCACGTTCATCAAGATGGGGATGTTTAACGGTGTTTAGGGAAATTTAAATAAATTCCCGCAGTAGCATTCCAGTGCGCATCTAGGGTATAATTAAGTAATTTTCTTTGTTATTCTAAGTGAAAAGGTTTCTCTTTTTGCTCATGGCAAGGGTCGTTCCAAAGCCAGGCGGCATATTTTATTAGGAAACAATCTCGGTAATGATTTTTCCGCTCACTGGTTCTTTAGTGGCAGCTTTCTGCATACATTTGCGTCCTTTGTAAGGCAGCAACTAAGGCCCCAATTTAAAGACAGATTTTTAGAATTTACTGAAAAAAATTCGCTAGTGCCCTTCATAAGGATGACCACATCATAAGACATTTCAACTAGAATAAAGAAATCATAGGGCGCAAAATGACTTCCAAAATCTCCAGCAGTCGGATTTTGTATTTTTCCTCTTCATTCACCAATTTCATCTCCAAAGGACCCCAGGAGAAGAAGACAAAGGCCCTCCTGCTAACAATGCTAAGGCTCCGTTAATCAACGCTATTCGTTTCTTTCGAGCAATTGTGACCCTCTTAACATCTTAAATATCTGAACCTGATCTATTCGTTAGGAGTGGTTGGCGCTGCAAAGGAGACCCTGATTTGCAGAGCTGTGAAGGATACTTTCCGAAGTCGAAAGAAGTGAACCATTTACTTTGTTAGGTCAGCGTTTGTTGTTAACTAAGAATCCTGTTTTTTATAAATTCCCTACACAGTTCGAGGAAGCTGAAAAAATTCTATAGGTTAGCCTGTGAACAGGTTATCTGTTAACTAGTGCCCTTGTTTTGTATCCTTTCAGGCAGAACAGGTGCGCCATAGTGAAAGTACTCCCCTTGAGCTGAAGGAATTGGGTTGAGATATTTGTCATTGTTAAAGCTACTTCCCTGCTCAAGTTTTCGTGACACAAATAAGACATCAGGGCGACTCTCAAAAAGTAGAGAAAAAACAACAAGAGTGGAAATGGGGACAAAAATATCCCCGGGCCAAAATGTTTCACTTAACTGAACAAAATAATTAACTCCTCATAAAAAGGATGAGCGGGTACACACCTTTCCCCGTGCATAAACAACTTTTCTGCGTTATGCTGCTGTGAAAAGAATCAACGATGGATCTCCATAGGAGCGCTGCACAGGTAGCTTTTCTATAATTTTTAATAGAATTGGCGAATGGTTGTGCTGGCAAGGGTGAAGGGGGAATTTAGGGGAAAATCTGCTCATGTTGAGTTGGTGTAAGGGTGGGCGTAGAAAGTTTAAAAAAGTGCTTGAAACCGGCAGCTGGCGTACCAGTATTGGCACATCTTAGGGTACTGCTGCTAAACAGAAAATTAGTTTGCAGTTTGCAGTGATTTGACAAAGACGACCTGCAATTATTATGGTAAATATAGCCGAATACAGAAAAACTATTTTATAAGCATTTAAAGCAACGGAGAACCTCAAGTGTGTGCTTATGATGTAGGTATAAGCTGCATCCTTAAAGGTCTAAAGTGTCTAGCAGTTCGAAAAGATGGCGCTGATTCTGCATAACGCTTCGCTAAATAAATACGCCATGATTAAAGACGCCACCCCGCCCCTTGTTTGCTTTTCCAATTAGAACTCATCATAAATCTCGAAAATAAAAACTCCCATCCCGAAATTTCCACGTGCCTCGCCATTTTGACAGTAATTTTCCGGGCTCATGTTACTCGCAATTAAGTTCGCAACAATTCCGTGATTACGCCTAATCCATTAATTCGCGCCGCGGGCGATATGACGAAGAAATTATGCTCTACTTCGGGAGGCGATTAGAATTAGATTTCGAAAATTAATTCTCAAGTCCCGTTAGAATCATTTCGTTCTGTTTGTTGCGCGACGCGCCGCGAGAGGGAAAAGTTTATTAAAAATTAATTTGCAAGGGGCCCGCGCCATTCTCACCTCCGTCGACTTACAGGATCACGCCGGAACAGTCCTGACGAGGATGAGTAAAAATCCAAATAATGAATTTCTTGGCCTCATTAAAAAAGCGATTAACATCTCGGCGAAAAGGAATTGCTCTTTCGAAACACCTGATGAGGCAGAGTGTTTGCTCAGTGCTGAGGCGGTGCTGTTCTCCGGGTGCTGATCAATATTCCTGAAAGGAGACATACGCTGAGGAGCGAGACGCGTCTTTTAAGATGGGCGTCGTGATAACCCAATCAAATTACTTAGATGTTTTGATCAGGGCGAGCTTAGCCTTTTGCGGTAGGAACTATCTCCGCGAATCTTTGTGGTTGAGGAGGGAAGATTGTTTGCTGAAGCTATTTGGAGGCAGTGAATGCATGCTGTAGGGGCGGTCATTGAGAAAAGAAGAGTGCTTAATAAGGAGTGGTTTGGCGAATAATGTAGTCTTACCAAATAAAATGAAGCTGGACAAACTACTGCAGAGAGGAACAAGGCAAAGCAGCGAAAATGTAAGGAATTAAGAAGACAGGCTGCAGAAAAAAGCGGAAGTGAACGAAAGAAAAAACATAAGAAGAAGTTTCGAAAGGGGATGAATGCCTTCACAAAAAGGTTTCAAAAAAGTAAACGCTTTAAGGATGGGAAAATGCTAATAGGAGAAAAAGAGATAGCAACAACTATTAGACTCCAATAATGAGACAGCTTTTCTTCTGCCGAACCGCGATATTACGGACCCGAACCCGAAATACGAACACCCAACATTAAAGAAGAACGCAGATTAGTACTAAATCTGGAAAACGGAAAAGTTCCAGGAAAGGATAACTCTTCAAATATGGTTTTGAAACAATTACCGAGTTTCCATGGGAGTCGAGTTGAGTTGAGGTTGAGTTGAAATGACACTTCAACTCAACGACTCAACTCTATGCGTTTCCATGGCTGACTTTTCTGCCTGTGTACAGACAGCTGAATGTGTACTTGTATTAAGCAAGCAGCTGTTTTTAAATTTGACGTAATATTTTTGTTATTATAAAATAGCGATCATGGACCATACAATTAATTTATTGTGTACGTTGTATAACAGAAATGTTATAAACAGGCGCGACATTTTGACTTTTTTAACAACAATCCCGTTTGTAGTTGTGTGCGTGAACTCTGTTCAATCTACCTATTTTCGTTGAGTTGAGCAGAGTTGAAAATCTTTAACGAAAACTCTTGACTGCGACTGTTTCCATGGAGTTCAACTCGGGTTCAACTCTGGTTGAACTCTCATGGAAACTCAGTATATGATCAGAACGCTGTATGCATGAAAAACAGCAATAATATGGCCCATCCTTAAAAAGCGATAACACGAGCTGTGAGAACTATCGAGGTATACCTATCCGCACTCAACGATATGCAATGCTCGATCCTAAAAGCGAATACCAAAATGGGTTTAGAAGAATAAATCTATAATTGATGGCATATTCGCAGTAAAACGGATCATGGAAAACATATTGAGCAACAATTCATTTATATGCTTTGATGGTAGACTTCTAACAAGCATTTGAGTGAAAGAGATAGACTTCTGGTGACACTAGAAGGTCTTGGAGTGTCCATTAATGTGTAATATAGTTTAAGTGTGTCTTGTTTGGCGTAAATAAATAAATAAACTAATCAATAAATTTAACATTAAAGAGGGAGTCAGACAAGGCGGTTTATTGTCAGCATCACTTTACAACCTGCAATAAGAAAAATATTACAAACAATATTGAACAAATCAGAACGAGTCATGGCCTAAGCAGAAAACGCAGCAATCATTGCACGAGACATACAGGATCTGAAAGATGCCTGCATGAAGCTCGAAGAAGAAACTAAAAATATTGGACCAAGAATTACAGGGCGAAAAACGAAAATCTTAAAAAGAGCGAAAAAATCCACACAGCAGGGCCAGATAACATAAAAGTTTGAAGAAGTACATAACTTTAGATATTTAAGAGTACCACCGATAAACACCGGGAACAAAAGCGAAGAAACAACTCAGGACAGAATCAGAAGAACCAACCAATGTTATTGCAAACATATCGAACTTTTTAAATCACGACTGCTGTCAAGAGGTACTAAAAGATAATATAAAGACCATCATAAAACCAGTTGCGACATGTGGGCTAGAAGCAATGGCGATGGCAAAAGCAGAACGAAATGCACTAAAAAAATCGAAAGAATGATTTTAGGTCCAATATACGAGCCTGTATTGGAAAACAATATGTGGAGGCACAGATGCAATGACGAATTAGAAGATCTAACACAAAACAAAAGTACAGTTAGATTTATAAAGTGGCAAAGGACGCAATTGCTAGGAGACATCGAAAGACAGTATTTGAAAATAAACCAGAAGTTAAAACGAAACAGACCAACCGAGGAGGAGGTGGAAAGACGATGTGGTAGAAGATGCTAAAAATAATAAGGGTGCACAACTGGGAAGAAAAAGCTTAAAACAGATCTGACTGGAGAAATGCGGACTGTAGCACCGAAGGAAGAAGAAGACGCGGAGGTAGCATTCGCGGCAACGGAACTAACTTTAGTTCTGAGGGTAACCTCAAAATGTTTCACCGCTGCGACAAGTTGTAATGGGAAGTTTTGAAAATGCAAGTCTGTGTATCGGCAAAAATAACACTGCGAAGAAAAAAACGTAAGCGCTTCCACTACGCTTGTGAAAGTTAGCATTGACAAGAGCAGAGATGACGATGTGAATAGGAGATATGAAACTCTTGATTGAATTTGTAAACTTTCGCCTTTTCAACAATAATTGAAAGTTTTTAGGTCAACTTTAGCCAGATTGAATGCAAACTATTATTAGTTCGCCCTAAAGTAATGAAAACGGCATTCTGAAATTAACAAACGGCAAACTTATTGCACAACAACAGTTTTGAGCGATTAAAGCACAAACTGCCCTTTTGCCGAGAATTTTTCATATATTATTCTTCTACATTAATACTATATTATCCTGGCCCACGAAATATGAGAAGAACTGCCAATGTTGCTGTGTAATGAAATGTATTTTCCAAAACTAAGCTGGCATGTAGAATTTATGCATGTATGTCTGTAACATGGGTATATAAATTATCCTGTTATGTATGCCAACAAAGAATATTTCAGGCCTTTTCACCTCAACACCTTTTAGGGTCTAATTAAGAGATTGAACCCATGTTTAACAAATTTGCCAAATTCTGGACAAAAGCCTTGATGTATAAATAAAAAGACTAAAAAGAAAATAGTAAGAAGACTATCTGGGAATTGTGTATGTATTAATAGAAATTATGACATCCAGACATTTTATTATCGACCTATAATCCTGCATAAACGTTCACTTTTAATCAATGTTTCAACTAGAAAAATGAGTCGACACAAAATTAGACAAACCTTCAGTAGCGCCCCCTAATTAATTGTAAACACATTCAGTTTCAGACCCATCGTGTCTGAGTTAAGCGAGGTATTTGTACGACTTCGCTGCCTACTATATTCCTTATAGATGCTCACACTGTAACTATAAATTCTACCAATATCCATCCCCGAGCAGCACACGGATGAGATCGTCATTTATGCAACTTGAAAATACCTTTTGCAGGCAGTGCTAAATTTACAAATATGTACATATATTTTAATACTCACCTGGCCTAAACAGTTTTTTCTTTAGGATCCACTCGCTACGGAATCGTGGGCTCCGTGGGTTTTATGCCTCATACGCGGTTCCACTGCCGGAGGGAGCCCTGTGCAGAGTTGCTTGGTATTCTATAATCCACAACTTGAAATTATGATCCGATTTGTAATCCAATTTGACTCGAATTTCTAATAAAAAATAATTTTCTTGTATTCCACTAAGTGCTCACTTTCCACCGATACACGTTCAATAATTCACAGGGATTTCAGCTCGCACACATAAAATGGAATCTTTTTTCAAAGAAGAGTGCGTTTAATTACATATGCACAGCTTTGAGTGAATTAACGTTTTCCCGAGTGACGCAAACATTTTTTTCCTGTAACTAACCTCAACTCAACACCACAAATCCTTAAAAGCAGCTATGGACATTCAATATCATCCGCACCGGACAAAAGCACTCTTCCATGGGCAAAAAATCACTAACAACCCTTTCAAACACTGATCCTAATTCACAAAATTCACGAGGACGAAGAGCTCTTTAAGAATCAGGAGCAACACAGTCTTTCCGAAAGTGGAAGGCGTCGAAAGCAGCCAAGGGAGCCTGCACCGGAGAAAACACCATCGCCACGAACCCAAGGTAACTAAACAAAAAATCCCAAGACCGTGCTGGAGTTGTGAAAGCTTCCGAAAGCACTTGGGGAGAGCTGCTCGCTTGCAGCGCATGCCCCCAGCACGGACGAAGGGTGATCTGAATTCCATTGCTCGTTCTCAAGAGCGTGCTCTTCCGAAATTTCGAACTCGCCCGGAGTCCCAAATCCAGTTAAAATCATTTACTTGATAAACTCCTGCCATTCAAAATTATCAATTGGCCCCCGCAATTTTCAACTAACTTCGGCTGTGCAGTTATCCCGCATTAAGCAGTCACAGGACTTGGCGCACTTTTATTTTCCATTACGAACAGCATTTGCCATTCACTTTACACAATCCGGCAATTACACGCATAAAATACGTTGAAGGCACGTTTACAATGTCGGAGTGAGATTGGACTCTACTCGCACCCTTAATGAAGCATCTCTCCAGCTTAATCGGTTAATAATAGAGTAACAACGACCAGGTCGGGTCTTCACCTAGCGGACGGTACACCTCCCTGTTCACTTGCTAGTCTGGTACGGCCAGCATCGCAGCAGTTAGCGAAATTCACTTGTTTTAGAAGATAGACAACCCCTAAGCCAGATGGTTGCATCTCTGGTTCACCGGCTGCTATTGGGGATATGGACTTGGTAAAATCAAAGCCCCGTCACCAGATTTCCGCGGGCTTTGTGCAAATTTCTGCTCTTTGGTGTGAACTTCTACAACATCCAGGAGTTCAAACGTTAGACCAATTGCCTCCTCCTCCAGCATCCTCCAAATTCTTATTAATTTATCCTTCGAACTAAGCTTACTAGTAAAAAATGATGACAGGGTGACTCCTAAGTTCAAATAAACAAACCTTAAGTAGCAGCGACAGCACGAGGTCCATATTCAAAAAACAGTGTTGTAGGTTAAAGCCTAAACCTGAAAACGGATTTGCATCATGATTTCCCGAAAATCGCATATCTCAACATCCCAACACAACCTGCTTTACCTACTAGTAGCTGATTAATTTGGGGTTGATTGATGCTCATCGAAAAGGTCATCTTGTGCTGCATTTCATTTAAAAGGCGCGCCTTCGTGGAAACATTGAGCAATCCATTTCTTTGGCTGTAATTTGGAATAACCCTCACAACTCATCAGCAGCAACTCACAACAATCCCGCACGGGCTGCATTTCCCTGCAACTGTTTATCCTTGTTTAGAATCCATTAGTGTTCATCATTTCGCACACCACTCACACGTCATAATAATTTGTAAAACAGTTAGGAAACGGAGAGATGATCCATTACTTCGCCGAAGCAGAGGCTGGGCGAGGAGAGCTCGCACTTGCACGGGGCTCCGCATGCACCAAATTAAGTTGCACCCAACTTCCTCCTTATTTAATTTGTATCTTCGTGGCGATTTTTCAACCCCGCACTGCAGTTTGTTGTTGCACGAGTTCCAGGGGAATGTAAAGTTGGCTCCACTGCGGTTTTTCAGGAAAACGAAACACGAATGATGCACCCCGAGCTCTATGCACACAGCACAACTTGACTGTACAACCAGGTGCAGTGCGATATCAGGATTTATTGTTTCTAGGCGAGTTCTATAAGCAAGCGATTGTCATAATTACAGCCACTTGAATGGAAGCCAGTGTCTGCTGTATGTCTTGTTAGAAATCTCTTATATAACAAATGAAACGAAAGATTTAAATGGTTTTAGGTTTTTTTCTATCTGTTATATACACTATATACATACAAACATATACATATACATACAAACATACAACAACGATCAACAAATCCACATCACACAACTTTTTTTAAAAAATACTTTCGCAGTATTCGTGCTCAAAAGGGGAAACCGCTACGTGATGAAACTATTAAAAATGCAGTGAATGATAAATAAATGCTATGATTTGAGACGTGCACGTACGTGCATACATCTGCGCATAATCACCGCCCAGGCGCAGCCAATATCATGTCATGAGTGAGTCATCGTTAATTACTCATTAGTGTCAGCCTTAGTTAGGCCCACTGCTATCCCCACTACGCCCTCCTCTACATACCTAAACTAGATCCCAACTCAGCCCCCAAACTCAGTAATGAGTCATGGCAACGATTTTTGTTCCGCACATTCTTTTAAATAAACCCCAGGGATAAAACATATTCATGTCAAAACCAAAACAAAAACAAAAAAAAAACAAAAAAACACAAAAACAAAAACAAAAAAAAACAAAAAAAACAAAAACAAAAGCAAAAACAAAAACAAAAACGAAAACAAAAACAAAAACGAAAACGAAAACAAAAACAAACACAAAAACAAAAAAAACAAAAACAAAAACAAAAAAACAAAAACAAAAAAACAAAATCAAAAACAAAAAAAAAACAAAAACAAAACAACAAAAAAAAACAAAAACAAAAAAAAAACAAAAACAAAAACAAAAAAACTAAAACAAAAACAAAAAAACTAAAACAAAAACAAAAAAAAAACACAAAAACAAAAAAACAAAAAAAAACAAAAACAAAAAAAAACAAAAACAAAAAAACAAAAAAAAACAAAAACAAAATGAGTCATGGTTACGATTTTCGTTCCGCACATTCTTTTAAATAGGCCCCAGGGATAAGACATATTCATGTCAAAATACGGTGTATGCTCTCGGCTGTATTAGCACCCGTTATAATTATCCTAACGAAGGCAGCTAATATCTTGCACTAAACGAGATTGTGATGCAGCACCAGCCAAAAAGTTGCTGGGGCTTCCGAAGCCAATCTGTTAATCCTTAATAGCTTGAGGGAATTCTTACATTTCGCCACGTATTCATCTTTCGCATTATCGACTATGCAAACCCGACCAACTCGATGTCTTAATAGAATCTCGTCTGCAACTAGGCTCCAGCAGCTCCACCGCAAATGAGAAGCCCGACCATTGGTGGTTAATACTCTGATCTAGGGTGAGATTTAATGGAGTCATTCGGACCTTCCACGGGAATCCCACGACCTCTTCGGTCTGCTGGGGAAAAACTGTCTTAACGAGTGCCATTTCTTCAGACTGAATCTGCATTACCGGTTCTATATGAGTGCAATTTCACTTAATCGTGTGAACGCAAGTTGAAGGTACAAATAAAAAAAATCCTGCCGCAACTAGATCCTGAAGCCTCCAAACTACTGGCATGATGATTTTGCGGGGTATGTGTACATAGGACAACTTTCTTGCACAGCCAGAAGCGATGCTACATCAGGTATCATGATTGTATGACGTCAACTTTATCAGTAAGCTGAAGGCTCGTTTAATGCATCCTCGGTAGTAACCGACTCGTCTTATGGACTTTTGAGCATTCGTATCCCGCAACGCATCCTTGGTTGAGCCATCCGTTCTTACCATTTGCGAAGCTGTGGAGTATTTGAATCAACATAAAATTTTATATAGAAAGCCCCAAAACTCGATTCACCAACCACTAACCGAATCAGTGTCCAGGCAGCCTGCGGCTCTAATTAAGGTCTTCAAATGGATCCATAAAGTTTATTCAACCCTTTGAGGTATACTGCCGCTATAACTGTTTGTCTCTCCATTACTCAACAGCGCCACTACTCTGCAGTTTATGAGTGCTTACCGAGCCTCGCTTGTTTACTAGTTACGATCCGCGTTTAAGATTCTCAGTCATTACGTGCTGGACGTATTGGCCATGAAAAGGGCATCATGGAACTTCCTTCACATACGCGCTGCAGGAAAAGGCATGCGAACTTCATCTGAAATAATCAGACGAAAACGAACTGCGAGGATGAAACGTTTGTTAAAAACCGCCTCGAAAAGGATACTAGCAAGAATAGACGCGCTGCTGGGGGCCTACGATGACACTGATTAGATTAGATTGGCATTCATTTAAAGCTCAGTGCGTTAGGAAGCCGGGCCGCAGCAGCCGAGGCTCCGCTAACAAACAAAGAAATCTCATAAATTCCGGGCAAATTACCAATCAAGCACTTTGCTTGACGGATCCGTTGATATTTATGCAAAAGCTGTGAAGGGTCTGATTCGATTTACTTATTCCGAATGAAGGTCCGTTTACGGGCCAGCTTTTAAGGAGGCTCTCGCGCTGGGGCCCCAATGTTTTATTTATGTGGGGGCAAAAAATTATAAATTGATTTTTTTATGGCTTCTAATTATGCCGTGATGAGGAAGCCGGCTTTTTGGAGTTTTTAAAATTTCCCATGAAAGTTTAAGCGCTCAAGTACACTGCTTCCCAACGCGAGTTTTCCATTGTACACACATTCCGTTTTACATTCTTGCGTACATACTTTCAAAGAGCCGAGTACTTTGAAGGTTCGTGAGTTCTTCAAAGAGTCAACAACTATAACCGAACTCATTTGCTTACTGCTTAATGTCGCTATACACCTTTCTTAAGATTTAATTGATTTTTAGCTAGAAACATTTATGATTTTCTAAAGCTGGAAACGGGTTGCACGGTCATAAGGATCAAAATAAATACAAACACACACAACCTCATTATGCTGAACACAATGCACGGAGCGCGTTCAAACCCCTTAACATGATAAACCACGGGGTGAGCTGAAGCACTAAAAATACGGGCGTATTTACGGGCGTAACCACAAGCTTTAATTATAGATAACTGATAATTTGAACTCCTATTTGCCCCCACTGTATTTCACTTGTAGTGGACACACAACTACCAAAACGTGAGTAGTCATTCGTCGAGTCTGGCTGGCCCCTAGCGGCTAAGCAATCGAGGGACTTCTATGCTACTTTCTAGCGTTTGCATATAAATTTTTGTGTAGGATTTAGCCATATCTTAAGGACGGCAGGCCGTGGCCTGAAAGTTTTCGCCTTGAAGCCAAGTACGATTCATCCATCAGAGTATTGTGTGGCATTGATCGGGCCGCGCCTGCCGACCTGGCCTGCCGTCGACCTGTAAGTGAATGGGGGTCCTTCGTGGAGAAATATGTTTTACTTCATTTAACCCAGTTTTCTAGCAATTTTACACTGTTTCTTGGGGATAAAATTACGTGATATTTGCCAAGACACCCCCACTCCTTGTCCCGGCATGAGATTGGGTGTGATTCGGCTCGACCCACTCCAACCCCATACTAGCCTCTCGTAATTAATGAGCGATCCTTTAACTAGGAAAGTTTATGCTTAACCAAGACGGGTTTGGAACACACCGTCGTTAAGGGGGCATGACACTTTTGCGGCTTCAAAAAATCTATTTTTTTGTTTTTTCATATTTTGTTAGATAAAAGCTTCAAGAATGTGTGTACGAAGCGGCATAATGATGCCAATGGCAAGCGGCATGATGAAAAAAAAATTTATTCCAGTGCAAACATGTTATAAAACTTTAAACGCGTTTTTCTCGAAACCACATTTTCAAAGTCGGTTCCCACGATTACTCGGAAACTAATCAACCGATGTTATTTTTTTTTTCTTAATCTTGAAGCTAACAATATTCTGTGGTCCCTAACGGACGTTTTTTTTTTTTTGCATTTTTACTATATTTTTTACATACTTGAAGATACAACTTTTCAGTCAAAATCAGTACCTAAACTTTGAATGTCCGCCATTTTATCAAAAACACGAAATTAAAAAAAAACATCCGTTAAGGACCAGCAAAAATGGTCATGTTTAAAATAGCGTATTGGTTTTTGCTTTCAGATAAAACCTGTCTCCACAATCCTGGGAACCGCGAAGCTTGTCCAATGGAACACCTCAACTTCACGGGCCAGTGGGGGGGAGGGGCGGGGGTGAAGGGTGTTAAATAAAATATAATTTTGTACATTAACACGAGTACTTTCAATTGCAGAAAACCTTATACCTCTACGTCTCTTCGTTTGCTCAAAAAAAATTATCAAAAAACCACACGAAAAACGGCCGCAAGAGTGTCATGCCCCCTTAACCACGAGTTAAAAAAGAAGAAGAACACTAAATACAAAATTTTCCATAAATTAGTCTCCGCTAACTATTTCGTATATGTCCTGCATGTCCACTAATTATTTACTTTCAATAATCTCCCACAAATCCCACCTTGATTTGTTCATGTATCTACCATTAAAACAGAATATTGTTCTTCTACTTCTCAACCATCACTAACCATGCCCGCGAACAGGGTTAGCCAGAGTCTTAGAAATGAGTTTCCCTGATTGGTGTTTACGAGGCCATAAATCTAAAATATCAACAACAAAAGATGTCATAAGTTAAAAAATCCGAAAATAAGCTTGTTAATTGCACAGCAAAAATTTGAAAAACTTTGAATATCTGAAATTATTGTATTTGCAGAGCAAAACGAAAAGGAAATAATTCCGGCGTTTGTACTTTTGTAGTCTGCTCCGGCACTCCCGCACCACGTACCACCAGACAAAACAAGCAGCCAAAGGAGCCGTAATTTTTACCCCACGGCGGCATTTAGAACTATTATTCTTAATTAATGTCGAATAGCACAGCGCAGTAGAAGCTCCCATAAATCCGCACGTCCGCCCACCCCCGCTCTTTATCTGCGAATTTGAGGAAAGTTTTCAACTTCGCCAACAAACTTTTCATCTTTTAAAATCGCTGCTTGCTCTCAACCCTTCCCACTGCAATTTCCTTGAAAACTTTGTCTATGAATCATAAAATCAATTAACGAGTAGTTAACCATCGCGATTTGCACCTTGTCGACTCGCCATCGTCCTTTATTTGCGTCGATCGAAAGAGGAGCTGATTCGAGCGTTGCAGCTGCTACGGAGGACAACAGGGGGTTAAAATCTAGACAACGTGTGGCGCCACCGTTTAGCAGGGATCGAGAGTGTGTGAGATTTTGTGAGTTGTGTTACATAATAATTGGAAAACGTAAAGAACCCCCCACCACCCTTGACAGATTGATCTACGACCTATATTTCTATCCACTGTGCTGCTCCTCGAATGCATAAAGGGTAAGGGGATGAGAAGGCAAAATGTGGGGACAGGATTCCGCCAAAAAAAGGCGCCTTTTAAAGCGTTGAGTAATGTTTCACCAGTATTGGCGTCTTGAAATGATGGATGGTGAAAGCCGGTCTCTTCAATTTTATTTAATAAACGTCTTCAAAAGTTTCCTGTTTCATCAAATTAAAAGAAGACCACCCTGGAACAATTTTCACCCTCGTGATAAATTTCGCCAGAAACTGGAGGGAAGACGCCGCCAAGACATGGTTTTCGTCTCCTGCAAATTCTTTTCCAGTCATGTTATAAATAAAAACTTTGTCGCTGGCTGCGGCTTAGCGAATTCTCTATGAAAATATGATTTGCAAACTTTCCTCTCCAGAGAGTTCGCAAAAAACAAAAAGGACGAAAGGAGGCACCGAAACAAACAAACAAGTCAAATTATACACACTACGCCGCTTTAGTTTTTGCGCGGACGACGAAGCACGGGGGATTCGATAAATTGAATTCGTGCACTTTACGCCCCGAATCCAGACATTAAAATTGCGAGCAATAAAATAATTTTCTTTCGGTAGTGGAACGTACGACGTTCTGTTCCATATGCGTAACAAATAAATTCGCTTATATGAATACACGTTGACGACCCTTAAAAACGTCTTCCTTTCTTGTCGCTTTCTGTATCCGTTAACATCTCCAGAAATAAAACGGATTTCGGTACACGTCGCAAATCAAAATTAATAATGCTAATAAAATCAAGCAGCTTCGATTGGACACGTATCGCCTCCGCTCATCAAAGGAGTTGCAACTCGTGCTATTGATCTCTGTTTCTGCACGACGCGACGACCATTCCCTGTGCATGTTGGAAGGAGTGCGTTCGTCAATGCGGGAGGCTCTCAGGAAGAACTAACTTCTGCATTGAGCGATACATCCCGTTTATTTATGCTGAAATATGTATCGAGTTCGGATCCGTCCGCCGTCCGTGGACACCTAGATGGCTCCGGGGGCTGAGCAGAACTGGGCACGACAGGGAGCGGCTGCCATAAATTTTTCAATATAAGCTCAACATGGCAGCCATGGGCCTTAAGTAAATTTTATCAAAGAATCTCCCCTTAAAGACGGCAAATAGTCTCTCTTAAGTGCTCCCTGCAGCGAATAATAACGTGGGCTTACGACTAGTCGAGTGTTAAAGTGACTGAACTGAGTTCGAATATGGCAGCCGTCGAGGAATGCTTGAGCGTATCCAATAACTACATTGGGAATGCATACGAAATTCGAGGCAGTAAAACACACGAGCGCTGGATAACAGCGGAGCAGCACTGTAACATAACAGTATAACAGCTTCGAAATAAACGTTCCCCTGGGTTAGATGCCGAACTCAATGGAAACTACTCAAACGCTTATTCAATATTGCAAATCGATTCAGTGCTGTTCCTGTTTTGGGATGCGATTCGTCTCACAAATCGCTTTTGCTGGTCATGGCACAACGAGATTGGAAACGGGGGAGCGTCGCCGGAGCCCTGCAAGGACGAGGGCGAATCTATTACTCGTAAGCCCTTCACTCCTTTATCTCTTTTCTTCGATTCAAGTCAGACGCCCACTTATGGTTATGTGCTTGCGAGAGTAACTAATTTGGTTGCCAGTCAGCACCGGGCAAGCCATCATTTTTATGGCCTACTAAGCGTTATTACTACTATCCGTTATGCGAGCAGTAAGGGAGGGGGTAATTTCATAAGCTATATAGACTTAATTTTGCCAGTAACAACCAGGACCGAATTGCGCCTGCAGCGTTGGTTTGAGGGATGCTCCGCGAATCCGATACACTTGGCTGGGGTGTGAGGGCTAAATTTTTGTCGATTTTTCATTAATCTAAATTGAAAATGGTTGAATTTGGTAATTTTTTGGCGATCAGGATATTTAGATATTACCAAGAGGGTTAAGTGCCTAAACGCTTCGACTCTCCGGAATTGGAGGTTCAATTAATTCGAATTTTTCATTTTTAAACTTAAGAAGTCGGTTCATAGCAGTTGCAGAACAAGCGAGTTAAGTTTTGCGTTGAAGTTCCTTAAACGTGACTGAGGAGGCCCACTAAATTAAATCTCACCTAACATTTGTGAAGTTGTGCTACCTAGTTCCTAGCCCATCCCATTAACTTATCCAACTAAAAGTTTTTCAACAAGAGGTGACAGTTTAAATTTCGCCACGGCATAAAGAAACAAGGTTATGTAAAAGAGAAATGTCATTTTAGGACTGAGTTGGTGACAGTTTTCCACAGTATTTCAAGCTGTCAGTCTCTTTTACATTACGTTCTTTTTGTATACCGTGAAATTTCGCGACATTTCTGAACTGTCATACAATTGTCAGTACTGTGGCATTTGACACTCGAAAAGGGCATTGAAGTGCGCACACTGTCACACTTATATCAGTGAGTCCGCATGAGCAAGATCATGGTCTTCAAACAAAATTATTGGGCATTATCATGGTGGGCGAGTCGAAAAAATGACAGAGCCGTTTGTCGTTGTTATTTTTCGTGTCACAGTTCTATAAAAAAATCAAAAATAACACCGATTCTCAGTCTGCATTTTGGTTGGCGTTATCACGTACCAAAATCAAGCGTCGACGTCAACTATCTTTCTTTACTTCTTTATGCTCCTTTAATCCTTCATGGGACGTCACCACACCAAAGTGGACCGATCAATGTGATGATGTGATGTAACAGAGGGACAGCTAGTCAACTAAGTCAGTACCGTCGGTTACCCTCAGATACCGCGCTCAGTTTAAGAAATCTCATAAGCTAATCGCAGTAAAACTTTCCCCCAGGCGTAACAGGGCGAAGAAATCGGGAATTAGTAGAGCAAGTAGTTCATTATAAGCCGCAGCGCCGAGCAGAGCAGAGTAAATAATTACCGTTAACGTCCCTCGAAAATGTATTCCAGCACCCGGAAAGCAGAAGGAGCCCGAAATGATTCATTCAGTGCGCAGGGACTGCCTCCGTGAAGAATTAAAAAAGGAACACAACGCATAAATAATGCACTCCGAAATGACTTAAATTGTATAGACCCTGAACATCCAATTGTGACGCCTGCCATTGAGGTGCTCCAGTGAGTTGAGGACATGACAAAGGGGTGCCCCGGCATCAGGGCGAACACGAAAATGGAAAAAACATCAAGTCATAAGAGGGGTTAGGACATATGCCAGTTGATAAATGACTTCAGAGTGGATGGTGGCTACATTTATCTTACTGGGTCCATAATTCATTACTTTATATCGGAACAACATCTGGCAGGGGAGCAGGCACGAATTACTCCCCTGGAGCGTCCGTTTGTCATCCTCGTTATAATGTCCTTGATTTTTGATTGGTGTGAAAAGTTTCCTCCGAGCACACTCAACTCCTCTAAAGTGGGTTCTAGTAAATTCGATTACTCTACTCACAAGCTGACTCGTTTGTACATGGAGCAATTTTTCTGGCTGATACCCTTGGCATAGAGCGGAGTTGTTGCTCCCCGCCGCGTGGTGTCCTAATTGGGTAACTTTCAGGGCAAACTTTGGTGAGGACTCGGGTCCAGGGAAGCGAGCATACGACTTGAATCAATGCAAATTGAATCCCCACTAGAAAGTTGCCGAATGAAAACAAAATTGTACCACACTTCTTGTAACTTTTAGTCTGCTCGGGCCTCCGGGGCGGAGGGCTCCAAAGTTTGCCTGTGACTCTCGAAAACTACAAACTTTGGGAAGCAATTTAATTGCACAATTACAACTTGTTTTTATGTATTTAGCTCTACCTCAGGCCTGTTCGTTTAGATATGATATCCACAACTGTCTAAACGGGCCCCAGTTTACCCGAATTTAAATTCGGAAGCAATTTTCAGAAGTTTCCCTTGTAAGAGTCTCGCAGCGTTGACGGGAAATTGAATTCAGGAGCAGATCTGTAACTAAGGGAGCTTATCAAAAAAGACCTCAACTTTCTTCCCTAGCACGAGCACAACAATGCCGAAGTACAAATAGCTGGGTAGACATTGTTACTACACATATTCTGCTGACGTGTGCTCACATTTTTATTTAGTGGGAGCAACGAGACTCCTCCTGCGTGGGGCTGCCCTGGTATGCAAACGAGTGTCCATTGCTGTCCCTAAATAATCGATTAATTTGAAATATGCATGATTACGCAACAATCCCCTGAAGATTAGAAAGCAATTAAGAGGCTGGGGCGTAGCAATGTTATTCTGGGCATGTGTTGGCAAACTTTCACCAAGTTTTCGGCTACAATGACTAAAATATAGCAGGAAACTTTCTATGTGCGTTTACTAACCCCTTTTTAAACACTACATACTCGGGCGAAAGATTAAGCACAGGGAGATAACTCTGATACTTTATACGTGGCAACAGCACAAGTGCTTCAGTCTTCGTTTGAACGAAGACTGTCATTCAGGCTTTAAATGATTCCTGCACAGATTGTATAATGTAGAGAGTTTTGGGCAAAGAGTGACACTGAAGTAACTGTAACTGTTATTTCTAAGTGAAATTGTGTTGCAGCAACTAACAAAATGGCATAGGCTGAAGGTTTCAGGGTTGCATCATATTTTTCTGCTTCTTAAATGCAGTGACAACAGGAGTAGAAGATGGCATTGTGGTTTTGTGGGGAAACTAGTTCTTCCTTGTTTATAGTGCGGAACAAATTAGATTTCTTTATTTCTACTGTGTCAATGTAATTTGTACATATCTCTTTGACTAGCTGACGACTGTTGTCACATTCTCAATAATAAAAGCCTGGTGAATAGTGTATCCATGCTCGAAACATCGCACACCATTTAGCGTCATCTTTTCAGAACCTGAGCTTACTTAAAATCTCTTGCAGACGACATTGCCATTATTGGAATCGAATCGAGTTTCCATCCAGATTGAGCGGGCGACACGAAAGCTAGGACTGCATATCAACGAAAGCAAAACAAAGTACATGATGGCCTTATCTGCAAGATCACGTAACATCGGTCCCACCCTTTGAATAGAGAAGACGAGGAAGAGCAATTTATTAAACACGGGGAAGCATTTTGGCAACACTAATGCATAGCATTCTTTACGTATTTGTGTCTAACCCGGACAGTGGCTGTGTTATATTTATTCAAAAACCGGGAGGGATATCGTTTGTCAGCAACCATCTCGGTGAGAACGCTTCACTTGGCTAAATGTTTGAAGCAGACCCTTCGCAAAACCTGAACAAATTTCACTACGCCTATGTCCGGGTTAGACAATGTATTTTGTTGTTGTGGTTAAAGTCAATGTATTTTGTTGTTGTGGTTAAAGTGGAGGGAGAGAATTAGAGAGAAAATTTCTTGATCCCAAGTGCTTCCCTCAAATCCGTGTACATGTACGCTATTTTCGTTTCCTTATCTTCTCTATTCAAAGGTCCCACCATCAAGCCTAAGAGGAACACGAATTTGCAGTAGTAAAATCATTCACCACCTTGGGTCAATAGTAGCAGGCGACATGGAAAAGTCAACAAAGCCTAAGCATAGCGTCCAAACTGCTACTATATAAAGGGCCCAATACAGGAGCGCTCCGTCCGACCACTCCACGCCAAAACAACAACAATGTGTAAGCACTCGAAATTTCATACAAATTGTTGTTGTTTTGGCCTGGCTCGGTCGGATGGACCGCTCGTGTATTGGGCCCTTTAGACGATGGTCTTATCGATACTCACATATGCATCCGAGACTTAAAGTCGGTTTACACGCAACGATTTGCTTGTGCTAATTGTTTTGCGCTAGTCAATTTGCATAAGTGAATCGTTGCGTGTGGATTGCACACGCCAAAAAGTTTACCTTGTGCAAAATATGTGCTCACAGAAAATCGTCTTGAGCTTGGTGTTTTGGCATGAACTTTCTAAACCATGTTCAAGCCTCGGCTACAACCCTCAGCATGCCTTTGGGTGGCGTCCATTTTCACTGATTTCACTTTATTTGCACCAACTGACTTGCCCCAGCCAACTTGCACAAGCAAATCCTTGCGTGTAAACCGACCTTTTGATGCTTAGCAAAAACCACTCCCATCATGTTGACTGCCGTGTAGAAACTGCGAGCATCTTTATTACTGCAACTTTGTTTAATTGCACTAATTTTATGTCTGAAGCAGTAAAGTTTCACACCAAATCCTTCACCACCGAACCTTCTGCCTCAAGCTTCTATGCTCTTTTAAATCCGCATTTCAATCTTCTTATACAGCTCTCCGAATAAAATACGAATGGTCCAAAACGCCATAAAGTAAAAACCACTCCTGGAGGAAGATAATGTGCTCGAGTAAATTTAGTTTATCTCCATCAAACTCCATTGTACTCCGGCACTCCCATTGGATAACTTTGGTGCCTGAAAAACTTGATTAGACTCATTCTGCATACGACCCATAACTGAAGCGCAAGGTTTGCTAATGTTATTTCAAAATCAGACAATTTACGATGTAATGCTGCTTTCTAATTGGTTTCCTTGGGAAGACCTTTCGACTCTAAGAAATTTTTGTGTTCCTACAAATGTAAGGGACACTGTCAAATCTGTGGGCATGGCATGGCAAAGCACAACACTTGATGCCGTCCACTTCAGTCTTCCTCTTTATAAAAATTTCGAAAGATCAGACCGTTATCTGTGGCAGTGGCGTAGTGCTCATTAGAGCGGAGATAAAAATGGCCAGCAGCGACCAGTAGTCAAGGCAAGCATAGCAGCATAAACGAGTAACACCTCTGTCCCCAGAACAAAATTTTACTCAGTATCTGCTCGCTGGTCCTCCATTAATTACTTGACTGCAATCAATTATGACCCGCAGTCCGAAGAACGGGGGCTGAGGGGTGTCCACTGCCATTTGCAGCGGACTTAATTCGTTGCTGTCACATAAATCCCCCTGAATATCCTCTCTCTTCGGGATTAGGGATGTAAAGCCATGCTATATTCACACACCAATCACTTAAGCCCTTTAGCAAGACACTGGTCTGGACTTGAAACATGAGTAAACTTTGAACCGCGGGTTTCAGCCGGCTGCTCGTAATAGTGTGTTACTTCTTTGAGCAGGACGAGACAGCATACTTATCGGACTTCACGAGTAGGTTCTTTTGACCAGTGTTTTGTTCTTGATGCGTCCGAAGAAGGAGCAGCAGCGACGTTCATGCAAACTGTTCAGGTGGGTTTTAAAGATATTCCTTAAATCATCGGGAAACTTCAGCTGGGGGTGTTTCCATCGCTGCCCCTAGTTTTTAAGCATTTGCTAAACTTCTACAGGACAAAACTGTGTAAGTGTATATTGCGCCCCTCCACTTGCCACCCCGGCAGCTACGGCAGGGTTGTAGCAGACCCCAGAAACGGGACTAATGTCGAAGCCGCCAGAAAGGAGATGTTAAATATTTTGAGTTCTGATGACACTAGCCAAGCTTTACCTTTTAGCGAATAAAAAAACGGGTGATGGCCTGATTTATTTGCATTACGTGGCGGGAATGTGTAACGACGCCCGTTTTACGACATATAACACCTGTATCCATCCCAACTTTCACTGATTATTCCTGCCTCGCAAAATTTACCTTTACCTGTAAAAACGTCTCCAGGTGCTCTATGTGTTGTTTCATCCAAGGTATGCTATTGCCGGCGTTTTTACAGAGACACTTGTGAGGGTGCAAAATCTCTGTCGTACATAAACCATGAGCTGGAGGGGGTTATTATGAGCATGCGGTAAGCTAAGTGTTTCTCTTCTGCCGTTAATAACTGTACATTGGGCGCCCGCAAGGATAGCGAAAGTTGTCATTCGGCGGATAAACATGTCGTCATATTTAAAAGATAAAATAACAGCAGCTCCCGTTGTGGGAACTCTTCTCGGCGCTCGCAAATACCACGCCGGGGAAATAAAGTGATAAAATCTCAAGAAAAAGTGATATCCAAGGCGGGGGATAAAGACCGTGGAGGCTGTAAATAAAATTTAAAAGGTTTAACGCTCTTAGCGCGTACCTATGATGAATACCATTTAAGCCCTGCTCGAATTCAGTTCATAATAAATAAGTTACTGTAACCACTATTAAATCAACCCTTCAGCCCGCAGATGCTCGCTGTACTCCCAGCTTGCTCAAGTAAGGCATGCAAACACATCAAAACACAACGTTGGGCTTACCGAAGTCGTCGTCAACACGTGGAAAGTGAAACACATTCTCACCGAAGGTAGTGATTGCATTAGTCGACGTATGCGTTGAAACACGGTTAAATTGCGGATCGTTTAGTGTCAGTGGAGACCAGTAGAACCGCGAGTGGAGGACCCTATGCGAAGAGCGCCGAATAGATAACAATGTTTCCAATATCAGCCTAATCTACTATTGTCTTCAATATCGCCTAATCTGGGTTTGAGCGCGGAGCTTGTGCGAGTTTAAGGAAACGATTTATCATCCCGTCTCGCTGGCACGTCACGGGTAAACCACGGAGCAAGTAAATCCCCGGCTTAAAACAACTCCATTGTCGTCAAGGCATTAAAATTTTCTTCTGAACTTCATTCTGAAATTGGAGAACAGAACCTCTGAACTCCGCCGTGAAATCTGCCCGTAAGTACGCGCTCACGGCTCCGGCGGAAATAGATAATTTATTTCTGCGGAGTTACGTTCCATTGCTTTGTTGATAATTCTGTTCGTCACCTACAAAGATGCGAGACTCCCGCAACCATTATCCAAGATGCGAAACGCCCTCAACCGAGGAGAACAATGTTTTCAAGGACAACCGAAACGGGAAATCATTTCACGACAATGGAAGAGAGATTTAAAAATAATTCAGTCACTCAAGCCTTGTTTCGGCGATTGCAAGCGGTTCCCACGTAGCAGTTTGACCTGGCCCATTCGGTCGCAGGTTTCCTGGTTTCATCATACATGAGTTGTACCCTGCGCCTTGTCCCGTCATGGCTTCATCTGTCCTTGAGGAAATTTATAAAAAAAATCAGGACCCTTTCCTTGCGCTAATTAAAATGTCCTGTGACAAGGGTAAAAGGGATGGACCGCCATTTCCTATGAGTCTGCAAGACACATTGCTGTTTTCGGAGAAGATTATTTTATAGGCAATTATACAAACGGCGGGAAGCAGTACATTACCGGCCATGACGCCACCGCTCCAAACAGGAGTCGCCGCTGATTGTCGAAAAATCGAAACATCGAAAGTAAGCAAATCATTTGGAGGCATTCAGCTACAAACTAACGGCCCTTTTAACAGTAATTGAGGGAATAATTCACGCCTATCGGCCTTTGCATGTCGCTTTACCTTCCAGATGTGTTACTACCCCATTACACTAACGGCGGTACTTTTAGTTTCCTCCAACACCAATAACACTTCTTAAAACCCCTCCTCCCACCAGCTGCACAAGAGATGCACCAAATGGACTAGAGGGCATATTATTGCTTTATTCTTTTCCATACTAGTACCGTATGCAATCATTCGCGCAAATAGAATTTTCGGGGTTGTTTTTATTTTGGTTAGTAAAATAATTCGAAGTCCAGGTTTGTTCTTGAAATTTCTATAAACTCGCAAACTTGCCGCAGCGCTCGTATACCAAAATTTGTGCAGTTTTATTCTGCTTAAGAAAAGGATTCCGTAAACACATATCAAAGTATCTATTCAAAAATCTGCAACCTAGGGCCTAGGACACCTGGCGAAGGTACAATACGGCCGGGAACTATGGCTTTCCGAAGATAGAGCTGGAGGTATATAAAACAAACACGGAGGTCATAGTAAACCGGGCGGCCTGTACCAAAACCTTAGGTGAGGAGGCCAAAGGCATGGAAACCGATGGCGAAGGCGTAGCTCGGAGCGAAGATGGTGCGTCAACAGACTCCGAGCTAGGCAGAGCCATCGGTAACATGCACCCGTTGTTTAGCGCGGGCATCGACGAGGACATCTCCAGAGAAGATTAGCGAAGAAACGATACTTTAACGTCAGGGTAAAGTGGGATCACTTTGGCACCACGATGGGCCTTTCCTTTTGGCCTTTGTTTTGGGCTGTGCACCAGCAGCTCAGCCATATCTAACCTAACCTATCTAACCTATGGGTGACGACGTAGAAGCCCATTCTGCATTATCTTCACGTGGCTCCTCATTGAAGTAGTTCAATACGCGAAAGCTATTAATGAATCTAATCGACGACCTTCACATCAAACAACTGGCCTCGTGCAATGACCTTATACTGAGGAATCTGCGGCCTGGACTTCACAGCCCTACGGCTTTAGATCTTGGATTTGCTACCCGAGGGTATGGTCGCCAGCACCACAAGCACTCTTTCGTTCAAGATTGACCTTCAGGAAAGACTTCTCCGTCGAAATGCCATCAAAAAGAGAATGGAGAAACGGAGACGTCCTAAAGAAGTTCAATCTACGGATATTACCCAAGACGTCGACGACGTAAAAAATGCTAACCTGCTTCTAGCCAGACAAAGCTGGATCGCCCTGGAGATCTGTGTAATCTTGAGGACTACTTGGCACACTTAAACCAAAGAAAGAACAACGGGTGTCCTAAACGGGTCCTGGAGATATATTAGTTGAGTTTTACGGAATCTTTCCAAGGCTTTGGCGGAGTTGGTGATGCTAGCAATAACTTATTTACATCCATTCGGAAGAAATTTGCTTTAGCGACTCAGTGTTATGTTTGCGAAAGGGTGTGCATTTCACAAGTTCTTAAAAGCTTTTAGCAATTACAGAATTCTCAAAAACCTAAGCACTCAATCTTTGCGGTATCAGTCTAATTACAATTTCGTACTTTGCCTAAGTAAATTTCTAGCTCTCACCTCACGCCCTTTCTGCCAATCTCTCCAACTCCTCACAGTCCCATTTCATAGCTCCTTGTTGAGCCCTTCATGCAGCTTGTACTAACGGTGTAGCACAAATAATTAAAAACTGTACTTCCTACGTTCTACAGGATTTTTAGAAAGTATTAAAAAGCTTTTCTCCAAAGCACACCCCAATTTTCGCGGATGCTGGGCCTCACTATGATTCGGGTAGTTTGGTGCTGCTCTAGGCCTTTGCTTGTCGATTCGTGCAAATAATAAGCGAAATAAATCCTCGCGGAGAAGCTTTGTATCGGGCCCGACTTCACTCCGTTTAAAAATTCCGTTATCCAAATTGATTCGCGCCATTTATTTACTGCAAATCGTCTTTTACGCTAAAAAATCGACTACAGCCGGGCTTGTTCGGGAGCCTAATGTAGGAAATGAATAAGCCCGCGCTTAACATAAAATATTCCAATTTAAAAAGTTTAACCTCGTGTCCTCAAACCAGCGACACGATTATTTGCGACATGATATATACAGTTGAGGCTGGAATCTGAGGAATCCTTAAAGATGCATAAGCCGTGCCCCGCGCGGAATTTCCTCAAGTTAAATCTCCTCGATTGAGAAATTCTTCGCGAGTTGAGCGTTCTCCCGAAGGTTCGCTCCAATCGAAAGTAAGTTTGCGTACACTCCGCCCTGCAGACTTTGCATAACCCACGAAGAAATATGACTCGATGACGGTTTAGCCAGAATCTAACTGCGGTGGTATTCACGCGAGAGCCCCGCTCGCGCGGAGCACGAGGCACAGACAGAACATGCCCCGCCGGGAAAGGCATAAATCATGGGTCGCGAAATTTCAGTTATCTCTGTTTAAAGCCGAAGTTAAATTAGTTGAGTTCACTTAATTCACTGTTTCCGGGTCTGAACGTAAGAGGATTGCGAAGAGGTTGCGGATGTAACATTTTACTTGGAACCCCTTCAGAGAGATTCCCTTCCGACCACTAAGCCACCGACTCGTAGCCGGAAGGAGCGTATACGCTAGTGTAGTTGGGATAAACAATGGAGCAGTCTTACGGCGGCAGCAGCAGGGGCAGAGGTGCAGGGATAATCCCGCCGAGAGCAGTCAGAATTTGCCTTTGTGCCAGGATCAAAAAAACATACAACAAATGAGCAGAAGTAATGTGACATAAATTGTGGCCCAGCGTGGGACGGCCGAGTCCCAGCCGCAGATGAGCTGTGCGATCCAGCCGCCCTGAGCAGCGCTTCCAACACAACGACTAAGTACGGTTAATTATTTTAAATTTGCATTATAGTCCCGAAAGGAATTACCTAGCAATAATGGGCCCGACTTATTATTACGGCTTTGTCTTCAGCAGGAGTCGCAGTCGAGCCAGCCAGGACGCCAGAGCCGTGGCGCAATCATGCCGGCAGACTTCCTAGGAACCAGCCTAAAGTACACAAACTTTTCCCGAGTGCAAAACTTTTGTCGGGCTTTTATTAGCTAGTAATGTATTCATTGTGGGTGCCTTTTGGTGGCATTCATTAGAGTCCGTAATTTCCAGTGCTCGTCGGCGCTATTGAAATTCTCTGCTGGCGCTCCTGCCGTCCCGTCGTCGCAAGGTGGGCCTGGCTGGTGGGCTGGCACCTGCTAGAAGTTTCTTATCATCGCTTTATTTAATAGTAGTGGTTTCCAACGACTTAAACTAATTCTTTAATAGATTCTGCGGAATTTAACTCGGTCCTTAGTATTGCTACGCGCAATCAACTCTCGCCATTCACCTCGTTAGCAGGGGCGAAATAAGCCGGGCGTCGCACATCCCCCGGCGCTGCTTTGTTACAATAATCCTCGTACACGGGGCGATACGAATTAATTTCATCTCGAATTGATTGCGACAGATCAAATTATAATCAATCATGTAAAGCTTTCAGCCATTGTTGTGAGCAATGTGCTTCGTCCTGATGATGACGACCATTATCCTCTATGGAGCTAGTGGCATGGCGATGAGTATCTTGTAGCGTGCGAGCTTGCGGCAGGAATGGGGTGAGCCGGGAGCTCGTTGTGAATCTTCCGTCGTTTATCTGTCTGCCTCCTGAATGAATTATTCCCATGTCCTCATCCTGCGCTGTTAATTATTCGCGCGCTGAATAAGAACTTAACGACCTGCGTAATTGAAGATTTATACGTGGAAAACAGCCCTGGTTCTTTGATTACACACCAGTAATCTCTTCAGATAGTTATTACTCCCAACTTGGATAATATCGCTAAAGTCGTTAGTAGCGCCGCAGCTCGGTTTGCGGCTCCGGTGGTGTAGAGTAAGATATGTGAACAATAATCGTGCACATCGGAGTGACTGGTATTAATGCAAATTAATTTTTCATCGCATCCTGTCACTTTAAATGCGCGATGTCCTTGCTAAGCCACTAACATCAAAGGAGCCGATTTGCGCTGTGAAGGTTCCTCTTTCAGTAAAGAGATGCGACGACTTGGCGCAGTTCTCAGTTTTAATTTCTAATCATTGTCGATGGTTAACAATAATTAATTCATAAAATATATCTTTCTAGTAGGTACCCACAAATCCGGAACAGATTTACGAAAATAAAGAATAACTGCTACTGTGCAATCAGCCTGCATTTGAAGGCTTAAATCTGAGTGATGGGTTGACGTCCACGCTATTTAATCTTTGCCTAGAAGGAGTAATTCGAAAGTTAACACGGACGCGAACTCGAACAGGCTTAACAAATCAAAACAGTTGCCAGGATATGCCGATGACACAAGTGACCTTCTCAAGATTCGCATTCAGTCGATGGTGGAAAAAACGAGGAACCACTACACCACTTATCAATCGCAAACGCAGCTTTCTTGAAGATTCTTTAAGATGCTACGGTTCTGGGCGTAACCTTAAGAGTCAACGAAAGTTTGCGAAAGAAAACGTAAGCGGCCCCCTTTCAGTTTAACTGCACAGTTTATCACGGCTGACGTCATGTCTGAGCGATACACTTTTTACTCTGTACTCAGACCTGTCGTTCTAGACCCTCTTTTGCTCCGATATACTGCGTAGGTACTCAATCAACAAAACTGAGAAGTCTGAGCAAAAAACCGTACCACGAACTGACGAGTCCACACACTTTCAGTTCATTTTTTTTGCACAGTTCAACTGCGCAGTCAAAACTAAGAGTGTGTAGGCTGCTTAAAGGCCATTGTAGTATTAGTTCTAGTTCCCACAGAAACGTAAAATTTTTAAAGTTGACTTAAGACAACTTAAGTCTATTGTAGGTCTAAGGCTAAGAACATAGTAAAGAAAAGACCAAAGCAGCGCAGAGCAAAGCGGCGAAATGAAACAAATGAATTCGCGCATAGTGCTGCAGAATGCTCCGCGCGGAAAATACACGTCAGAGAGACGTCTGCAGGAAGAAGCTGAAGGAGGCCAATGCACGAATTGGGATGTAGAGCCATCGAAGAGCAATTACCGCCTTGTTAATTAAACGCCTAAAAAGTAAAATTGCCGCTTCAGGTAACGCATAACCTATTTTGTTAAAACAATGTTCTTATATTTGCTTACACACTTACATAGTTTGAGAAGCAAAGTTACTGTTGTAGTGTAGTGTAATATGCTCCAAGCCTACAAACAGCAAAAAGTTAATTAGGCTCAGAAATGGTCGCATTACAAAAGTTCAGCACGTTCTACGAAGCCATATTTCTGCAATATTATTTCCTGACTAAAGCAAGTGCAAACCTTTATGTTCCTGATCGATGTTCATGTCAACAGCCATGTTTTGATTTAAATGAAAAGGGCTGTGCTGCTGCGCTCCACTGTGTGTATATGTCTGTAGCTTCTCAGTTTAACCAAGGAAGCCTCGGCAAAACTATACTTTGTCAACTGAGATAATTAGCTAGAAAGATAAATAGCGGGACTGAAAACCAAAGAAGTCCTTCCAGTCACAAATGTAATTAAATTTGATTCTTCAGGAAAAGTTCTAAATTCGCGCAGTTTTAAAACCAACCCCTGCCAGAGGCTCATTAATTCCCTTCAAATGTTACCCTCTGCGCCGCTCCCGTCGCCCACAATGGCTAAAAAATACATTGTCGCCTGGCGGAGACACTTTTGGTGTTTTATGAACACTTGAGTGGATTCTTGGCAAGAAACGGCTGAAAGCCTCATATAATGTACCAGCAAAAGGATAATGGAGCAGACAGACACCCATTCAGGACAGCCAAGCAAGCCAGTAGCAGATATTTAGTGTTCTCTAAAGTCTACAATTCGGCATTTACAGTTATAAAATAAATTTCACTTGCCGCTAGCATACGGTCACAACTCACAAGTGAAGGAGGAACAAGGAAAGTAGAAGAAGCGCCCAGGACACGCCACCAGCCTTCATAAATAATAACAGAAGGACGTCGGTAAAAGGCATCCCGAGGCGTGGACTGTGGAGTTTATTATAAGATCCACATTAGGTATTTCGGGCCTGATACAGGAAAGAGTTTACCCTGCAGTTGTACGTACTCGCCACAAACAAGCGGCAAGCTTTCATGATCATGCGATGATAGTCGCTTGTGAAATGTCCACGGAGCCTGAGTCACTACACATCACGAGCCATTGTAGCCACTGCGAGGCAAGGTAGAAAAATGACCCATTCGCACGCCATTCCGTGGAAAGAAGAGCTAAAATATGCCACGGCCAGGAATGCCCTCTGACCAACCACTATTGATTTTAATCCTTGGCAATTTACTAAAAACAATTCAAGGACTCCCACCCTGATAGCGCCACCGCCGCGGTGCGTATTGCTTCCTATATTCCACGCGGCAAGGTGGAACCCGGGCCCACAACTTATTTATTTTTAACGACAATCTGTTGCCCTTAATTCGTAGGGTGTGTTCGACTTGTATAAACAGGCCATTGTGAACATGAAACAAAGCTGTTAATTACTGCTGGCGAAACTGAGCCTAATTAGTTAATCAATTAAACCTGTGAGAACTCGCCGCGGCTGACAGGCCGCCGCTGCAGACATTGCGACTAGTGTAATAAGTGGCGGTACTATCGGGCATGTAGATTAGCATTTCGCCATGAAGAGAAGCCGTTGTCCTCCCGGGCACGACTTCCTGCCAACTCGAATCAAATCCAGCCCCGCGGCGAAGATGACAAACTTCCTGCCGTAATCTAAACAGCCCCGCGCGAAGGAACAGGACGACTGCTTTATAGATCACATTTTCGGTGCTGCAGTGCCTTATTTTTGCTCCGCTAAGTTCGCTCCTCGGTGGTAATATTTTGCAGAAATGAAACCCGGGATTATTTAAAGCAGAACACATAATTACCTTTATGGCCATGCGGTACTCGTTTATTTCTCGCAGGGCTTCTCCTCAGCTGTTATCACTGCTCGTGAATTTATGTGTGAGCCAGGACTTTTCTAAAATTATGAACTTGGGTCCCGCAGCTCCTGTTAAGGATTTCAATTTTCTTGAGTTCCGAGTCATTACTGCTAGCGATGGGTATTTGCTCTACGAGAATGCATTGGCGGGTTTACCTGGCCAGGCTGCAATTGGTCTTGATCCGTTGTTACTAGATATCTTCAAGCGGAAAGCTATATTTAGAAAACGACTTTGTTGTACTGTAACAAGGGAACAACGGGCACGTTTCCTCGTCCTTCAGTCTATTTAACGTAACCGAACATGAAATGGACCTCGACGACTTTTCCATCCACAAAGCTGCACTCGTCCTGAAGCTGCACAACAGAAAATCTCCTAACACAGGTTTAACAACATAACAAAAATCGGAAGGTGAAACCCGAAGGTGTGGGGCTGATGGGCTGACGATGACGAAACGTCTTCTCTGTCCATTCGGCCATGAAGTTTCCTGCTGTCCGCTTTTAGATAATTCAACAGTCGAGCTCCTTGAATCTCGTTGGCACTTGCTTACTTGGGCTCTCTGCTGTAGCTGCATGTGCTTAGAAGGCAGCGGCAAAGCACCTACAATAGCACGAAATTCGTTCAGCAATTTTAAATATGTGCAAACAAAGGGCGGCAGCGAATTAATCGCATCAGCGCAATATTTTGGCACTAATTCTGCCCGAGAAACTTTGCTCCTCCGACGTCAATTGCCGTAAAACGCTTCAAGGATCGCACTTTGTACCCGTGACCCTTATAAGGTTGTGTCCCCGTGATTTTTATTCAATATTCAACTAAAGGGTCCCGACGAGAGAATCTCAGCGAGTCGGTCGGCAGCAATGGAACAATAGAGCTCGGTTTAAGTACATAGTTTGGAAGCCATGAGGTCACTGATTTATAATTTCCATTTAAAAGTTTCCTTTAATTAAATCTGAAGCCTTTAATAGACAGGCCCGATGGGTGCGGAATCCTCGAGTAAAATGCTATCTAATTAAAAGGGTCGAATTCAACTTTTGTAGCAGTTTTAAATTGTTTAATGTGAAATTATAGTAATAGATTCTGACGCCCTTCAGATGTGCTTAGGATATTTAATAGAGGTCCATTGGGAACGACTGCGATCACTAGTACATGATTACTTAGAATTTAAAAGTGTTGAGACGAAGGAAGGAGCTAACAAAGTAAGCCTTGTTAAGGAATGGAAATAAAAGGAGAAAGGCTGAACATACGCTGAAATATGTAATTGGAAGCAAGCAGAAACCTAATCACTGTATAAATAGTGACTTGGACCCCGGTTGAATAATACGTCGTGCAATAGATTTATTCCCGGGGGGGGGGCTTATAAAGAAAAGGGTATTCCGCCATGTAATATTGGCCGCCATTTTGAATTTTGAATGAAGCCACACCTTTAGTTTTCCTCCACCTTTTATATGAAACCCATGTCGGGCGGTCGGCAAACACAAGAAAAATTCGGCCGCCATCTTGATTTTTTTACGAAAAAGACAGATTGCATTATCACGCAAACTATGCACATGTACAAAATTTGAGGTTGATCGGTTATGTGAAACACGCGTTGAATCTCATGAACTAACCAATGGCATGCGCTTGGCGGGGCGGGGAAGGGCTCCAGGAGGAATCTGAATGAAGCTGATTCACATTGCTTTGACAATGATAAAACGCAATAACAACAAAACTATGGGCGCTTTCAGTAATGCAGAATGCGTGCGCAATTGACTTATTCAGTCATTGAAAGCTTCACACTTTAATTGCTGAATAAGTCATTTGCGCACGCATCCTGCATTACTGAAAGCGCCCTATATTCAATCAACAAATCGGGCTTAACTCGAGCCCAAGTTTTTCCACACGGCGACCAAGTTCGTCCGAAAGCGCTGCAGAGGTCCGTCAAATAAGCCTCTTCGGGGGAGTCGTATAATATTACACTTTTGAATAATCAGAAAATCCCGGGACGTAATTTGCCTAGAAATCCGGGCAATACACATCCTAGCAGTCGCATCTCTTTAAATATGCAAAGCGATGTAAGGATCACAAAATGGCTACGTGGTAACAAAAAAAATCAGACAAGTTCTCATTAGTTGCCAGTCCTTCGAGAAATTCAAATGCGAGAACTGTTGCTCCTCGGGGTCTGATTCTGATTATTCAAGAACATTCACTTTCTACGAAGGTTTATTTCTTTTCCGTTATCAAAGCAGTTCTCCACATTTCATTCGGGCGGCAATGCCATGGGAAACTCCGAATCCGCCATTTTCGTTTTCAAAGCACATCAAAGCACTGACCCTTCTAGTGTATTTGAAATTTGTCAAAGGTCGCTCCAGAGGGATTCCATTATACTTGATAGTTCTATTATCTTATTGGCGCCAATTCCCTAAAATTGCGTCGTTGGAATTCAATTTGGCCCAAGGATTTCGTGCTCCAATTCCCATGCAAAGACGAGCAATCAGAAATTATTCAACAGAATCTCTTTCAGTGTCGCAAATCGCTGCAGAAAATATATTAATTAAGGATGCAAACATGAACTCGGCAGTCCTAGTTAGGAATAAGGATAACGTGCAATCGTGACATAGTTTCCTTATGCACAATTAGCCGCTTTTTATGCCTCCTCTTGATCCTTGATGTCGAAACCGGTCTACTGCTGTAAATAGAACGCCGCAACCCACCAAGGCAAAATAACCGACGGAAGAGTTAAGAGGAAAATTACAACAAGAAACAAGTAAGAGGGTTTATATTGCTTTAAACGTCGAGGAGTGCAGGATGGCTTGGCAGCATTTGTTCCGTTTTTCTCACTGGTTGTGACATCTAACCCTTTGTTCCACTACTACCGAGCTCTGTGAGCAGGGCCCAATCCGGGTGTAAAGTAGTTAAAAAGTGACGTTCGGGATGAGCTTTTGCCCTTGGAGAGACGTAATGATAGCGGCAACTGAGGTACTTAACCACAAGGACTGCAAGTAAGATGTCAAGTTTACATTCCTCCTGCATCGCCGAAAGAGCCCAATCATAGTAGTCCCGTGTGGTCGTTCACCTTTGCTGCAATTACCTGAATGGAAGCCACGGCCTAGTTCCGTACCCTCCCGTGGTGATATTTACTTCTACACGAGAAGCTGAGCTTGGTTTTAATTGGCGCAAAATGAGAAAAACACGAGATTACTGGCAAGAAGTTTCGTCGCTTTACCTTTAAAATGGTAATAATGTGGGAGGTGGTAGGTGGTGTTCCATTGGGGTGCTGCACTGGTAAAAAGGTAAATTCAAGCCTTTCACATTTTTAGAACAAGACAGTTACAATTTTCGATTTAGAGCTTATCTAATAAATATTTTATATCGATTTGTTTTAAAGCTCCCCATAGCAAGGGTTTCTTTATTTCCACTAAATTCTGCAACATCTACCCCTCCGTTGTAGTGGATGGTGTAGAACTACTGGCTGACGCGTGTCTTTACATCCTAGGCATGGCAATAAAAAGAGACCTGGGATGTCCACATAATCGGCAAACAACCATACCTCCGAATATCAACCTGAAACCTCCTCTATCCTTAAAACTAAGTTATTACTGCTAGACATTGCACTATCACAAGACCAATAACATGACGGCCGAAGGGTGATTCCTGAGCTTAGAACTACCACGTAAAAAATTTACCTCTCCAGATTAAACGACGCTTTTGATATTACTGACAGATGACAGCCAATCCTCCACGTTCCCATTAACACATTTTCCAAAACTTACCTCCTATTATTCACTTCTTATCATTAAGCTCGTTCCCGTATCGCGACTGTATTGGAATTGGAACATTATAGGCAGGTTGAAATCATCAAAATCAAATGAGTTTTTAGTGAAACGCCCGACGGAATTCATTTCTTATTCTCGTTTTTGCTGACAACGTACAGCACCAGCTCGCCAGGCAGCCGTGTGAAGTGGAATGATAGAGGATATAAATGGATCTGTATGACAGGACATAATCACACCACGAGTGTCCCACTAGTCTGTTTGTTATGAAGCCAAAAATGCAAACGTCAAAATCATCTCATCCCCGGCGCCATATCCATTTCAATTCGGATTGAGGACAATGGGAGCATATAATTGGTTGTACATCGACCTACTTCCAGAGTGGATTTATGGTCTTTGCACAGGAGCCGGGCGAGCTGGGTTCACTAAAAATGTTCGTAAATAAATCATATATGACCATTGATTGACGCAACTCAAGTTTTATGGTCTAATTGGTGTAATGAATATTCAACTCGTCATGCTGCAAGATTGACATGAGGAGTGCAAACTGTGCGGCGGAGCATTTACGTATTCCATTTGAGAGCGAGATGCAAATGCCGGAATGCTCCGCTGTGATGGGGAAGCGGCAGAGGTGCATCCAATTAAGAATTCTACGCCGTTCAGCATTTTTTATTTACGTAAACTCTAACAATACAAAAATGCATTCGAATCCAGACGTTTGGTTGGTAAAACTGGTAATTGGGAATGTCGTGACCTTCATGTTGAATTATTACAGCGGAAGCTTCTACGGTTTCATTTGCAGCCATTGAAATTCAACATCTGGGACATACTCGCCTGGAATCCTTATTGCATAACAAAGGGTGCTCAGTGACAGCTATTAAATTTCGTGCGTTACAAATCAGAGGAACAACAAACAAATAAATCACCGAGTAAACCGCTCCTTACACCTAGGAATTCCCCACTCCGCCCCACTTCGCTTATCACATTATCCAACTCACAGAAGTGTTATCCCAGGGACTTTATACCCTGACTATCACATGTGGCACGTCCAGATGGAATTACAAAGTTGAATGCTTATTAATTTTTACTTGTCAGGAGGAGAAATTTATCAAAGTACCAAGTCCTGGATTAGTTGAACCATTGGCATCCGAAGTATTTTTCGCCATTGTTGGTTGTTTGATGGACGGGATCAAAACTTTACACACAGGACTGCAGTGAAATGGCCTTCTCAATTTGAATTCCGATTCATTTACTTCAAATGAGTTCATTCAAGTTATTTTCTTTCTTCACAGGCTGCCTGGCAGGTAGCTCCTACCTTTCGGATGGGGTAGCTTTCAGCTGCAGATGAATGGAAAGCAGTAGTCTACCACTACACATGCTTCCAGCAGGCAGCTCCAAATCCAGTTTAGATTCAAGGAAGGACGTAGCAGTTTCAATGTGATATTGCCTTCGGGGAGCCCACGTTGTCAGGTGGCTTTCTGTACTAGTGATGCTGAGTACACCTACATACATACCTGAAGTGTTTCCCTGCTCTGGGAAATCCCGCAGGAGTCTTAAAAATCCATTAAACGGCAATTTGTAATAAGGACACGTTTCTGGTATATCATGAAAACTATTATGTCGTATAACAAGTGGCTTTTGAACCGGGTAATTTGTAAAACAAAATGTCAGGATTTTGGCGATGGGTCGTCGGTTCTTGCTGCAAGGTAAAACGGCCCCATATTTTACAGGATGAATAGAGTTACTTCGTTGCCATCAGGAATCATGTCTGGTGTTATCGGAGTTAAGAAAGACTATCTAGTAGAAATTCTTAATATTCCCTGGACGGTATGTAATGGCCATTTGCCTAGCCAACGTGGAGCCGCCCTATGCAGAAGGGCTTGCTTTATGATTTGTACCTTCACCCTTACACTTCAAGTCAACTTCCTGCAATTACAGCAATTGAGAACGTTCAGAAGTTCATTTAAAATTTACAAACACACAAATCATTGCGGACCTTTTGAACGTTACTTGATTTGATTGGCTTGATTTTTCGTGCGGTGACAAATGCCTATTTTCCCCTTTTCCATTGTTTTCAAAGCGCTGGATTTATGTTACACTATATTTGAACCACATCTAAACAAGAAATTGTCCAGGCAAATTCGCATTGTCTACTTCGCGTTGTAGGAATGAGTCCTTAAGTTGGAACTTAATGCTGCAACCCAATTAATAAACACAACGTGATCATTAAATAATCGTTAAATAAATTTACACGAAAAAATGCAGTATTTACTCGCTCGAAGAGGCACTGCTGCAGGCCACACTGCACAAGGCCGCAAATTCCTCGCAGTGTGCGACCCAGCTCCGTCTAGGGCCAATTTGTTTATTAATTATGAGTTTAATCGAACGTAATTATTTTGACAAATTACCCACAATTGGTCGTTTATAATTCCCCGCCATCCTTTTAGCAAACAATCCAAACATTGGTGCAGGGATTGGTAAACACGTCACGCCGGAGGATAACGTATGCGCCCACAATCAGCGCAATCAACAGACGCTCCTCATTAAGGATGATGAACTCTATGTAAATGAAGGACACATTAGAGGCCGGCGTCCTTAAGATCTTCGTACCTTTGTATATGGAATGGCAGTGCTACTGACGTGGGCTCAAATACTTTTCAAGGCTAGCATGCACATATTTATTCAGCCCGCCATAGAAGCGGGCAGTGCATGAGGTCGAGCCTTAGGGATGCGGTAAAATTGTAGCACAATGGTAAGTGAAGTGGTGAGCATTCCCGCCCTGGGAGGATGTGTAGGTCAATAGGAAATGAAAACACCCCGAATAAAACAAATTTCTCTGCTACCGGCGGTGCCACTGTGCAGGACGGGAAGGTGGGCCAAGGCAGCGGATTACATCTACTTTTCCTCTGTTTGCATTTCAGAGTATCAACGTAGGACTAGGAAGGACTTTACTGAAAAGGTCATAATTCTGTTGTTAATAAGGACTTAAATTCAAAATTCTTTGAAATTTATGGTTGAGTAGACTGAACTTTGGGCCGTTTGTTTTAACAACTTAAAAACTGCTGCTACCGTGGGGAAAAAACTCGAAGCGAAAATTAAAGTTGTTAAAGGTGGAATTTAAAGGAAGCGTGGTGCAGGTGGCGTTGCCCACTTAAATCACTGACTGAGTTCGCTTCAGTTCCAATGGAGTTTTAGTAAAGACCCAACCTTATGTTCAACTCGCTGTTCTGTTCAATCCACTCCATATTTGAGGTGCGAAAAGGGAAACGCGAAAGCATGGTACATTGGCGGGCATAGTCTGCAGTCTTGTAAGTAAGACCCTTTATAGTTTTTATAATAAGGCACTTTAAAAAAACGTTCTTACACTTAGAAGTTGGAGGAAAGAGGAGTTCACATTTTTCCGGCTGTGCTTCCATGAATTTTCCGAATCCTAGAATGGGACAGTTAAATTAATACCTGCAGGTCGTACAAGTGTACGTGCAGCTAAAATTTGACCCATGCATATTTCATTAGGTCGGATGGAATTTGAATAGCTTTAATTCCACGTATCGAGATGAAACTGTGCGGCGAGTTAACCGTAATGAGGAGGGCACGACAGCTTTTAAGCCCTTAAGCTAAATGGCGGGATGATCACATGTTATGTCACAAATAATCTTAATTGCAAGCTTAAAGTGCTGCTAAAAATTTAATTACTTGGTGAGAACGGTATTTATTTTTAATTTACATTGCATTAGCTGGATTCGCATTTCTCTACAACTGTGGATGCATGTCTATAAAACAGTAAATCCCCAATTGCACGTTTGTGTGGCTGTAATTTTTAATTCAATTTTGCAACACATCCTGTGTATATATGTACGTATGTAGGTGTACAGGGGCTTTCATGCCAGAAACGTCTCTGAAATGTTGCAGGGCTGGCCTGATTCCATATCAGAATGAATTGCACATGAACTACAGGTAATTGCTTCACAATTGGAATGCGAAAAATTGCACGGGTTGATCAGCAGGAATAAATGTCAAAATAACGCTGGCAGTAATTGGATAACACGAAATTAATTTCTGATGGCACCTACGATTTTTGTAAATTATATTAACTTATTACTTGGGCACATTGTGCCAGTCTTTGAAATTGCCTCTTGCCAGAAATAATCACGAAAATCGCTTCACTCTAGCACGACCCTAATTGCTATCAATTCCTTGCTAGCTTCACATTAAATCCAAGATAATTGCTCACACTGTTTTCGTTTTGAATTTCTCCTGAACACATACATTGCGATTATCATGAGAAATACCCACTATTTCGCCAGCAACAACCTGGCGAAGTGATAAAATCTATTTAGGACATATCAACTCTAACACCGGCTGCATAATAAATAAATAGAAAATACATACATAGGCAACCCCACATTATACGCCGCCAAGAAAACAAACCTATCGCGTGACACCTGAAACAGGTGTTTCCACGAGTAGTTAACTAGTTAATGAGCGAAAAGGTGATTTATTGGCCCATGCAGACCCAAAGAGGTTCCGTAATATATATGTACACCTTAGCTAGCATGAATGTTCGGTATAAACTCCAGCGTGCTTTCTCATAATGAATTTATTGTAGGGATTCACCGCCTCCATTTCTTTTGGATGCTTTATGTGGTTTTCATTATTGTAATTTCCTTGATTAATAAAAAAGCTCATACAGTAATAGATGGACATGAAATTTACGCAAAAGCTTCGATCATGATCTGGGATCAATAGCTCGGTTTACTGTATAAACATTGGATTGCCAACCTGCTCGTAATTCCCTCTGTCTTCAAAGACAAGCAATCTCCTTTGTGCCAATTTGACATCCAAACGGAATGCCAGTTTGCGTACAGAGTTTTCACAATAATGTTCATATTTGGTGTGCATTTATGTGAAGGAGCACGTAGCCTGGAGACGGAAATTACACTTCCATGTTGTTTATTGTGCCTTAAAGAGCCTCTGCTGAAGCGTTCAATTTACTGCAAATTCCTCGGAAATTACCGGAGAGCAGCGTCCTAAAAAACTTAGCCACGGCCAACGTAAAATGAAACCATTGTCGGTAAACTTCCTGGTGGGAATCACCAAATCACGAATCTAATCTGAAATTTTTATGCTCGAATCCGAAAGCTCCTTTCCCAGTTGGGGAATGTGATGGAGCAATATTAGCACCTCTGCACGCATGCCTGAGTTTGGCAGGATTCTTGTAATTTAAAATTTCGAAGATGGAAACGAGAAAACTATGTTATTGGTGATTTGGTTTTATTTTTAATTTTTGCAATTGAATTTATTCGGCTAACGTAGGTATCCAGTAACTTCAAATTAACCTCTTCCTGAAAACAATGAAATGCTACGTAAACGCGCGAAAGGCGAATTCCCCTTTTCCATATTAATTAATTGTAACTTTGAAAATTAGCAAATGAGTATCAATTATAAATATGTAATTATATAATAAATTTAGTTTCGAAGTAACGAATTGAACTAGTGGTTAATTTAGTCCGATGCTATATAATTAAAGCAGAACCAGTAAGCGAATTCCAATTTTAAACTTTCAAATTATTCTTTGCAAACATTTAATTGCATGTGTTTCATTGAAACAGCAACACTCCAAATCTGAATTTCGCCGCTGGTGGAAAATGCTTCAAAAGTTACCGCCAGGCTCTAGCCTGATTTTCTATGGGGCTTTCACCCAGTAAAAAACCACCGCCTTCTTTCCTAGTTGCCACGACACTGCATTGCGGGCGGGATCATAACATTCAACTATCGTGTCGTGTCGCGTCGTGGTTAGTCCTAGTAGAGCTGCACTTTCCCTCATGATAACTACTGTAGTCTCCATCACATATGGATCACTGCCATCGACATTTCCACTTTCTTCTTACCGGGATGTTTTCCGAATTAGTCTTCGTTTGTAGCTCAGCTTTACGCCCGTAAAATCTCGGACACTGAAAAAGAATATGCCCTGCCCTCTTTTTCGTTTGAGTTAAACGGCGAGTCATCATGCCCGAAACAATCGAGGCCAAGGATTCAGTACCTAAGTGGAATTTTGACTGAGTGCACAACTTTCAGGCTTCCATGGAGAATAGTTTAACTCCAGCTTACACACTTATTTTATATTATCAATTGCCTCTACCGAACTCGAACCCCTTTTTTTCTATCTGCAGGGCATGCAGTTCTTCCAAAAATATCAAATCCGTCTCATCGCTGTTTCTTTAGTTGGGTCGCTGCACCTCTTAACAGTCGCCCACGAATGCAATTATTTCTGGACGCCATTCCAATACCGGACGACTGAGATTTCATCAAACTCCTTTATACTTCACAAAGTGCGTGTCTTTTCTGTTGGAAAAATTTTCATATTATTTCTGAAATCAGATTCATCGGCTTTCATGACTTGTGCTTACAGACATCAACGCCGAGCAGGATTAAAGAGATCACAAAAACCCCGCAGATTGTTTTGCAAGTTTAAATCCAAACCAAACCAAACTGTAAGTACTCAGAGGCAAAAAGTCAATTGAGAAAGTTTAAATAAACTTTTTGCCACCCAATTCCCAGAATTCAGAATTTTACGTTTTTCGTCTGATGACTGCACATTGACATCAATAATAGAAGATTCAACCCTCCACTCAACGGTAAAGTTTTAACCGAAGCTGGCTGGAATTCGGTTTCTACAAAAAACTGATGGTGGAGGCTCCTTCGAAACGAAATGCACTTTGCATAAAAGTTCCATAATTACTTTCACAAATAGGCGAACACGAGCGCAAATTGACCTTTTTTATTGGCTATAACTCCCAGAAATTGTAGGAACTTAACAACATTTCTTACTTACACAATTCAATAACTCAATCGATTGAATCGCACAAGCAATTGGAGCAGCCTCCGCCCACTTGTAATTTTTTAAATAAATTCAAGAAGGAATTTAATTCGCTTTGAACACTAAATAGAGCGAGTCAGCGTGATTTCGGTATTCTATTTCCACGATGAGCTGTTTTCACCCCTGCCTATCGATCTGCTGGAACAATAAATAATTATCTCAGGCCCGGAATCTTGAGGGAATTCCATAATTTATCTAAAGCATTCTTACAAAAAATACCCAGAGAAAGTTGGTATGCCTCAGCAGAATTAAACAAAGGAAACTCGCTGTAATGAGATGGAGATGTTCTGAGCTCATTACAAAATTCGTCTCTAGGTATTCTTTGTCGAATTCATTATTGACTTTGAAAAATTGAAAGCTTGAAGCTCCTGTCACAGCCAAGATGAGCCTTCTCAATTGACCAGATGGTTTCAGGTGGGCTTCGTTCCAGAATCAACTTTTTCTCTCCATACCGACTATTAAAACCTTGGTTTCTAAAAATATCCAAGGATCTGATCACTCTGCGAAATTTAGCATGCGTATGATTAATAGTCACCAAAAAATAGACTGAGAGAAAGTTCTTTGTGCATGGAACTGAATTTGACATTTAATCGATATTCTTAAGCAAGACGAATTTTAAGATTCTGTCCAAGTGTTGCAAAATACACATAGATGCATCACGCGCGAACTCCTTGGTACTGGATCAAAAATGCTCCACAATGCGTAGTTTTATATTTTCCCTCGGATAAACTAAAAGTGTCCTTTAAATTTCATGAATAACAAACAAAGCTGTTTCTCAACAACCACCAGGGAAAAAATTTGGGGAATTTTGTCACTTTGTTCGCCAAATAATGGGCATTATTACATAAAACTTGCCCATATATTATGGTCGTTGGTTGCTTTCTTGATAACAGCATAAAGATATTCATGGCTCCATAACGAGGTTTATTAACTCATTTAGCGACAGATGTCCTTGTATTTCCACGCTTTTCTTCATAGCCCCGCATGGGCAAATATTTTCACACTATTTACAGCCTTAATATCACCCACATTGAAGGAAACTTTTACTAGAAATTCCTGTTAAATTCCATAATTCAAGTCTCCGGTGCCTTTTTCCCCGAGTCCCATTTATGGAACCGTTGAAGGGTAAGAATTTCCATATAAATTTTATTCCAGCCTTTTATGCTCAGGAAAATGATGGAGGCTACTGTCCTACTACGTAGTGTAGTGGCCAGCCACAGAGCAATTCCAGGGGAAGCTCTAAAATGAGGGTTACTATAGAGACCTAACAGTAAAGTGGCTAGAGAACTGAATTCTGCAACATTACTTGAGTTGTTATGCATTTGGCGCATTGGAAAATTGCCCAGGCTGTCCTGACGAGAACTTTTGCGGTGTCGCGGTTCCCCTCAAAAGTATAAAATATTATTATGGTCCAGAGACCATGTACACTGCGAGACAAAGTCCGTAAGAGTAATGCTAGTCCTTCAATCCCACTTTAGAGCAGTGTTCCCAAACATAATTTAACGTTTTGATTTCCAGAGGCAATTTGTTCGGCTCTTTGGCACCTGTTGATATTAGCCGCTGATGGTGAATAATTTCTTGGAAATTGAGGCATCCCAACGCACCAAGATAGTTGCAAAATTTTTAATTAAGGCATTGTATATCTTGAATAAGGCTACGAGTAAGACTGGTATGTGATACAATTAAAACTCTTGCCTTTGCTAAAGCACACGACATAATTTTTATGGAACACTTTTGCCTCTCTCCTAAAATTTCCATTAGCGTGTAAATGTATTAATTTTGCAGAAGGCTATAACAAACAAGATTCCCGCAAGGATCTGCAAAGAGCACGTTACAACTTTGTGAGCACATTAGCGTTCCGTTCAGTGTAATGTTCAGTGATGGAACAATTTCCCTCTAAAATGCTTCGCTTCCCTTCAACAGATGTTAACATCTGATTCGGGGTGGGGTGAGTAAAATCTAGAGCTGAGCTATTCACCCAATACTTTGCCGCATATGGAGCTGAAATCACCTTGCTTTCCTTGACAATAGTTAATGTGCCATCGTTTCATATTCTTGGGTATTCCAGAGTGCAACATCTGTCGAAAGTCCTTAGGGGTTGGCGTAGCAACTTTACGCCCCTCCACCTTATATTTCAAGTTTCTTCTATTTCTTCATCTTGGAACTGTCTTCCCCTAAATGTAAACACTTGTAACATCGCATCCCAGAGGCATTTTTATCTCTAGTCGTTGACATAATTTTCTAAACGAGCAGCATTTATGGAATTTCCTTTTGGAGCTTTTTTTCCTGTGTTTCCCAGCCGTTTTCCGAATATTACACTTCTTTCGGAATGCAAAGCATTTTTTGATTGATCTCCGCATAATTTAGAAATACACAAAAATCTGCTGTGTTCAGGTTCCCCTTTCAAGAAATATCATTTTAATGACAAGCTGCAAAATTTTATGCTAAACGGTTGTACTCGAAATCGTATGAAAATAACGAATAAGATATCTTCTCGAGCAACAGCGGCACCGTTTTGGGGTTCCCTAGTTGAAAATAGCTCTGTAAGATTTGAGTACCCAATACGGCAATGGATAAATATCTTTGCAGTAGTAATAGAGAAAATTTAAAACATTATAATTTTGTTAAAAGTTCGCAAAGATTGCCACACAACTCTTTGATAAACTAATTTTTATTATATTAAAAATTCTGTAATAAAGGCATTTTTGCCATTAGAGAGTCTAAATTGGCTTAAGTTAAGCGCAAAAAACTAGCTTTTCTGTTTAAAGACTTTTGCGGCACCAGTTAACGATAAAATTATTCAAAAGACATTTATCTCACCTGGCATAGAGTTTGTCTCAACAAAACAGATTTGTATGATTTTCAGTTTCAGATTTTCATATTTCTTCGTAGAACACTTAGTTATTATATAAAATTCTATTTGAGATTGATTAAGTCAACTTTCCAAAATATTACAGAGAGAGTATGAGTATAAAATCTAAAATATGCAACACTAGAAAGAGACCAGCAAGGTCTTAAAGATACGCTCCTACAAAATGCTTATGTACAAATAATATTTACACCTGCCGCCCAACGATTATGAACCAAAGGGAAACCCCAAAATAAAATGTTTCATTAAAACAATAAATGGTTTTTATTTGTGAAAGCTAAAAATAAACAAGTTTTTCATCTTTTTTCATGGAATTATAATGTGCCAACATAATCAAACACTGGCTTAAATATTTTATTACTACATTAATCTACATTTATCCAAAATTGAAAACTTCTAGAAGTTTGAACTCTATTGATTTTTATGTCGACTACAGAATATCTAAACATGCTAGATTTTATAGTAAAAACGCATATGTCACAATAATAATGGTATACACTAGTGTGGAAAAGAAATCTAAGATTTATTGGATAAAATATATAGGAGTGTACCAATTATTATATTAGTTCATGTATAAAACCGCTGTCTTCGTAAGACGCTTTGTGTGGCAAAAAAGTATATTGACAAATATAATTTCAGATGCCGGAAAATATCAGTTTTATACAACGATAGTTTCATGAATTATTCATGAAGGAATGTTATTTCGCTTCATATTGATAAGATAATTTCGTAGCTCGATATTTAAATCATATATTTGTGCTTTCCACAGTTCCTGTGCGGCGAACGTAGCGAAGGCACATCAAATAACTTCTCCATAACAAGAAAACTAGGATTGTTGCTATATTCAACGAAAATAATTAAATTTCTCGATAAATTAAAACACAAAGCAATATTTAAAAAATCTAAATGTTAAAATACTTGAGTGACCAAATTAAAAAAAAAGCTCATTTCGATATCCCGTAATTTACAGCGACAAATTTTATTACTATTAATTATTTAAACAGAAAAGCATAAGAAACTTGTATGACCCGATTACGAATACTAAAGGCACAAACACAACTTCCGTTAACAAAATTTAGTTAAAATGCTGTCGTCTCTCGAAAACCATTCTTTTTGCATTTTATTCCGAGTTTCTTATATACTTAAGTGTTTGTTTGTTGGTTATTACAGTTTTTACAGAGGCCGCGGAAACTAGGATAAGAAATACAACTAGGCAATCACTGACTTTTATTCAATACACGATAGGATTGGGATCTCGGGGTTTTTTGGAATACTTAAGACCTAGATTGTCGCTTATTTCATCGATAACATTTAAAGCGTAATCTAACTGCTCTTTGGTATGAGCGGCTGACAAACAAAAACGAATCCGCCCTTCCATTATAGGCGTCGCCGGAAATCCAACACCAACAACAGCGATATGGCGGGTAGTGAGAGTACGTACAACGGCTCTGCAAGGGAAAATTATATCGGTATTATTGTTTGATATAGTCGAAGCTCTTATACCACATGACTTATGAAAGAAAAATATAAACTTAAGCGTTTTCAAAAAATAGACGAAGAAAAATGTGGAAAGATGTTATTGCTTATGAAAAGTCGCTAATGCCCTTGGTGAGTGAATATGAAAGCAAAACTTACCCAATTTTAGAAAATAAGTAAACCAGAAGTGGCACAACAGGCGAATCTTCATGTCCATAAATAATAACCCCCATCTGGGCCAAACGCCGGCGGAAATAGCGAGTGTTCCTTGCCAGTTGATCGGTTCTTCGGCGACCTTCATTAGTACCATCTAGACCCATTATAATTTTCATTGATGTTAAGATCTGTTGTGCTACAGGAGGTGACATGCTGCTAGCGTAGCAATGAGCATGACTGTTGACACGCAGGAAATCGACTAATTTCTGCAACATTTTCAGTCTTGTATGAGATATTTGATAGGTGCTACTATTATTACCTTTGATCCAGCTATATAACCTCCCGCGCTTCCGAAACTTTTCGTAAATGTGCCCATCAAAATGTCAACATCGTTCGGATCTAGCCCATAGTAATCCACGACACCCCTTCCATTTTCACCCATAGCACCAATACTGTGCGCTTCATCAAGATAAAGATATGCTTTATATTTTTTCTTCAGAGCTATTATCTCGGGAAGTTTCACTATCGAGCCCTCCATACTAAAAACACCTTCTACAATTATCATAATTTTTTTCCACGGTTTCCCTGTTTTCGGTTGGCCGCAAAGTACTGCGTTGCGCAAAACCTTTTCTAAGCTTTTCACGTTGTTATGCTTAAAAACTTTGATCGTGGCTCCAGATAATCTAAGACCAAGTATTATTGAGGCGTGATTCTTTTCATCGCTAAGAACAAGACAGCCAGGTGATAGCAAGGATGGTAAATTGAGAGCATTCGTAGCGAAGCCCATTCCGAAAACAATTGCATCTTCTACTCCTAAAAACTTGGCGGTCAGCTTTTCCAGTTCTACGTGCAAAGCCATAGTACCCAGTTCCCTGCGAGGACTACATAAAGCTAAGCCACGGTGCTCAATCATTTTTAGGGACTCGTCTGCACAAGAACCTTCGGCAGCTGCAAATCCTAAATAGTTATAAGACCCCAAATTGAGACATTTAGTGGTAGTTCCAGTAAATTCAAAAGTCCATCCATAATCTCGCGTTATTCGATCTTTCAGAACGACTTCAGCCCCTGGGACACTACATATAGGTCTATTCCAGCAATCTCTTACTCTCCGGTAAACATAACGAAGATAAAACCTCTCAAAACTATCATAAAGTGGAACGTAACCCTGAAAATATACAAATTTTTAGATACAGCCACAAAAAGCAACTTTAAAACACTTACTTCGCGGTTTTCTTCTTTCGCTACTTTTGGTGTGAAGAAAAGCTGATTTATATATCCTAATATCATAAGTAGATAGAATCCCAGATATGTGAGGCAGGCGGTATGAAGGGAGACTTCTTCGAAAGACTCCTTGGATTTTGAATGCCCCCGATCCGAGTAATATCCATTTTGCAGTGCGTAGGGCTGAAATATTGTGACTATTAATGTGCTTATACCTTTCTTTCTTAATAAAATCCCCTAAATTTATTTTAGTTCTTCCCAACTTCCACAAAAGCGGCGAACACTTCGCGATTGAAATTGCACAAGACAAAAGATAGAATAAAACGTGTTTATATTTTAAAAGTTACCAATTCGTACAGGTCCCAAAGGCCTACTACTTCGATTATTAGGCAAATTTATCACGACGGTTCCTATCAATCGGCAATACAACTTTTACAAATTAAGTTAACCCATGCTCGTAGAAAATTTAGAATGCAAAACGTCAGAATCGGTGATAAGGCGTGACCTAATTCACAGCAGTGCCGAGGACGAATTTTTTCTTCAATTTACTCTTACCTTGGCTTGTTCATTTTGATGATATAACTTATATCCATTTAACCGGTTTTTTATTTCAATTTCGTCCCGATTTTCTGGTGAAATTGTTAGCCTTTTACCACGAAAACTATTTCCGAACTCTCCATCTGCACCCGCAACATCCACCATTCTGTCAGCCATTGACATACTAGACTAGCGAAGCGAGAGAGCAGGCCCCATGCAGTAAAATTCCGTTGCACCCAAAACAGCGCTGCAGTCAAATGTGCATATGTGTCCGGCTCATGGAGACTACAAACCCCGCTTCCGAAGCCTAATTAAAAATTTCATTAATTACTAAATTTTAGTAATTATAAAAATATGAAATTTATTATTTCGAAAAATATCGAAAAAATTGCATTATTACGAACATAAATTGGAGACATTGTACAGCAGCGACACTTCACACTTGTGGCTATAAATGAAATATGAAATTTACATGACCCACTTCGAAACTTGGATTATAGAAAAGAGGATGTGAAAGGAAGAAACATGGGTAGCTAAATTTTTCATATTTGAGAGGATATTTAACCCGGCAGAGTCTCCGCTTTCCGACAAATTGGATTCATAAATTGCCGAAATCCAATGCATTGACAATATTGCCATAGCTAATTTAACCCACCAAGGCAATAGGTGCGTTCCATTGGGCGATGTTTTCTACTCCAGAGTAATCCAGGGAAAACCCCACAAAATTTCCGCCAGGTTTGCAAGCTTTAACTACTTAACAATAGATGAGTTTTTGGTTTTTAAGGTGTCGCTGTCTGGTTGTTACTCCGTGTCACAACCATAGGCGAGCGGAAGAGAAATAAAAGTCCAACAATTATTCGGATAATTAATCTTTTATTTCTAAATTTATATTTTTATCTTTTATACGTCAATTCATTTATTTTCTCTTAATTGTCCTCGATTGAATTCATTCGCAGCGCAACCTCGATTGAATGAGCTATCGAAATGTAGTACTAAAACGTCGTAGCAGCAAGTAGTTGTTTCTGCTACTAATCCGGTCAAGTTGCGGATGTTTCGGATATTTTCCAATAGAGGCTGGGAAAGACTGCCACAAATGTTAAATAAACTCGCGATTAATTATTTGAAAGTGTCTTTTTAAGGCAAATATGCAAAAATTTTATAAAGATATAAAATTTCTTTTTATTATAAAAATAATTATTTGAAATTTAAGGAGTATAAATTAATTTGTTTTACTCGTGCTTAATTTTGATATCAAAATGGCCATGTATTCAGGAGTACACGAGAGTAGAAAATATCGCCAATGAAGCACAGCTACTTCTGTGGGGCTAGTCGCTCACCGGACAGGAATAACTCTGATTATTTTCACAATCAAAAGGCTTTATTAACAATATAAATATTTATAAAGGAGTTGTTAACAGTAAGGCTAATAACTTAGAACTAACTTAAAATTATGACAATTCCTTAAAGTTAAAATAATAAATTAACCTACGCCTACTGACTAAAACCTTTGGGATTCGCCGCATATAAGTTCAGTGTTTTCGCCGTGGTTTGTGTACAGCGGTTTGTGTCTTTATGTTTGACATGTGGATGTCGCGGTGAACGCATCGTAGTCGCCACACTTCCAAGTTATTAGTCGCCATCTATTTTTAAGTAGTTAAAGCTCACAATTCGATGCCGCTGCTTCTGCATTGCTGCTGGCCATTCTGTTTTACTGCCGACGAATTTGCAATGGTAAGATGCCTGCTGTGGCCACTCCATTTGTTTTTGCTCATGCGTAGGTCTTTCTCCAGCTATTCAGTACCTTTTAGCACTTTTAATCCTCAGGCTGAGTGTAAATTCTATCAAATTCAGTTTGTCAGCGATTCCGTCAATACAAGTAGCCCAGTACCCAAAACTGCAATATCGATAAAGAAATCGGGAGTCGGATTTTTTCCTATTTTTAATAGAATTGTGTGAAAACAACTGAAAAACTTCTAATTTGCAGTGAAAGTGAAATTTTGTAGTTTAAGTAAATAAAATGGATTTTGATATTAAAGAGATCAAAAACAAAACAGAGACTGGAGTCCTGGCAGGAGCAACAAATATTGAAGACAAAGACGCGGGTGACCACTCCCCGTCAAAATTAATAGATTTTATGGAGGAAAGTGAGAAATTACAGAGAAAATCTTTGGGTTCTACAGATGACTTTGAGCATCTTGACCATGACCCCCTTCTAGGCTCGTCTTTTGCGGAGCCGGCAAAAAACAAAGATCAAAAACAGACCACGAATTCAAATTTAGATGACTTTTTCAACACGCCAAAGGAGCATTTCGAAAATTTTAAAGCAGGTTTTGGAAGTGATTTAACTCAGTTCACAGCAGGCAACCATCCTCCTACTGCACAAGTAATGTCAGGTTTTGAGTCTCAATTAAGTGAAAAAATAAATCAGACGAAGGATTTCATGCAGGCTGAGCGACATCCCTTCGCGGATATAATAAAGCCAGAATCAGCTGATAAAGATCCAAAACCGGCAGAAAATCCTATCGAACAAGTCAAGGAGAGGCCTGAGAAGCCTACCCAAGTGAATAAATTAATAAAAGAAGATAATGAGAAATTTATTTCGTCCGAGGATTTACTTGGTGATTTTAAGGAAGATTGGTCAAAAGCATCCGAGATTAAACAACCAGCTCAGCCAAAGGTCGAGCAAGTAAAAACAATAGCAAAAGAAGATCCAGTGTCATCAAAGCAAACGATTTCCGAAAAGCAAAAAGAATCTTCCAAAGCCGAGGAAATTAAGCCTGCGTCTAAGCCCAAGCACCAAAAATTGTCTCCAGAGCCCCCCCAAATGATTTCAGCTGAGGAAATGTTTTGCCGATTTGGTTTGGGTAAGTAGCACGGACCTGCCATTTGCAACTTAGTAATCTTTTCTTTTAAATATGACGTAATTGAAGTGCCTGAGCTCAAGGTCTAGAACTCACCTTTTTGCAAGTGCCGGTGATTCATAAACGATTTCCTCCACGCCTTTTTGGTGCTATTGTATAAGCTCAAAGCTTACTAAACACCAGCGCATTCTTATGTGTGAAATCTTGTTCTATCGAATTGCGAATTTTTGTATACTACTACACTCGAATGGCCTTTTCGCAGTCAACCTCAGCGCGAAATGACTCAGAGTGTGCCATGGAAACTACTCGGGAGGCAGTTCCTACTGTACTCCAATGCTTGTGAAATTATGCGCAGAAATATTTTGCGCCTTGGATCATTTGTTTTCAGTTGTTAATTGTTTTAGCAGGTAGATACATAAGTAGTGCTCGAATTGAAATCGTCGTGCCACTTTATTGCAAGTGAGTAAAGTGAAGAGCGAGAAAGATATTTCATAAAAACGATATTGATCAATATTTCTAAAAAGAACTGCAGAACTTGGCCTTTGGAAGGTGCACCCCATAAACAATTGCTGCGACCTACCTTGTTGATACCATTCAGTCGCACTTTCCCCCGTTATTTGTTTTATTATGTATATCAGATGAAATCAATACAGTTTTAAAAAGGCGCACTCTTCAAGTTCGCCTACAGCATTTCAGGAGCAGTGGCTAATTTTTATTCGCAAAGGGAAGTAACTGCGCTCCTTTTTGTTTCCTACAATAGAGTTGTGCAGTGATGTTACCCCGGGTGCACTAGCATTGCGCATGACGAATCTCGCTTCCCCTTTACAGTAAGCAGGTTGGGATCTAAGGAACTTTCACCCTTGAAGACTTGGGACTATGCAATCGATATCTGTGCTCCTTGTACGTTTTCATGGAATATGAACAAATAAGTCATGACTTTTCATGAGAACAAGTTTGTAGTGGTTTAAAAGAATAATTGCAAAAAGTGATAAATGCACAAAAGAATATACTTTGTAGTTTTTAAACAGTTTGATTAACGCGCTTTTGCCAGAAGAATCAAGAACGTGATATAGGTGGTTTAGTCACAGAGTAAAAATCAAAATGGTGGCTGAAAGCGAATTCAATCAGAACGGAGATTGCAAAATAGCTCCGTTAATTTGTTGTTTGTTATGCCCGAGTAAGATTTACGTTTACTTTTAATAAGACTTACATTTACTAGAATCTATTGCTATATTCTTTCGAATCTAACTAACACTTCATGCTTTCGCCTAACATCTTGCTTTTTAATTATTTTGCAGATGCATGGTTTAAACCGGAACGCTTACATCCACAAGGTAAGTTATAGAAAGTCAATATTAATTTTAATTTAGTAATAGTGCTGCTTCTTGTGGATGCGTTTTAGTTTAATGGAATTGAAGTTATAAGTTAGGCAGTTATGGAGATATTCTAGGGGTCAATGAACATAATATTGCTTCTTGTATGTTTTAAGAAACACTAAAAACTGAAAACAGTGATAATTAAAAATACTTATGTACTGTACATACATATATCCATTGCCGGGTGCTTATTTTCCTCTTTACCATGAACTAGTTTAACTTATCCAGTGCAATAAACTATGGTGTTGGTTCTAACAATTTCAATCAAGATTTCATTTTTCATGGTATAATTATAAATTGTTTCGAGTAAAATTTCATTGGATAGTTTTGCTAGATAGTTATGAGGTTACATGACAAACTCATTACGAACTGAGTACACATTTAGCTTCGGGCTGAGTCACGTAACTATCGACTAATAAAAAAGTATGCTGCAGAGTGAGTTAGGTTTTCAAATTTTTGCCCCATGATGCACGAGTCAATGCATTGATCAGCAACAACTGTCAATTGGCTGTTTATTGGCCAGGGGAGGGTCCTGAATCCCGAAAACTTCACTCTGATTCACTCCCTTGGCCTTTAATTGACTCGCGTAACACGGGGTTTGGGGTGATGATACACGATTGCAATGCATTGATTCCGTCGCTCTAAACTTATAGGTCAGCGGGGGGTGCTCAATACCACAAACTAACTCCGATCCTCTTGTACTTATGTAAATAACCTCTTAAACAATTTAATATAAAATTTCGCACACATTTAATATTTTTTATTAATAAAGAAAATTCAAACTAACTGTTTCAACTTTGGTTTGTCATGTAACTTTCATAAATTTAAAACGTCTATCCACTCTCAAATCTTCCATTTCAACACTTATATAAATATTAAACAGAGCTTTATAGTTCAAGAAATATCTCTAAAAATCGTCAGCCGTTCAAAAAGACAATTTCTGCTTTCATTAGGATATGGATGTGAAAATCCCATTTCAAACACTATTTCATTATTTACTTTTTATGAAGATCGCTCGCTAAATATTCCCTGTTACAAATTTTCAACTTATGTCTGAATTGATTGGATTTTGCCACTCGACAATGACTAGCAGCGATTTCACATGCAAAATCCTTCAAGATTTTTATCAATATTAATAAAGTACTTTGCTTCCTAAAAAATCGAGTAAGAAAAAACAGATGGTGGTTTCATGTTTAATCTGGCACCCCAATGGATTCTAAATTTTTCTTTTTCCATTCGTTGCTATTGAAACGTTTATAGTGAACATAATACATACAAAATCTAGAACTATATTTAGATTCGCCGGCTGGCTAATATATCCCAGATTCCTTTCGTGTAATTTTAATGAGTGTAACATAAAAAATTCTCAAAAACTTCGCCGTCCGAAGTAGTGGAAATTTTTATTGCCTAAGGAAATTTTTCTGAAACAATGATTAAATTAATTCGATAACTTACAAATTAGAATGCGGTACTAGTAATATTTCCGGACAATAGAGTCTCTTATGATTTTCTTATTCAGAGACCTCATCGCCATAGCCCGCTTCAGTATTCGAAAATCTCCAAATGAGTGGCACAAGCCTGCAACTGATTGTCGCACTTGTTAGCTTCTAACTAATACAATCTGATCTATGTACTCTGATGAAATGGAACAGCTTGCTCTGAGCGGCACGAAGGCACCTTCCCGTGTATTATTAGTCCACTCAGATTTTTAGTCTAAAATCGAATTTTAACTTAACGGGCTCGCTGCTTTTGCTTCTCGAGGTATTCACGAAGGTGAACATTTTCTTTTGTATGTTCCAAAGATAAAAAGTTTGTCGAAGTCCAATTTGCACCATATCAGTGCGCAACGTAGCGGCCTGATAAACTTTAGCGCAAATTACGACTGATAACTGCCGGGCACTAGAATACTCCGAAAATTAAGTGTGGTGTACACTTCATTTTTGTGCGATCCATTAACGTGCAATAGCCAAAGTGCTGGGATCAATCACGTGATCAACATATAAAGTTTTTTTTGTGGTTAAATTTTTTTATTAAGAATGTCTCTGACACTAGGTGATCTCCAAGCTGTACTCAGCATAAAATTAAATAAAGAAGAGTGTAAGTCCCTAGGCGATTGCTATTATAATTAATATATTTTAAAGGTCATGCTAAATTGCTGCCAAATAGTATAATGTGTGTTTATTCATATAATGTAGCACCGATAAAAATAAAGTTACACTTTTTTAGGAGTTTTGAAAGTTTTTACTACAATAATTCGTCAAGACTATACTAAATAAATTTAAGCCATGAGATCTTCAGTTCTTAAATTGCAGCGGAAAAATAAGGTTGCCAGATTCGTTTTTATTAAAATTTTAGAATTGGTTGGACGACAATTCTGATTCATCTGTGCGCTTGATCAAAAAAGATTATCTCTGTTACGTAGAGTAGAGAAGTCTTCAAATAACAATTAGACTCATTTGCGCGATGGAAATGGTTGAATTTGCTATGTATTGCTATTACTAGGGCTCTTTATATTTAAACGTGACAGACTATTTGTTCAACAAATATTTAGTAGATATAAATTTTTATATATAAATTATCTTATCAGAGAAAGACGGAAAAATAATTTATAGACTCTTGGATTAATTACTCGTTTCTCCAGTTGAACAGCTTGTGATAAGATTTCATATTTGCTATGTGCATGGTTGCCTCCTACATTGAAGTGCAATTTAAAAAAAAATGTGATTTTAAGGTTTATTATGCTCAAATAATATCGATGCAAATTACCATTGCCATTTATAATTCATTAGTTCTAACATAAGCCTACTACCACTTCATCATTATCTCTGGATAACCTGTAATCTGTTACATAAATAAATAAAATTTATATTAATTTATTATAAAATTGTTATTTATCAGAAGAGAGCTAGACATACGATATCCGTATATGTATCTTAATTAAAATGAGATTTCGTAGCTAATTTTGCTGCATATTTATAGTATGAAGAAAATTCAACTTCTTCCCCGAGATCGACGGACGTGGGTAATTTTTGCGGCAATGGCGACATTATTAGCCAAAGTTTTGCTAGGCATAACTGGGTAATGTGCATTATAATGTAGGTTACACGCAAACAAATGTGTGAAATTTTATATGAAAGTGCATTATTTTTACTTTGTTACGGCTATCACTAAAAATTGTACATTCATATTATTTTCTAATCACAAAGCATTTTTATATAATCCCATTTTTTACCTTTACCTTCCAGTCGCTACGTGCAACTTCAGCCGAAAAGTATACTCAACTCTGTACAAAAGTTCCATGCAACTGATCACACTCTCGGCATATTTTTGGCTTCGGGTATTTACATGGAACAAGTGGAACCGAAACCTATGCGCCGAGTATATGGTACTTCCTCATAATAAACCCTTAGCTTCGATCATTCAGGTACATGATGTTCTGTTATCGTAGTAATACCGTCTTTTGCCAATTGAAGTGCTTTCTTACTAAAATCGTGTTCCATAAATTATCGAATGGATGAAAATCGATAAAATTTAAGTTTTTCATGTAACAATTTCAAACAGCCTTCAAAAGTGCGCCACCGACGAGTTTTAATCAGAAACACGTAAAATTTTCAAAAATTACCCACAACGTGGACACCACCACCTAAGCAAATCCAGTTTTCTCCTATCTCATTCTCACTCTTGGGCCGGATCGTAGAATTCTCAATTGTATGGTTTCCTCGCACCACACTAAGAAAGTTGTCTGATCGTACACTTTTTCCGGTTTACTTAAGTGAGGCGAGTGACAACTCAACCCCGCAGTCAGTCTCGTCTCTTTTTAACCCCACGGAGCTCAGTGACGGTTGGGTTGATTTCTTATTTTGCCATGTGTTATAGTTGCTAGAAGTGTTAAAAACATCTTGTTAAATTCTGCATTTAAATATCGGGCTATATTCTCCACCCTTTTAACTTTGATATAGTGCACTTATAATGGCTGGCGGAAAGAAAATTAATCAGCGACAAAGCAATGGCAACTCAGTGCGATTGCCTGAAAGAGGTCCAGGTAAATAGAAGTTGATCATTATTTTGGGTATTGTAGATCGGAATTAGAATTGAAGACAAAGCCAGCGTGTCAGACATGTGACAATTGAAGCTCACGCTAGGCAGCAACGTTCTCCTAAAATGCAGAAGTGCACAGATTTAGGGTTATCGACATCCGTGAACTTTTAATTTTTAATCAAAAAAACTTTCTGTGCATAATTTTACGAATACAAAATTAAAAAGCTGCAACGTCAACTAACAATTTCGTTCATATAAATACTTTCACTATATTTTTTTGCAAGATAAAAAATTGTTGGGCAGTGGATTTAATTTTATTAAAGCAAAAACATTTTTTATAAATTGTTACGTGTTTCTTAAAACCCTGATAATTATCAGTTGTTCAAACTAGATTCTTTCAAATATTTGTATAACATATCCAAAGCTGATCTTCGAAATCGGTCCACATGTATTTTGAAAAATAATGGTTGCTTTTTATCACGAATTTTGCTCGAATTAATAGTATTAGTATCTTAAACATGTATAATTATCTGATAAATTTTGAATTGCATTTTTTATGCAAAATATATTGCCAGTGAAGAGGTCTGTCTAGGATTGTTGATTTTATAGTTAGTAGGGGGCAACTTGGACGTACAACAAATTGCGCGTACCAGAGAAGTCGCGAGCATGCAACTTTATTCGCTGTACGTACACGTTAGTGAAAAGATAGAAAACAAAGGAAAGCGAAATGCCAGATTTTTGAAGTGGTACAGCAAATTTAATTTCTTATTTGTCACACGGGTGGGTATGTACGAAACCATAAAATAATACTAAAAGAATAACTTGGCACGAAACGAAATCAAGGTCAGGAGTTTATTTTAATTAATCCTCCAGAGGGCTTGGTCCTTGTATAAACGTAATCTAAAGAATGTTGAAGGAAAATATGAAATAGTCCAAACAGAGCTGAATGTGCATTATGTAGGAGTAACCTCAATTCTATAAAAGAAATTATACTTAAGAAAATGCTTTGCGCAACAGTACCAAGGCATTTATTATATAGCACCATCAATAATTCTATCTCAAATAGGAGTTTACAAGAATCGTTTGGTTATTTACAAAACATTCAAAAATTCTCTCGCAGTTTCTGTGATTAAGAAAAACACGTTTTCTTTATTTCAAACAAAATGGCGCCTGAAGCGACCTTCCTACATATTCAACCAAAAATCTACCTACCTACAGGTAAAGTACACGATCCTTCATTTATTATATCCTAGACAAACCAGTTTTATAGACAAGGTTTGCAAGGAAGTGTATTTTCTCCTCTGTTCTCCTCTAGTCCATCCCACTAACACGAACAAACTTCGTCCTCGGCGGCTTGTGAGCTACGAAGCTATTGCGAATTTGAAGAACAATTACACATTACCCGTTACTTGTACAATTACAATAGAGTAATGGATAGTTTTATCTAGCCCTATAATGTACAGTACAGTGCCATTTTATTGCACTTTAACTTTTAAAATATTTAAGCTTAGAAGTTACTACTTACAAACCCTACAATTTATTGGGCAATACATTGAGAAGGGTATCATAGTTTCTAGTTATTAAGATAGATGGAAAATTGTATTATTAACAGGCATATTTGGTCATTATGGAAGGTAGTATCATTTTATAGCAACTGTGAAGTTTTACCTATTATGAATTTAATGCTTAAGTTGATCGGAGTGTTTATAGCGAAACATAGCATTTTTTTCGTTTAGTTTAAATTTAACCAATTTCAATTACAATTTAAAATAATATATATGTATATTTTTTAGTGGAGTCTCTCATCTACTGGCGCGATGTTAAAAAATCTGGTATTGTGTCCGGTGCTGGACTTGTTGTTCTATTGGCAATCTCATGCTTCTCTGTGATCAGTGTTTTCGCTTATTTGTCGCTGTTAGCACTGACTATAACTATCGTATTCAGGATTTATAAAACGGTCCTTGGGGCAGTGCAAAAAACATCAGAAGGACATCCTTTCAAGTAATTTGACGTTACATTTAGCTAAGAGCTAGTCATATTTTTTTAATATTTTAGAGAATATCTTGAATTGGATCTCGCATTGTCACAAGATAAGGTACAGCAAATTGTTACTGTTGCTGTCGCACATGTTAACGGGTTTTTGGCAGAACTAAGAAGGCTTTTCTTAGTGGAAGATCTTGTTGATTCACTGAAATTTGGTGTTGTACTATGGAGTTTGACATACATTGGAGCGTGGTTTAACGGAATGACCCTTGTTATTTTGGGTATGCTAATTTAAAGTAATATATCAAAACTGTATCCATGAATAATCTTTTTTTGCAGCTTTTGTGTCTCTATTCACCCTGCCCAAGGTGTATGAGAACAACAAACAATCGATCGACACGTATCTTGACTTGGTCAGAAGCAAATTTTTAGAGATTACTGAAAAGTAAGTACATACACAAAAATTTTAATTATATTTGTTTTAAATTATATAATTTTGATTTTCTTCGACTACGACCTCACAAGTGGCCTCAACTGAAAGTTTATACCAAGTAGCGTTTTGCTACTTAATATAATGAGATTCATAATTAACCAAACCACAAGCAAACTCATTTTCATGCTGGCCTAATTCCTTGAAAATGATAAAGATAGAAAACAAGTTGTTGGAAATTGAAGAACCACGGCGGTAAAAGTAGCAGTGGCGGTAGGTCACTTTCACTGTGGAAATTTACGATCAAGAGCCCTGAACGGGTGTTTATATATTTGATATGTTTTTTAACACTAAATATTTAGCTAAAGTCTTATTGCAACTCGTTGGTAAATTGTCCCGCAGCATATTTATCTAAGCAATGACTAAACGTCCGCAAAGCATGGTATACGGCCAATTTCGTTACATTTTTACTGCAAAAGCCGCATGGTGGTCCATAATATTTAGTCAAAAAATATAATTACATAGCTAGCAAATGTGAGCAGATATCTTTATGCATTTTTTTTATATTTTTTCAGAGTTAAAGCAGCTGTTCCCATTGGTAAAAAACCAGAGACAGATAAGGACAAGTGAAAAAACCTAGCGAAATAGAAATTTAATTATTTAGTTTCTACAGTTAATTGTTCTTTCATTTTCAAATCTAAATTCTTTTAAACATTTAAGTTAATCCAAAAATTAGACTTTCAATATATTATTTAGGAACGAGAAAATTATATTCAATTTTGACCATTCAAGAAAAGGAAATAGATGAAATTAAAACGAAAATATTTTTTCTGCCCGCCCACAGGGGAATTGTTTGTTTATTTTATGTATATTATTTTAGTTTTATTATATTAATTGAATATAAAACTATTTAATTATTTGATTACAAAAATTTATTTTATAGTTACTACTAAATATTGAATCATGCATTCTCACGATTTTTAACCACATTTTTTGCCTTCTGGACTAACTTATTTTGTAGGTAACTAGGACAAAAAATAAATAACATATTAAAAATATAAGATAAATTTTTGAAAATCGATGAATGTTAGTAATTATGCTCCGTGCCCCTCTGTGGAGCAATAAAAGTATAAAAATAGAAGAAAAGCTATTTTTAAATTATAAATGTTATTTTGTGTTAATATTTTGAGCTATTCACTTATATGAAAAGAGCAAGGAGAATTTAAAAAATTGTTTTTATTTATGAAATGTCTTGCTTGTTCAATTTTTTACAGCTTTATTATATTTAAAAAATAAGCATCAATTATAAAAATAGAATAAGTCAGTTTCCTCGAACTAGAATTCAATACTTTCTCCGACTATATAAAACCTGGTAAGATGAAAATTTGCTTAATAAAGGATGAAATTCTTGATATTGTTGTCATTTTTTTAAATTATGTATCCATTTTTCGTCTTTTGTAGATTTCCACATTTTAAATCACGTATTATAATATAAATACGTAAGAAAGTGTAATAAAAACACGTTAGATAAATTATAAATTATAATTATAAATAAAAACTTGTTTCTAAACTTTGGTATATCGAAAGCAAGTAAACCGTAACTAGAATTTGGACATTTTTATATACTTTCTTCTTTCTTTATTTAATAAGATGCTCCTATACAGAGTTTTTGGGATTATTATTCAGACTGTTTTAAATACATGAACAATTTAAGCTTTTAGTGCTGTGAAAATGATATTGAAGCACAATATCTATTATATGAGAAATCTTTTAATGAGGAAAATATAAGTTGTTAATGATAAAACCCAGCATAATAAGTTTTTATACCGATTTCTAGATTACTTTCTTGTGTGGTATTAGTAATACTGGACCAAAAGCAATTCTGCAAATGCGTAAATATGTATTTGCCGACACAAATATGCATTTTTCTAAACATGAGGCCAAATTAACAAAAAAAATACACTTTGCACAACTTTTAGTTTTTTGTCGTACAGAAGACGTATTAATCAAATCAATTAAACAACCACATTGCACTGTTTGACTAAAAATCGAATAATCTCTTTGAGCCATACTATTAAAATATTCAAACCGTTCAGAAAATCTTATTCTGTTTCTATTCCGTTATCTTTATAAAGTAATATGATCTTTTTACTGTTATTATTTTGTCCAAAAATGTTGAAATTAAAACAAAATAAATGTTATTTAATAAGGTTAAGCGTTTTACACGAATAAAATTCGTTTAATTTGAAACCTGCCTTAGACTCTTCTATCTATAATGGCTTATGGGTAAAATTTGCTTGTTTCTGTTATTTGTATAAAGAAATGTTTTGTATGGGTTAAGGATTTACAATTTTTCATAACGACACAAGAAAATTGTTAAAATACAAAAAATAAATTTCGCTGCTTCAGTTGTTGTTTTAATTAATTATATTTAACATTTAAACTAGGGGAGGGAGGATTGGGGATATTGGACCTAAAAACTAACTAGACCAGTTCCGAAAGTTTTAAGAGAAGATTGAAACACCTTATTTTTTGGGCGGAGCTTAGGTCGGACATTTTGTCGCAAGGGGATGCGTGGAGAATTACTAGGTAGGTACATAAATTAATAAAATGGGGTCATGAGGTTTTTCGTAGATGCAAAAACCTTCGATAATTAACTAAATCCGTTTTCCATACCAATTGACATTTCAGTTGTAACTCGGCACTGGCCATTTTGGGCATTTAAGAAATTGAAATTGTCCGAAAATGACTTGTTAACTAATATTGCCATGTTCGAAAAATTGCTCCTGTGGACCCCTAGGCCGCATATGGTTTCAACTCTAGGCCAAGTTCTGGATTTTTTTACTTAAATCTAGTACAAGTAATTTTCTGTGAGCGAGAACAGGCCGTATCAGATCAAATTTTTGAGCAGCGATAGCAGCAGCGGAAGAGGCAACATGCTGCTTCTTGTATCAGATTCGTTGTAGCAGCAGCAAGCAAACGCTTTTTCGTAAATAAAAAACTGAAATGTCAAAAAAGCTGCCTTGATGGGCAGCAAAATTAGGATTAGGAATGAAAATGCAGCGGCAGCATTCAGTGCTGCTTCTGTGGTCATGTGACCCGCTTTGACCAATAGAAACAGTTTGCTGCTGATATTTTTGTTGCGCTGCTTTGGATCTGATACAGCCTAACGCTGGTCTGACCTGGACAAGGTGACCGACATCAGTGCACTGAATATTCGCGGTTCGTCTTTTGTAGCAAACAGAGGTACTTTCCGTTTGGTACGATATACAAATTTCCGCCTGGAATCACAGACGCTTTCAAAGAACGTTTGCCAAAACAGAAATAAAAACACCTCGTACGTTATCTACCAAAAGAGTGGAAGTCAGTGCCGCGAAGTGTCAGTGTTGTGGGGATTTTGAAATCGGCGAAGTTCTTTAAGAACCAAAAATGTCTAAGCCGCAATCAGACATCGATAAAAGAAAGCAGATTAGTGTTCGAGGTATAGCTGGAGTGGAAAATGTGACAGAAGTGAAGAAAACTTTCAATCGGCACTTACATTACACCCTGGTTAAGGACAGAAATGTTGCAACCTCAAGGGATTACTACTTTGCTCTAGCGCACTGCGTTAAGGACCATTTGGTTTCAAGATGGATTCGCACGCAACAGCATTGGTATGAGAAGGACCCAAAGGTAAATTGGTTTTTAAAAAATCTATACTGCCGGTGCCAAGATTGCATGAGTAAACGAAGCGCTATAACTTTACCGATTAAATATGCATTTGGCTTCGGGCACAAATTAAAAAAAGAACTCGCTAGCAGTCGCAGGCACTCAGCCGCCTTCACATAACAAATGATTTTGAGGAAAGTGGGAAATGAATCTGAACGTTCTATTTTTGGGATACTTCGTCGCCTCTCCTAAAATTTCGACTCTTACAACCTATGATGGAGCCGTGTTGTGTCATATTTGCCCTCTCTGAATGTCACAAACTCCGAACCGAAGTGCACCATCTCCAAGGTCATTAGAGGTTATTCTGCAAGAATTCTCTTCAGCAGCTCCAGATCATGACTCAATTAAAGTTAATTCAATGCTTAAATGCCAAGAGGCCCCAAGTGATATTCGCTTTGAAAATATGTAATAGCCCAGAGCAAGATAACGTCGGCGGCACGTCAGCTGCGAAAAGCTTAAAAACACGCGTTCGTTAAGTGGATTTGTTTCACTTGCGAAAGCGAAAGTTATAAACAGCCATACCAGCAATGCTTTTCAGTTGCCCTCGCTTCTTATTATTTTCTTAGTTAAATGGTACATGGCCTCTTGATAGTTAGTTCTATTTAAATAATTGAGTCGTGATTTTTATTGCTATTGATTGCTCCGCGCCTAGTTATTAGTTGATAATTGGATTTCTATAATTTTACTGATATATATTAACCTTTTCTATTATCAAATCGCCTTTGTTCATGTTCGAAGTTTATAGTGTTTGCATTTTTACATAATATCGAAGATGCTCACAACTAGGTTATTCCGTCGTCCGCTTTCTGGACAAGAGCAAAGATGAAAGAGCATTTAAAAAATATAAAGTTTAGAACGAAGGTTGATATTTTGATTTGCTAGCCATATGACACAAAGTACCCACCAATCTTTTATAATACTATGACCATTAACGAGAAATATTGGGTCTTGCGCCTTTCCAAGTTCATTCATAGCCCTGATGTTCTCAAAAATTTCTTTATATTTAATTCTTCCGCATCATAATATAGGTAGGAACCCTGGCTTCCGTCTTTTAACTATAAGTATGTAATTTTCATATCCTTACGTTCTCTATTTATTTTTCAGCGTGTGTACTATCTTTCTTTGGAATACTATATGGGACGTTCCCTTCAGAACACCATGATTAATCTTGGTATTCAAGGAGCTTGCGACGAGGCAATGTACCAATTAGGTTTGGACATTGAAGAATTGGAGGAATTAGAAGAAGACGCTGGATTAGGTAACGGCGGTCTTGGGCGGCTAGCTGCTTGCTTTTTGGATTCGATGGCAACTCTGGGTTTAGCGGCATACGGCTATGGTATTCGCTATGAATATGGAATATTTGCTCAAAAGATCAGGAATGGCGAACAAATTGAGGAGCCAGATGATTGGTTGCGATATGGTAATCCATGGGAGAAGGCTCGCCCCGAATTTATGCTACCTGTACATTTTTATGGACGTGTAATGGACACACCTGAAGGAAAAAAATGGGTCGACACACAAATTGTATATGCGATGCCGTACGATAATCCAATACCTGGATATGGTAATAACGTCGTCAATACTTTGAGGCTCTGGTCAGCAAAAAGTCCTGTCGATTTTAATTTAAAATTCTGTAAGTAAATGCTATAATTTTTCTATAATAACACAATAAAACAAATTATTTTACAGTCAACGATGGCGATTACATTCAAGCCGTACTTGACAGAAACTTGGCTGAAAATATCTCACGTGTACTATATCCTAATGATAATTTCTTTGAGGGAAAAGAGCTACGCTTGAAACAAGAATATTTCATGTGCGCTGCCACACTTCAAGATATCATTCGTCGTTTTAAAGCATCTAAATTTGGTTCTCGGGAAGCAGTGCGCACTGATTTCAAATTATTCCCCAAAAAAGTGGCAATTCAATTGAATGACACCCATCCATCCATGGCCATTCCAGAACTAATGCGTATTTTAGTCGACATTGAAAAACTTTCTTGGGAAGAAGCTTGGGATGTTACTGTCAACACCTGTGCTTATACCAATCACACCGTCCTGCCAGAGGCGCTCGAACGCTGGCCAGTGTCAATGCTGGATTCCATTCTTCCACGCCATTTACAAATAATTTATCATATCAATTTTCTTCATTTGGAAGCAGTTAAAAAGAAGTTCCCCGGAGATATGGATCGGCTAAGACGGATGTCTTGTGTAGAGGAGGAAGGGGAAAAACGAATAAATATGGCGCATTTATCTATTGTAGGATCCCATGCAGTTAATGGTGTGGCTCAAATCCATTCAGATATTCTAAAGGCCGCACTCTTCAAAGATTTTTATGAGATGACTCCAGAAAAATTCCAAAATAAGACGAATGGCATTACACCCCGCAGATGGCTTCTTCTTTGTAATCCTGGGTTAGCTGATCTCATATGCGAAAAAATCGGGGACGAATGGCCAGTTCATCTAGATCAGCTGGTAGCACTGAAGAAATGGGCTAAAGATCCTAACTTCCAGCGCGCTGTTGCTAAAGTAAAGCAAGAAAACAAGTTGAAACTTGCGCAAATACTTGAAAAAGACTACGGAGTTAAAGTCAATCCAGCTTCCATGTTTGATATTCAAGTCAAGCGTATTCACGAATACAAAAGGCAACTTTTGAATTGTCTGCACATCATTACTCTTTATAACAGGATTAAAAAAGATCCTACCGCCAATTTCACACCTCGTACCGTAATGATTGGCGGAAAGGCCGCACCTGGATACTATATGGCCAAACAGATTATAAAACTAGTGTGCGCCGTCGGGAATGTTGTAAATAACGATCCAATTGTAGGTGACAAACTTAAGGTTATTTTCTTAGAGAATTACCGAGTAACACTGGCTGAAAAAATTATGCCTGCAGCAGATTTGTCCGAGCAAATTTCTACTGCTGGAACGGAAGCATCTGGCACAGGAAATATGAAATTCATGCTAAATGGAGCCTTGACCATCGGGACTCTAGATGGAGCCAATGTAGAAATGGCAGAAGAAATGGGCAATGATAACATATTTATTTTCGGCATGACTGTAGATGAAGTAGAAGCCCTTCAAAAGAAAGGCTACAATGCCTATGACTACTACAACAGTAATGCAGATATTAAGCAATGCATTGATCAAATCCAGGGTGGTTTCTTCAGCCCTGGGAACCCCAACGAATTCAAAGGCATTGCCGACAATCTCTTAAAGTACGATCGTTTCTATTTGCTAGCCGATTACGAGGCATATATTAAGGCGCAGGATTTGGTATCAAAGACCTACCAGGTAATAATTTTTAATAGTTTGTTGTTAACTATATTTCATATCACTTTTATTTATTAGAATCAATCCAGATGGTTAGAGATGGCTATTCACAACATCGCTTCAAGTGGAAAGTTTTCGAGCGATCGTACAATTGCGCAATATGCTCGAGAAATCTGGGGAATGGAGCCAAACTGGGACAAGCTCCCTGCTCCTCATGAGCCTGTAAACTAAATTTTAACCGGAGATATTAGAAAACCTTTACTTCTAGCCCGAAGCATCACTGCCCGCTTTCTTCTGGACATCAAGGTTGAGCTCTTCATTTACTGGCCACTTACGACAGTTACCATTCATCCCACACCAACACTAGTAAACAATTTGTGTTTGCCTTCTGATCAAAGAATTCATAATCAAATTATTTATTAGCTCACAGAACATACGGTATAAGATCAAAAGTTTTCTAAGACTATTTTTACTGGTTTGTTTATCATTTGTTACCAAAAGCATAAAATATTTGCAAATTTGTTATAAAAATTGTGTTATTTGATAAATATATAAATGTTAAATTTACGAAAGGGCTGCTCTTTTTATGTGGCAATTGTTTTTTCAATGTTAGTTTTTTTTAAATGCAGATGATTGTTTTCCTTAAAGTTTCATATTCACTAATAATCGTTTCATAATGGCCGAATAAGCGTTTTTACAGGGTTCGCCACCAACTTTTAATTGATATTCTATTTGTGTAAATATACCTATAATTGATACAACACACAGCCAAATGTAGATTTCAGAATTGCCAACAGGAAAAATTTGTGCATGGGAATTGCGTGTGCTCAAGACCCTCTCAACTACAGGCCATGCAGTTGTATCTGGCACCAATTCAACCATAGCTGAGAATGGTCCCAAAATTTGACAGTTGCTGAGAATTTAATGGCGCGGAGTACGTTCGGGAGTGTTTTCGTTATAGTTTTGTGGTAAAAAATGGTAAAAAAATGGATTTATCGCTTTAAACCATACAAGGATTATCAGTGATTATTTCTTTAGTGATTTAATAAAAAAAAAATATAAAAAAATAGTGATTTAGTGTATTTTTGGTGTCTTAATTGTTAAGGTGATCAATTTATTTTACATTCGCGGTGTTTTTTTCGTGTATATTAAGGGAAAATATGCTGAATATTTAATTAAAAGTGATTTTAAAGTCATTAATTAATTTATTTTGCAATTATTACTAAACATATAAGTACAGAAAAGTGCGAATGGAAAAGTGAATAAGAGAAGTGTTTTTCGGCACCTATATTTTTAATAATAATATCATAATATATGTATTAATCACTTTAAAATCACTTTTAATTCCATAACTACACAAAACATTAATTATTCAACATTTTTTTCGTGAATAAACATGAAAAAACACCATGAATGTGAAAAAAAAGTTGATCGCCTTAAAATTTGAAAACTTAAACACACTTAATCACCAAATTTGTTTTATTTTTTTTAATGAAATCACTAAAAAACTATTCACTGATAAATCCAAGTGCAGTTAAAAGTGTTAAAATACAATATTTTATCACTTTTTACTGCAAAAATAAACACAAAAATTCTGCGCGTACGGCTTCCGCGCCATGTTACTCCGGTGTGTGGTGACTTTTGGGCATATTACCAACACCACGAAAAATTCATCTACGAGGCCTGTATTTGAGAAGGGCTTGCTGTGTGCCAACTCACACCACTTTAAACCAATAGGGGTATTCATGATCTGTGTTATTTGTGTTATTCGTGTTATTTATACTAAATCGAAAATAAAACTCATAGTAAATGACATTTGTTTAACATGAATAACACAAATAACACAGATCATGAATACCCCTATATCTGAAACTCGATATTGTTTTTTGCTAATTTAATTTTTCGAAGGTTTGCGGCTTAGAAAAAGGGGAACTATATTTTGCTTTTCATTTGACTCGATCGAAAAACGCTAACGGAAAAGGATATTGTATAAAAAATACAAGCTTTAATTTCGAAGTGCCAGCGTGAAAATCTAAATGAAAAGCTACCACACGGCTTGCAGTGATAATCCTTTTTTCCTTTTTGTATTTCCTAGTCCCTCTATTAACCAGTAGAAGAATCAAGAGTCAAATTAAGTCGTTCACATGTCATCGGAAATTTCGGTATTTGCACTATTATATACAATTGTGAATACCTCCTACTTAATTCTTCGCTAGAGGAGAATATTTGCCCAATGGCAAAACGGCAAGGCGTAGAGCTGGTGACTCCGCCTACCGGAGGAGAAATTTCCAACAATGAATGAGCACGGTCCCTTCCTGGAATACTGGAATGCAACAAAAGCAAGGCAAATGTCTTTATTCCATCCCAGCTCCATTTCGATCTCTGATTCGTTCAACTGACACAAACACATAGAGATGTAGGCGCAGCCCGCATTCTTCGATTCCAATTGAGTTTCATTTCGAGTTCCGGCACTCGTATTTGTCCCCGACTTTCTCGCTCTGTCTATTTTCAAATGTTTGGTTTATATGCAATGTAATAGGAATGTATGGGACTCACATGCATTATTATGTGTCTGCTGATTCGTTTGTCGGGCGGTAACCTGAGAATAACTAGGAGCCGCCAGGGAGATCACCTCGTCGCTTGCTTTCAGCTGCGAGTTTGAGTTGCTTTCTCACTGTGTCTGGTTCTGTCCTGTGCTCCCGTACGTCGTTAACCTAAAATTGGCGACTCGCCTTCAGTTGAGTGTTTGTTTAGAACGGACGAGGTCGATGAGCAAGTTTTGTGATTGTGTTGCGCGCTCTGGAGCTTCATAGCGTGGAGATATTTCGCAGCAAATTATATTCAGGCGAATCGAATTGTCTTTAGTGATTTGGATTTTTCTGTAGTTGAGAATGAGACAGGGCGGTTGGCACCTTTGGTAGTGAGACGCGCGCGTGGGAATCGCACATAACGACCTCAAAGGACGTTGAAAGCCTTAACACTCGAACCTTTGTGTCACGATACATCAGAAATCAATTGAAGTATAATGATATCGTGCCTATATATTTAATCAAGGATCAGCAATTGCATCGGACGTTTGCGGACTCGCCTTCGGATACACGAAACTGTGTGTGCTGACAGCTAGCTAAAGTGAAAGTTCTAATTGGTGTGTTACCGGTTGCTTCGAAGTTATCAGTAAAAATAATGCCCTAGTTTAGGTAAACTTCTTTATACGCTAGCGTTGAATTATAGTGAATATTTTTGTTGTTATTTATGAATGCCAGTGCTGGTCGTGTAGTTTCGTGCTTGGAATTATGTTTGCGAGCTGCAAAGTTTGCTAAGTGCCATTAAGTGAACAAGTACTTGAATTAAAATCTAGTGTTTTGATGAGAAAACAATGGATTCTGCTATAGATTCATTGTCAACTACCAGTGAACATAGTGTAGCATCTTCTGTAGAGTCTCCAGCGATCACAAACAAGCGGCCGCTGAGCCCTGGGTATACGATGGGAGGTGCCAATAACAACGCCAGCTTACAACATCACTCGGGAGTGAATCCTGTAAATCGCAGCTCAACACCAAGCAGTCCCCCGAATAGACATCAGTCTAGTCCACTAAATCATCAGATGATGCAAATGCAACACCAGTTAAGTCCTCCCCATGTCTCAACTCCCAATAGTCTGACAGCTAGCATGACGCCGCGAATGCCACATTTACCTCCTCACAGCTTAGGACTTTTGAATTCCTTGCAAATGATGCACCACGCATCGCCTTTGGAGCTCATGGCAGCAGCGCATCATCATGTCCCGCCTCGCTCATATAATAGTCCGCCGCCGATATCAACCTCGGATCCTAGTGCCAATGAGTGCAAATTAGTGGAGTATCGTGGGCAAAAAGTGGCTGCTTTCATTATCTCAGGGGACACGATGCTGTGCTTACCGCAAGCGTTCGAATTGTTCCTGAAGCATCTGGTCGGTGGACTCCACACCGTTTACACAAAACTAAAGAGACTGGACATCGTACCGCTGGTGTGCAATGTAGAGCAAGTTCGAATACTTCGTGGTTTGGGGGCTATTCAGCCGGGTGTAAATCGTTGCAAGCTGCTCTCCTGCAAGGACTTCGACATCCTTTACCGGGACTGCACCACTGCTAGGTACGTGTGCCTGATGCCGTTTTTAGCTTGTACTTGTTTTTTTATTTATTAATTTCATTAATCCCACTATTTTGTTCTTTTTTGCTTATTTTACAATAATATTTGGAGGACAAGCAAATAAATCGAAGAATTGATTCGTTTTCTTATAAAACCTTGCGACATCTTGCTCAGTAATATTCCAAAGTTTTCCGCTATTCTGCACCTAGGTGTCAAGCATTGCACTGTACCCTCTTGCTCTCGCATTCGAAACCATGCTAAGTCTCGACAAACGGAAATCATAGTTTCGCGATTTCATTGCCTTTCAATAACCAATTTCTTCCGGTAGTAAACGTCAATCAGCGATGCTGAAACTCGCGTGCGAATCAATATCCTTCATATCATTGCTTAGTGATATCCTCGTACGCCCGCACTCCAGCAAGAGTCCCGTGCGAACGCTAAGGAGGTTGCTAGGGCGGCAATTGCGAAATGCCCGTTCTTGTTTGTTTGTCCAATAGCTTGGTACTTGTTCTATTTGTAGTAATTTTTCGTTCTTAGATTTTTAATTTTTTATTTTTCACCAAAATAATTCATTCAACCGAACGGCCGATTTTTCTTTTTATTCCAGATGCTTATCAATCAAGCCACCTGAGAGGTATGAATGCTTCCTCCCTCTTCTCGGTAGAGCTTTGTAGAACTATTTTGAGTCAGACTCGTCCAGAAGACCTTTCAGACCAGGGGTGTGGTATGTAGCAACAGACGCTGGATCATTCTTTGTTGCACCGAACGCTTGAACGTACTAGGACACTTCCGTGAGATTTGTTTAAAAGCACATCTTAGTAATTTTAAATCGAAGTTAAGATTTTTGCAAAATTCGTATTTTTTGTACTGTTAACTCATATTAGTGAATTGAGAATTAATTTGTTTTGAAAAGGGGTGTCCCAGCGGACTACACCCCTGTGCTGACCTTCGGACGATGGTAATGAGTGAATGCTGTGCCACTTGACGTGAGACTTACTTGTAAATTTGCATGCTTTTATTTAACTTTACACGCTCTTTTAGTCCCACAAGCGATTATTTTAGTTTCTTTTCCTAATTTTTGCTAACTTTTCAGCTAACAGTTTCTTTTCGGCTATGATTGAGTTCGCAAGCATCTGTTAGTCCAAAGGTTCTTTGCAGGTGCTTTCGCTTTTGTTTGCCATCGAGTCGAGTTCGCATAACTAGGGTGACAATAGCTAACAAACTAGGCTCAAATTTGAAACACGACAAATATTCCTGCAGCACACATTGTCTTCATATCTGGTTTTTATAATGTACTATTGTTTTCCAGTGCTTGTTTGCCATTGAATGCAGTCAGATTTGCCTGAGCCAGTTATTGTAATGCCTGCCAAGGTAATTGAAGAGAATATTGGACAACTGAAGCGGCTTCCACCAGCCCATTTCCAAAAGTGCCCAAAACTCTTATTGATACAAGACAGGGCCTTAAAGATCACCAACAAAGCTTTTGATCAGCAGTCCCTTATTGTACACGTGAGCTTGAACGAGAGAACTCTAGGACGCTGGGGAGCTCCTTGGCTCAGAGAACTGCTGCTGCCCAGCTGTGATCTAGGATATTTCTCTGAGTACCGAACTTAACTTAGCCTACATGGACTTTAAAAAATAGAATAGTTCCTTCTGTCTTCGGGAAGCGCCTCATTCGTAACACCAAGAATGGATTTGTTGCTGTCGAAGGTCCCTCTTCACCGAAATCAGAGGGCGTTTTGCTGCTGACGATGAATTTGGCGTTTCAGAAGGTACGCAAGCTATTATAATCACAATAGTGCCATTGAAGAAACCGCCCTTTTCTGTGCTTATGCACCTAACCTTATCATGCAAATCAAAGGAGAGAGGAAGATAGGAAATTGGTGTTAGTGCCATCTGAAGATCCTGCAACTGCTCTGATCTGCCTTATTTTAGCTGGAAACCATCATTTTCTGCTGTGACCGCTGCAGACTTATTTTAGAGACAGCAGCTTGTCCATATAAAACTGTTTCATGGCCTTCCCTTCGACTTTGTAATTACAACACTTGCTTAGGTATCTTCAATCTTCCTTGAGATTTGAGAATCTACAAAGGCAGCCCTAACGGAGCCTTCAATAATTCCTAAAAAACAATTGGATTTAGAAAATGGCACGGTCATTCCTTTCACAGAATCTAATCCAAATTAAAAATTGGGCCCTACTAACCGTAGTTTGGAAGTTTAGTGCTTCTTCAAGGGAAAACTGAGTAGGTGCAATATAATTTCCTGGCCAGTGCACTGAGCTGACTATTAAGCTGACGCTAATAATGTAGTTACTACCGAATTACAGCCTGATTTTACATTCGCAAAGTTTTCTTAAAAATACACAATATAATATAATATGATAATAAAGTAGCATAGTATAATATAAGATAATATAAGATACACAAAAACATTTTCTTGTAAGATACACTATTTGTGAGCTAGTGCAGTGATAGTTTAAGTGCTAATCTTTCTATGGGTAGGTACTGCTGACGTGCGTTTTATATGTTGGCAATACTGATCTGTGGTTGCCTAATACCAGCTTTAAAACCAGTAAATTTTCGGCAATTGGACCATGCAGGATTCGAGAGGGAAAGGGCGTTAAATATTGTTTCAAGATCAATTCTCATCGTAATCAACTAAATAAGCAATACAGATAGAAGAGTGGTCGATCGTCTAACAAATCTGAGAACGTTTAATATTGATGTAATGTATAATTTTTATCAGAGATGAACCGTTTTCGGCGTATATCTCAGGGTGGAGCACCTTCGATAATCAGTGGATTGAATTTGATTGAATCGACAAGAATCGTTAATATTTTTTCCGGCAACACAAGAATAGCACGCTCGGCTCACTCTCACATCCGTCTGAGTTCCTCTTTTCGCGAATAATATGGCATAGAAGTTCGTTTAAAAATAGAGCGATTCGGCTGTGGAACAATCTCCCACAGTCAGTATTTCCAAACTCGTACACTATCCAAGAGTTCAAACGCCCATCGCCATCTGCATTTTAGCATTAAATTAAGAAAATTAAAAGCATGCTATGAACGAAACAAAGAGAGCCGTTTGAACCACTGATATTCCTAAAAAATTTTAGTAGGTACTGTGGATTCAATTATAAATTTTTGCTTAACCTTTGGACGCCGGCAGTAAATTTTCAGAGTGTGTTGATATGAACTATTAGCCCAAACCATTATTATGCTGCAGTTAGCTTATTTTTTCACTGAATGTGGGTGCACACTTATAAACATAGATATATTAAATTTTATTTCTGGATGAGCACGAATATGTGCTAGAGCCAGATATCCTTCTGTTTATTGAAATCTTAATGATGAAACCTACTACAATCTTAAAATGAAGATCGTTCGAATACAAAATAAAGCGATATCTTCCTACCTTACTGTGATTTAAGATGACCCTATATTTAGGATAATTTGAAAGGCATTTCTTGAGTTAGTTTTGCTCTCGACTGTTCCTGTGTCTACTTTTAAAGAATTTAACAACTACCAAGATTATCTTTCAGTAGATAGATAAACAATACACAACAGTAGTGTTACCCTTTGCTATTTTGCGCCACAATGCATCCAGCAGTCTTCAATGTTTTATAGAAATTGCATTTAGACAAAATATGGCATTTTGGCTTAACTCAATATTATCTGTTCGTATACCAAAACATATAATAGCTAGACAACCAGTGGTGTTGTCGAGCCGGAACGCTCCGGAACGTCGTTCCGGTACTTCCTTTTTGGACAGGAACGCGTTCCGGAACTAAAGATGATTTCTGATAACGAGAATTGGCTGACGTATTGAAAAAAAAATTAAAAAGAATTGCTGATTTTTTTTCTAATTTTTGACGAATTTTTATATGTATTATCATAGACAAATAAAAGGAAAGATGTTCCATTTCAAATAAAAAAAGTGTGCACTTTCCTGATGAAAGAGCTTTCCTATTGCTGAGAGAGCTGCACTATTAATTGAGAATATCCATTAATAACCATAAAGTATAATTTCCACTTCATATTAAATTTGTTACTATTTTACATCTTGAAATCTTGCAAAACGCAATAATTTTCATCTGAATCTTTACGAAAATTAAACATTTCCCAATCTGATAAATAAACATATATTGCGGAAATGTTTTTTGTAAATCAAAAATTCACACAAAACAAAGGGTTTTACTTACTTTTGCAAAGTAGTAAAAACCGAAAAGTCTGACCTGAAAAAACAAAATTTGTGCAATTGATTTTTGTCATTCAAACAAAAATCAAACAGCTGTTTTCTTATTCAAATAGATTCCCGTTCGCGTTCCGGTACGCGTTCCGGTAAAAAAAAATTAGCACAACACCACTGTAGACAACCAAAAATTGTTTCGGAAGAAGAATTGTTAAGAAGAGCTCTTTGGGAGAATTCTTAATATTTGAATCTGTCCGTTTCAATTGAGATTCTTAAGCAGACTGGTCACTAGTATATCGATTGCCGACTGGCATTAACATTCAAATATCTTAAGAGGCGAAGTGCTGTATTTTTACCATAACCAAAAAGGTATTTGAAAGATTACCAAGTGTTACGGGTTCACAAAACATTTAAGTATGACGAAGATGACTAATGAAGTCCGGAAGAAATTTTGGCAGAATCTGGATTGCCAATATATACAGGCATTTGACTGGAATCCGCAAGGATCACGCCGAGTCGGAAGACCTAGAACAACGTGGAGAAGAACCCAGCCACAACAACTGGGATCTGAGCGCTGTCGCACAAAACAGAGTCCGCTGAAGAGCAACTGCTTCCGCCGTATGTCCCGTGAGGGATTACAGGAGCATAAAGAAAGAAGAATATATGTAGTAAATGCCAATGCAAATTCATTGTTTGTTTGGATTTTGAATTATAGAAGGAAGTATGACAAATTACGCGATCCATTATTTTGTTTATTGTATCTAATGCACTGGCTTTATAGGCAAGGGGTCGCAGGGGTGTTTTTCTTTACATGTGCCTTAAAATTTTTTCGGTCTTAACGTCCATCAATTTTTATTCTCATTCACGTTTATTATACAACTAAATAGGGCTTACGATAGTTACAAGAAGTTGCACAACAAAGATTACTTAGAGTAATACTTGCATCATACACAAATCTGTTTGAGAAGAGGACCGAGTAATGAATACTTTAATTTAGCCCAATTCTATACTTTGTACTGGTGAGACGCCGTTTTGTGATGATCTACAAGAGAATATGAAGTGCATGCGAAAAATCTGGTCACTTGATCAAACTCCTCGCGCTCCGTAGCTATTGATTTATTAAAGGTCACAAAAATGATCTTTTGCCAGATTTAATTGGTTGCTATATATCCATCTCCTTGAAAATCGCCCGAGTTGGCTTTTACTTGAGCTAAGAACAAATAAAAATTCACTTTAGTGGTTTTAAAATCAATTTTTATATTAAACTTTGGTGCTGCGATTGAGAGAAAGTAGTTAAGATTAAATATTATCTTAAATCTAATCTTTTCCCTCAAAACTAGTTATTATTCTTGGTGAACTTATTTATAATTTTCAAAGTAATGGCAAAAATCATGAGGCAAAACACCACAAAATTTATTTACTTTCTTTTAAGAAAATATCGTCTATAACCAAATATTCTTGCGCGTTCAAATCATTCTCACATCGCTTATGTACCTACTCTTTGGCACTGCTTCCTTCTGATAAAACTTCATTGTCAGTCGTCACATTTTTGGTGTTAATTAGAATTAATGTTCCCTTTGCGAATAATTTCTATTCCTAGTAAATATCAAAACATCTTCTTGCCTTGAACAAACTTCTGTTTTCGTGTACTGGCGTGCTACTCCAAAACACACATGTTTTGTGCACTCATTCTCATTACCAAGCTTCACCCGGTGCAACATATGCATTTTTTTGCAATGACAATATTGATTGTCGCAGTCTTGAAGTTATGAATTGCATTGCTCGGCAATTTCATTTATAAAGAAATGCGCAGGCGATATTTGTTGGGGTAGTAGTGTAGAAAAACTCACAAAAACGAGAAAAAATCAACACCAATAAATCAATAGCTAGAGAAAGCAGCACTTTGGCTAAACCTACTAAACTTTCGTTAAGTATTTACTAGATATTCCCTGCGGGACCAGGACAATACGCTGACTCAGCAGTACGTCGTTTAACATTCATCACCAGCTCCTAATTATCATTATCACAATCAGGCAGTTGCGATTCCACAAGTAGACAAGATAACTAAAAACAATTAACCAAGACCGGAGGGGAACGAACGAAAATGAAACCCAAAAGTTTATCCCAGCTGTCAATACACATATTATTAATAAATTTTTGAAGTTAATATCCGCGCAAGAAACAAGATTGCACTGCTCCAATGTGTGCGAAAGCTAGAGCGTTATTCTGAACTTACCTCCACATGCGACCACAGCTTCCACGGTAATTAAATAATTAAGTGAAGAACGACAGGTGACAGATTTGCACGTATTTTGAAGTTACTTGTGCATGATTCAGAGGAAATAAACAAATTCTCTGCTGGGTACGTTTCTGCAATTAATTAAGTTATTGCCGCCCGGCGAACTTGCTGCGGCTGTCTGCTAGGTAATCGGCAGTACAGAAATATTTCAACTATTTAGGGCCATTCGAAGGGATGAACTTTCGGCTGACTTGACAGGTTGGACGCGTGAAGACCCAATCGTATCACACTTTCGGCTTGTTTTTAAACATGGATGCCCAAGGGCAGTGGACCCACAAATTATTCCATTTCACTCTTGGTTAACCTCCCTGAGCCGCACCTACTGATATTACGTACTTTGAGGAATAAAATTCGCAATCTGCCTTCGTGCGGTTTTATTCGAGCTTTCGTCTACTTTGACAACCTACGAGTATTTTTATCAGAAGGACAACAAAAAGAGATGAGCATACGTGAGCGTGTGAATTCAAATGCCTTTGCGTTATTAACGAAGCGTTAAATCTACTGTGGACGGTGTTCCCGGGGGCTTTGATCCTCTTCTGCACTCGCGCCCCAAATTATTGTCACATTGATACGCCTATACGCATCAGGTGCGGCGGGTAAATGAAGGAGAAAATCGCTAGGGTATCACCGTGTACATAGAAATTTTACAATCCAATAGAGAACAAAACTCCTTTATGGCAATAGAAAGGACTTTGTTATCCGCAAGACGCGCGAGAGCTCCCAGTGGCCGCTGAATGGAATTATTACAAAATATTAAATTTTCACCGCGAATAACATGTAGGTTGCTTAATTGCACTATAAACACGCTGACCGCAAATTGCGCCAAAGCATTTCCATTACACAGAATTGTGTTCTGCTTCAAGAACAAAATCCTCCCATTCACTAGGCAGACGTTAAGGTGAGTTAGGAGCAGGAGCCGCCGACACTTCAAACAACACCGAATCATATTTCATCTGGATGTCAGTGAAGGCATCTTCCAGCTACTGGACGGTTGCATTTTGTGGAGAAGAAACAGTTCAGTATTTAAACCTGCAGCAGATCAACGCTTGAAGGTATTCTGCATGTGGACTGCGGAGGGCATTTGCATGGGGCCAAAATTAAGAGTAGTTTGTTGTCTTTGGCTGGGTAAATTCGTACCGCCGCAATCTCTAGCCTTGCGATAGTTGATGTTGCACATTTTCTGATTACTTTGTTATTTGTTAACTCCTTTGATTTTTGAAAAGCTTGACGTAAAATGCCCCCTTCGTCTTCTATAAATGAATATTACTTCGCAGGACTATGGAATTCGTATTGACAACATGTAGACAAAATGAGCATTAATCATATCATTTCATGCATTGCATTGTAGGTATACTTAAGCGTATTGCGCACACCCCCGATTTTGCAATACGCATGGATCCATACGAGTTAATTCGAAAGCACTAAATAGATTAAGGGTCCGGAGTTAATTAGCAAAATGGGCATAAAGAATACCTGGTTAACTGAAAGTGCGAAAAATAAATACTAAGTGAATTTGAACGATGTTTTTAATATTTTAACAGGAAACTTAGTCGTAGAAATCTTGAAGTTAGCCATGTTTGAAAATAAAGCAGATCTTTTGCATGAAACATTTTGGAAATATTTTGTTAGCATTATCAAGTTTATCAATACTGACAATTAAATCCCCACGATTAGGGTAGAGTTAAATTACAGTGGAGAATTTCGTTCACTGGCTCTAGCAAGTTTAGTTTGTTTGTAGAATCATTGGCTTTCAAATCTCACGAGAAACATTACATATAGGCTGCTTTCAGTAAGTTATAGTAAACAATCCACTTCTCTGATCCAAACATCTTCTTCTTTCTAAATGGGCGTACAGTCCTTTGTGGACTCTTTCAGTTGCCTTTACCCTTTACGTCTTGCTAGTTTTCTCCAGTGTGTTATATAAAGTTTTCGTATATCTTCTAGCGCGTCATCCATCCACCTAATTCTTGGTCATCCTACGCTTCTCTGTCCTGTTGTACTCTCAACCAATCTTTCTTTTGAAGCTCATCCAACGTGTCCGAGGCCGAGCCATCGTCGGCTACTCAATTTTATGTGTGTAACTACCCTTATTTCGTCAAACATTTCTTCGAGTTCTTTGTTCGTTCTAATGCGCCACTCCTTTTGGATAATCCTTACAGGACCAAATATGTTTGTTTGTGTATTTGGTCAATAGGATAGAACTAGGAGGATAATATGTTATATATTCTCGCTTTGCATTGCCTTAGATTTCTTGGTTCTTTAGAATTGGGACTAGTGCGAAGCCGGTTTTATTTGCGGTTACCATGCGTCTATGAATACCGCCTTTTTAGTTATTTTCTGCGGTAGGCGTTGTTCCTAAATACATAAAGGTTCATTCTATGACCAACGCATATGCTTCGTCCTAATCGATGCTCCCTTTTAGATACAATCATGTTCTTGGTTTTCGTATCATTTACTTACCTACTAGATTAAAGTTTGCTGAGTTCTCCTTTACGTTTGGCGCTTCCCGTCCAATTATAATTATGTCATCTGCTTATCTGTATGTTCCTTGCGAAGATGCTATGTGCTCCATTAAGTTCTATTCTTCTCCATATTGTTCCCAAAGCAGTGTTAAAAAGTATTGATGAGATCGCATCTCCTTGTCGCAGACCAGATTCTGTGGAGGAAGTTGCCATTTAATAGCAGCCTTGTATTCTCACTTGTGTCCTTCCTACACTCTTCTGTCGTCATTTTACACAGTTCTATTAACTTTTTCGGGAAGTCCATTTTTCTTATATTGCTCCACAGCAGGCCATAAGCATAGTAGTCTCTCATATTAAAATCTGGTCTGTTGTCGATCCGTCCTTTCTAAATGCGGGTGGGAACGAACATTTTGTCAGTTCCTGCGTTGTTTTTAGAACAACAATGCAAAAGAAAATGTTAAAAAGCACGGTATACAGACACAGTTTCTGTACACCGTGGTTTAAAAGCAACAACTAAAAGCCAATAAGTTTTGACTATTTCGTTGGGTTGTTCGTTCGATAGAGTTGCCTCATGGAAATGTTCATGCGACATTCTATCGGACTTCAAAGGAGAATTTACGATTACAGCAAATTTTGCCTGTTCCGTGTCCGGTCTTGTAAATCCAGCCTTAGTAATCTCCTAGTTTGTCCCTTCCATATGGTTTCAGTTAAATAAAATATAAAATATGTACTAGTACTTAACTTTACAGAATAACAGAAGTGCTACTACTAGATACTGGTAAAATCAGACGAGGAATTTTTAGAAATACGCATCAGAAATGTTCAAACATTCGTCCTCTTGTACATGTAGGTACATAGGGGCTTAAGTGAATTCAAGAGACCCTCTATTAAGCCGATAATAGAGGCAACTACATATTTAGGCTGATTTTTTATAATAAGCCTAAATGTCTCCCTTAAGTCAATGTGTGGTTGCTGCTTTGCGCCAATGTTTAGCCAAATTACAAGTGTAACGTGTTCCCAAGTTTCCATCCCTTACGCAGTACTGCAGCCTTTTCAAATAAATTATAACAGTCTGCTGGGTTTTATTTGATGGACGAGTTTAACGTGAGCTCGAAACAACTGCAGTGAATATAAGGCGTCTACTATCCAAAATCAATCAAACTTAAGAACAATGCCTTGCCTAACCACTTTAATAGAGCTGGCTGGAAATAATTCAAGCTAACCAAAACCCAAGTAAAAAAGTGGATGCTATACTATTGGAGGTCACTCAAAATTTTCCAATTTTGGAAGCTTGATCTGCCCAGTACCTCTTCTTCTTTCTTTAAGGGGCGCCTTTTAAACCAATTTCAGTTGGTCTATTGTGTCAACCGCATCGTTAGAAAACCTTCCAGATTTAGGCTTAAGCCTAAAATTGATTTGGGACTTCCAGTATTTATTTGTCCTGCAGTGCCCCGCGCTTTCGATCCTTGAGCGAACTTGCAAAAACTCAATACAAATACTTGTACATTGTTGGTCACTACTTGCAGGATTAATGGAGCAGCTCCTTATCGAATTGAACTAATTCGCTGTCTTTGAATTTCGTTAACTCCCATAATTTATTTATCTGCATAATACGAGTTACACTACGCTGCAGCATTTACATTGAAGCTGCAACAACGAGCCTTCTGTATTTAACTTCGGAAGTATCGTTATTCTTACATAAGGTTTACACTTCGCAACATAATCGCCATGGCCGTAATTTTTTTCTGGCTGAGTTTTTGATGTTAATTAAAATTGCGGATATCAGCGAGCAACAGAAAACAAAGAGCCCAAAAGGTGGGCATGAGCAGGCCGTTAATCAATCACCACGCTATTCTGCTCCTTGGAAAATCTAGTATCCGTGGGAGACGTCTGCTGAAATTGACATTCTTTGCACTCAGACTTCCGGACTGCCTCCTACAGTAGCCGTTTACCTTAATCCGTCGCTGTTTTCTGGGTATTTTTTGAGCAAATAGCCGAGATCTTTTATCTACGCACTGAGCTCTTATCGCATCATCCACTGAACCAGGAGCTTAGTATCTGTTTTCCCAATTAAATATTTGAGTTGTTTTGTACATTTGGCCACGCCAGTGGCGTTTCTACACCGAGTTTAATTTTATTTTGTTTAATTAAAGTGGGAATTTTATGTGCATTTAAATTTCTTGTGTTGCTTTCTTACTTTACAAGTGCATGGTATCGGGACGAAGGCAAGATTCTGACACATTTACTGACAACGACGGAAATGGTCTCTTTGTCCCCGACCTGTACTAGCATTACCCGTTTTTAACCTCAGTAACTCTCTACTATTTTCCAGCTCTAGGCCAGGAAGACCCCCGAAAAGGGGACCGGTTGGGCTCTCCTTGCCCCCCACGCACCTATCACAGCACCCGCAGCTCAAGAAGCATAGACTTGATAACGGGGACTTTGCTTACGAAAATGGTCACATGACTGGTGAGTAACTTTGAAATTTTATCTTCAAATTAATTTTAAGGCTTCGTTGGTGCACGTAGAAGAAAAGCCCGGCTCTTACCTGGAGTGACAATTCCCTCTCCGGTCGCGTTGTCCTTTCACAGAACAGCTCCGAAACCACCCGATATGAAAGTATGTTTGAGCACGGGGCTGCGTTCGTGCTTGCGGTCAATTAAATTACTGTCCAGGGAGGATTGTTCAAATCGAATGTTCTTATCTTGTGCCTGTCTATAATTTCGACTGTACCACTTGTACCCAGTCGAGTGCAATTTCACAATGCAACTCTTTATGCAACTGACACAAGCTAATTGCAGCCCTCCCAGGCTTCACATGAACATGGTGGTGTGCTCCTTGGCAGCGAAACGTTAGGGCTGGTGACATGTGCGCATAGGTGCTGGTCTGGTCTGTTCGACGTATGCGTTGAACATCAGTCCACAGCATAGAAATAACTGCCACTTGCTCCTCTAAGTTTTCTTGTTTTTCTTGACCAGGGGACTGCACTAATTATTTTGAAATTGTTTAGATATGTCGAGGCTGGAGAAGTCCCCTCTGTTGGCGAATGGCTATAACCCACCACCTATCAATCACATGGCTTTTATGCAAATGAATCACCATCCTGGGTCTGCGCTAATGAGTCCAGGGATACCTCCACATGGACTTCATAGGTCGGACGGCCCGATGATGAAAGCTCAAGGTGGAATGTCAGGAATGGATGCCATTGCAAGGTCTGGTATCTGGGAGAACTGTAGGGCAGCTTATGAAGATATCGTTAAGCATTTGGAAAGGTATGACTTCTTAGTGCCTGGGATGCTGGCCTAGAATAGACTCACAACCGTCTGCTTTCAGGTTAAGAGAGGAACGAACTGACGAAAGACAGCCAATTATAGACCAGAAGCCTCGTGATTTAAGTTCTAGGAATGGTATGCGAGCGCATTGGCTTCCTTTAATTTGTAATAAGGCATAACTTTTTGTTGGCAGGTTCTCCCGGTAGGCAAAGTCCTGTACTGAATCTATCTAAGTCCGCTGGCGATCGAGGTAGTAGTAACTGCGACGGTAGCGAGCGCAGTGAGGTTCATTCCACTCCTCCTTCAGTCAGAGACGAGGAGAATCTTAGCGAAGATAATATTTCGGAGTCGGAAGAACGAAACGAAAAGGAGGAAGGTAAGTGTATCAATTCAAGCTGCGTTGAATGTGAACTTTTAAAAGTAAATACTGATCGTGAAATCTCTTAGAACTTAGCGATGCCGATCGGGACATATCCCAGCCACCTTCGGTAACGGCTTCGAACAATGAAACCCATCAGCGGGCACTCAACTACTCAACATTGGCGGCTTCAGCTGTTGCAGCGGCTGCTGTCGGAGGTGTTCCTGCTGTGGAGCCGGGCCAGGACCAACAGAGCACTTCCTCCACAGAGACGCTTTTGCGGAACATCCAAAGTTTGCTGAAGGTCGCCGCCGATAATGCGCGGCAACAAGAGCGGCAGATAAGCTACGAAAAAGGTAAGAAAACTTTATCTCACACAAAACTCAAACCGCAAGAGAAAATGTTCGAATTTGCAGCGGAGCTGAAAATGGACGTTTTGCGCGAAAGGGAAGTTAAAGACTCTTTGGAGCGGCAGTTGGTGGAGGAGCGGAAATTAAGAGGTATGTGGAATCAATAATCAAGAAAGAAAATAAATCTGTTTGGTTTCGCGAACCCATTACAAAATAACTACTGAAGACAAACAACTGAAAGTTAACAGTAATTCATCCTGACGCACCTTAGCAAATCGCGGAGAAAACGAGTTGGCCCCGGGCTCTCGGATTGTTTCTTTTTTGCTTCTTGGCTTTTCTGCTGCTGCGCCGTGTTCCACTTCATTTTTCTCTCCGAGCAAATAATTGAATGAGTCTCGATCTACTGGGATGAACTCGCGCGGAATAAATTGGAGTTTTTATTTCAAATGACATTCACTCCGGCATAAGTTCAGCCCGAGAAATTAGCGTGCGTGCACACACCTACAAAATGCGAATTGTGTTCTGCTGCGAGCGGTCGCCGCTCGCACACAGCAACAACTTTTGGTGGACATAGAGGAGTCGAAGGTATCATATTTAGTCCGAGAAATCGTATCGAGTGTCAGCGATTAGCTAGCAGCTGGACGGCATTTCGATGAAGAACGGATGCTACGAAAGGGCTGGCTTATTATCCCCTTGCGACCTCTTATTGTTTCATATTCGGGAAAAAATTATTTTGCATGACCCAGAGCCCAAGGTACTGGGTAAAAAATGCTCCAAAATGCCACCCAAGCAAAGGAACCTCACTTCAATGGTTCCGAATTCACTTCTTAAAAGTGCCTTTGCCATAAACGTATTGAATTTCGATTGGGACGGCGCAAACGTTTTCTCGAGTGCCGTACAGTCTTTACTTAGTGTGTTGGAAAAAATCGCCATCGTCATGTAGTAGCTAGTCGTCGCTGGGACCTCCGGTACTAAGCGGCAGATTGCGAGACTTGCATTGGTTTGATTTCATGCACGAGGCCCAATAACGTGTTTTGCTTAAACAATTTGTTTACTTGGGATTTGTGATCCGTAGATGTATGAATACAAGATGACGTAGACACGTCTAGTTAAAATTGCACAGTTCCGGACAATGGGTAAAGCATGTCGGTCCAAATATGCACTTCATGTCATGAACAGGAAAACCTACATATATTTATTCAAGAAAAGTCGTCTCCGCGATTTTTACAAAAGTATAATGGCCCATCGCTGTTTTTCTTTGGGAGGCTTCGTCCCTTAACAAAACAAAGACTTACACGACAGACGAATGTTAGATTTTTAATTACGAAATGCTCACGAACTTGTTATCTTTGTATAGTTTTGTATCAAAAAAGATACAGAAGAGAGAGGAAGATGCGGGTCAGATTGCAGCAGCAAGTTGAAGGGAAGAGGAAACCCCATTCCGATGACCAATCCAAAATCTCGACTCTCTCAGACTCAACAAAAACCAGCCAAGGTGAGTCGAACCCATGCCTACCCCGTTCTTTTCTACATGCTTGAATTCTTTATAGAGCTGGACAACAAAATCTCGGAGAAATCAGAAAAATTTCAGACATCAGATCGGCATAGTAGGTCGGTAAGTCCGTCCTTCTCCAGGGACTGTGATCGCGAAAGAGATCGTGACCGAGATATAGGTAATCCAGTTCCTGCGCCACCAACCTCTGTAGAAAGTAAATCGTGGAATTATCCAGGCATAGATTTGATGGCGACGGGCGCTTTCTGGCAAAACTATTCAGGTGAGTTTCAAGAGTGTATTTTCAGGAAAATAATGCCCTCGCTATTGCAGAATCATTGGCACAAGAAATCGAAATGGAACGCAAAGCTAGGCAGCAGTCCACGGATCGTGATGTGAAAAGTCCACTTCAGGAACGGCAGCCGTCATATTACAAGAACTCGGTGTTATTCGGAAGTGCAACTTAATACGATAGATACTTAAGCAGAATAGTTGATATTCACTGTTTATAAGTGCAATCCGCATGACTTCATGCTAGGTGCGGTAATACCGCCATCGCGATAAAAAACAGAGTTGTAAACCCTCGTGTTTTTCCTTAAAATTGCCATATTAAACATACTTAACTCCATTCACTTTGTAGCCAAAGCACTACTAAATCCAGATAAGTTACGCAAATACCCAATCATCAGAGCATCATACCTAGGACTAATTAGTTTTGAAACTTGTAACACTATGATTTTCCGGCGAGAAAGCAAAGACGGACGCCCAGTTCGGGTCGCGAGCTGTCTCACTACATTTGTTATACAAAAAGAACAACCCTTAGTGTAGAAGTACACTGTTATGCGTTTTATATTAAAAGTTATCCCTCCGCGCATGTGTAAAAACTAGCTTAAGAAATGTAATCTTGCAAAATTAATATACGTAGCTGTAATTATTCTACGAAGTAATGTCATCTAATCGCTAGGGTCCGTATTTCGACAATTTACCCCCTCCAATAATTTTAGGTAAACTAGACTCATAGTTGCGACGTAACTAATAAGGCGCAGCCCCAAGTAAAGAAAGAAAAATAGAAAGGGAAGGAAGCAAATAGTTGTTTATAACACGATTTTTTATTTATTACCGCGGTCCTTCGGCGCTCGCCCAGGAGGCGCGCAGAACGTTATTTTATAGCTGCCCTAAGCGCGAATGCGACTGTAAATAATTATGTATACATATACCTTAGAAACTATTTCTGTGTGTATTTAATTATAGAATAATGCTGCATCTTACATTATAAAAATAGTGTAATTAAAATTAACAAAATGAAATAAATTATTTATCATAGACAATTTTTATTTTTGAACATTGGTGGTCGTTGTGGTTAATGGCAGGTCGGTTCCAGCTCAAAGGCAGAGCTAGGAGTCATCAACTGCTCTCGCAGTGGTGAAATTGTTTTTCAGCGGTTTATTAACAGTTATTTGGGAACATGTGCTTTATTTCACCGAATAATTGACAAGTACGAAAGCTAATAATGACTAGCGCGATAAGATAAAGCCTGATATTTGCCTAAGCTGCAATAAAAGGGTCCGATTGAAAAGCCCCCTCCCGGTAAGCCCACTTAAGCGCGGTTGCTTGATAATTGCCTCGAAGTCTACTAATACTTCGTGTGTGAGTGCGAATGTGATTTACAGCCAGGATATCTTGTCGCAAAGCAAAACAATATTACTGATACGTGTACTCGATAAACAAACATGTGTTAATGGAATAGTTCGACTCCGACCATATGGACGATATTGAGGCTCTCACAGGTACAACTTACGCTTTGGTGCTCTATTGTGATAGCTGCGAACGAAAAAATATAATAAAATTACAGTTTTGACCCAGCCACCCGTTTTCCGGACCCATCAGCATGCAGAAGCCGTGAAAATGGAAAAATTAAAAAAAATTAAAGATTAACAACAGTTAGTAATGGCAGCATGCACCCCGAGTTTGTTTATTAAAATCAGACTAATTAGAAAATAGGAAGGAGTTCTCGGGGCGTGCTGTCTCGTTTGTGTGTAATTTTTCTCAACTCGATCGGACTTGGAAGGATAAACCTATTTTAGTAAGTACGAGTCCTTTGAGTTTACTTGCAGCGAGGGAAGTGCAAAGCAAGCACTGAAACGTCATTAGTATTATGCTCAGCAGATAAGGGCCTTCTGTGAAATTCTGAAGTAGGAAAGGAATCCTCAAGGCAGCATGCATGTAAGGCGAGCCCTCCAGCGGCGTGCTTTGTCGTAATGAGTTTATCCGTGCTAATTAAAAAATTGTAGCACATCACAAATCGCAGTTCGAGTTGAAACTACGCCCCTAACCACCGAGGCACTTGTGCGGTAGTTCTGTGGGGCAACTGACAGTCAGTCGCAGACTAGGCATTTGGCTAGCGATAGCTGTAATTCCAGGTTACGCCCACATCCAGTTGGTCGTTCTAATGAACTCGAAGACACCGCAGAATAAGAGACAACCTCTCCTGTAAGTAGGAACTCCGACTGTACTCTGAAAAAGTACTCGTATAAAAATATACATCCCACCGCACACACCGAAGCATGACTCCAAGCAAGCACTGGAATCGCTATCAGTTGGGGCATGTTGGTGCGGAGCCATAAGTTCTCTGGAGGGCTTGGGGCCTAAGATGGAGCATGTAGCTTGATGGCGAAGTCGGGGATCGACTCAAGTTCGCTTTCAGCTGCCGAAAGCTCTTGCTACCATCGAAGTTGGTCGCAGTCCCTCAGTGCTGCCATTCGCAATCAGAAACGGGTCCCCAGTTCCGTTTGCGGAGACGACGACGGCAAAAATCGAGATTTGTAGACTCCGAATCCGGGAAAACACCACGAGAAAATTTCCAGGTGCCCGGAGTTCGTGCAGCACACGGACTTGGGTCTGGATGTCATCTTAGAATTGCGAAGTCGGCGGAGTGGAACGGGCCTCTGGGCGAGGAGAGGTTTTCCTCGCGGGTAGGGAACCGACTCCGCAGTGGTACTCGCAAGTTTCAATCTGCGGCTAAATTGTTGGCCCCTCCTTCGCTGGTGGAAATCCCGTGCGACTAGTACTGCACAGTTGCAGACAGACGGTGACGGCTGATGGTGTACAGTTGGGCCGCGGGGATGTTGCGCAGTAGAGCAACTTATTGAGAATCGCTCGCAGTCGGAGGCAGCAAGTGCGATTATATTCCTATCAGCAATTGACAAAAGGCGGACAGTTGGAACGATAATCGTCGTGTTTTCGTGAATTGAAGCTTAGTTGCTGGCGACAACGTACAATGGAAATGCTGGAGTCGGCTTCTAATTTACAGGAAATTCGCTAACCAACGTGCAATTTTTTTCGTTTATTTACCACAGCCAACGGCGTTGGACCTGGTTTTACTTGGAAGGGCTCGCCCAATCTGTCCACTATTAAGGTCCGTCCCTATCCTAACGAGTGGAGCAGTTCGAGAGCTGCAATTCATTCCAGATTTTAGTTCATGCTAGAAATAATGTTTCAAATTAATTCGAGCATTGCCTTCGAGAACATTGCGTCCAGGTCATGTCAAAGAGGGCGCTGCTTTACAGCGGTGCTTTGGATATGTGCTGTGTGACGCTTTCCTCCTTAAAAAGACGTCATGAAAAAATCGTTGCATAACACTGAAAAAATAATTCACTGGTGGCCAGAAGCTTCAAGTGGAGGTGCCCCCAATCAATTGATTGTTATTGTAGGTACTGATTTCTGATAACTTACCAAGTACAAAATAACATTGCCAGAAAATCCGGCGGTTTATTATAAAAGGAATAAGCAGAGCCAAAAGATTAGTCAATTAGTTAATGCGAATTATTTGAGCCCTTGTAGTTGCTAAATTTGATTGTTTATGCGTAAGAACTATGCTCCCAGACAGGACAAATGGTACCAACAATATAAAAATGGGATTTAGGAGTTGGAATCTAGGAATCCTTGGAATGACAGTGCACGCGTTTTGTGAAAGTTGTTAGTATGTGTGCTCGGAAATTTGCTGTAGTCAAATTTAAACTAAAATACTCGGGTTCAGGCAGTGGCTGGCTGGAGCATACTGTAGATAGCATACATTAACGTCACTAAATATCATGAAGCGTTTAGCGCCCAGTATGTGGCCCACATTACTGTAAATTATTGTTCTAACAAATGTATTTTACGGGGAACGAGTAAGTTATGATGGACTAAATTTTTATTTTGATATATCCTGATTAGGTATCGAAAATCATCTTAATACCTACTTTTGAAATAAGTTTATGCACTAAATGGTATGCCGGCCTAAGAAGTCTTAAAGAATCACTGGCTTAGTTATGAGATATTTTAATTTAATAATAGATAACACAACAGAAGGTGTAAAATAAGTTACGAAACAACGTTATGTAACAACCTCGGTAGCCTAGGCGGTAATGTACCTGAGTACCTACCATTCGAAAGGTCCGTGGTTTGAGTCCACTCCTCGGCATGGTCATCTTTCCACTTTTCCACCTTCTTCGATCGCTCTACAGCCTTGGCCTCCTTCAGGCTGTTCGACAGCTTACCTCCTGGGTCGATAATTCATGCTTCACAACCACACCTAACTACTGTGCTCGTTTTGTACATTTGGCTCTCCACAAGCTGTTCCCATCGATGCAATCGAAAGCGGATTTGAAATCGATGAAAACCACAACGTTTACCGCAAGGAATTCTTTCTTCCATTAGCTGCGAATGAGAGCGGATATTTGATCAATGCATCCTCGATGTGGTCTAAATCCCGCTTGTTCTTTCCGGCGCGTTTGCTGACTGTGTATCACTGGTAATTGAATTGGCTAAATTTCAATTCTTTCATTTATTTCAAGCTCTCTGTAGTTTTGACTGCATGACTTTATTTGAAAAAATAGTGCTTGTTACATAGTCATGAGCGTGAGGAATACAAGGGAGTATAGGGGAAATCCATATTGTAATTAAATCCCATAAAACCATTGCAAGGCGTTCTGCGTTCTTGACGTCTTGCTTATGCTACTGATTTATTTCTTAGCAAAGGATTTTCTTACGACAAGAAAATTTCCCTGCGATCTTGCTTAGAAAAACGCCAATTTTAGTTTGAGATGAAATTACTCACTCTGATATCACTTTATGCCACTTTAGGGTACTATGAAAAGTAACCATACACTTAACGTTTTTCAAATTGAGCAGCTGCTTGCAATCCAAAATTTCATGTACGATTTGAACATGATCAGTTCTGCTTTTTATATTCCGCTCAATAAATAAACTTCTTCAAGGATGCTCTTTTATCCGAAATGGTATTTCCGAAGTTACTACGACTACGCAAAATCGCGATGTTTCCAATTTTCTAAATCTAAATTAAGGCTTTGGGGGCTGCCTATAATTAGATTTTGATTAGATGTGCCGACTTGCTTAAGTTAACGTCATGTTACCGCTTCACTGCATCCACGGCTATCTTATACCGGGAATAAGCCAGCTTGACACATTCCGTTTGCTCCCCCCTCGCCTAGCTGCACACAAACACTTCGTTCATAAATAGAACAACTCGACTGAAACAGTATCACGAAGCCTGTATTTCGAAACTCCTACAACATCCAAGAGTTCAAACAATTCGTCGCCATCTCCTTAAACAACCTTCCTGACTCCTCGTAACCTGAATCCTATTCTATCCCTCGAACTAAACTTGCCATTTACATTGCACCATGATGTGACCAACGACCTAACAGACCGGCAGAAAAAAGGGTGATTTTAAGCAGAAGGCAGATTGTGCCATTGGTCAGTCCTTACCTGCTAAGACCTTATACTTAAGAAGCCAAAGATTATAGGATAACGTTATGAATTTTACTGAATCCTTTCCTCTGGCGTAGTCTAGGTTGGTTGATCCAATGCTGGGAAGCCAGCTCCTTTTCCGAACTGGGGTGCATACTGGTATACCTACCACAAGTCGGTTCTGGTCAGATAAGCGTGGGGTCTGCACCATTTTTGGCAAGGCAAACTGCTATCTCGCTGCCTTGATGCCCCTCATATCCCGTTATCCATTTCATAATAATACAGTTATTGCTAGCGGGGATATTAATTACGTGAATACAATCTCAGACAGTTTTGTATTCGGGTTGAAAGCTTCTTACGGCCTTTACAGCGGCCTGACTAAATCCCACGTGGCTGGGAATAGACATGGGAGCACTCTTCTATTGGCATCACTTTGACTTTGGGTTACTGATTTATGGCTTCAGAAATTCAACCTCGCGGTCCAACTCCCAAGAATATCTTTAAACCGTCTATGTTCCAGCATCTTCGCTTAGCTTAATTGATAACCCAACTTTCATTCACGCTAATCGTAGAAACTAGAAGAAATTCTGCTCCTGCTTTACTCTAAATAAGCCCCATTTTACCTGTTTATTCACTTCAATTTAGAACTTTGTTGTCGCGACCAATGTGCTCACGAATTTGAAAAATCCGAAGTTGGGTAAAGGCAGAAATTGCACTAGCACCTTTCTAACAAAGACCTTAAAATTTCGCGACTGCAAAAACAAAATGCGTGAACATAGCACATGGGCCCAGTCTCTACGAACATATGAGGTACGTGGAAGGGCCAACCCTTTTCAGGCACTCTTTCACTCCATGGTCGCAACAGGTGATTTTACTTTGCACTGCGAGCTTTTGTCCTCCCAACACAGGCAGAAATTCGATAGACTTAATTTGACTCTCTCCCCTCGGTCGTCATCACTTGAGCATGACACGACACTTGCCAGTGGTCGGTCGACTTGATGTCTTTTGCACCGAGGCGCCGAGTGAGATTTAATGCAACGCTGACCAGGTTTACCTGTAATTGAGTGGAAAACCATTGCGCGAGTGTGGTTTCGGCCTGCTACGAGTGAACAGATAACCCGTATATCTCACTCCAGAGCGGACCACGGTCCCCGCAACTTGAAGGGCTTGAATGTTAATTTATTACTGGAGACTTTTTGTTGTCTCAAGGAAGAGCACTTGGCCTGTAACGAATTTAATTCTAATTACGTCAAAAGTCATTTTGCCTTCTACCTCCGCCTCATTAAAGTCACATTTGGTGGACCGGTTAGCTGCACCGCGGAGGCTTAATCTCCGGTTTCTATTTTGTCTGATTGATTGATGATCGATAATTCCAAATGTAGCGCTCCGCCGGAAAAATCCAAGACGAGCGAACTCAAACAGTAGCCACTGCAGGGGGTTCTAATTGATATTTTCGGGCTGGTAATAAATTTCGACAACGACTGGGCCTGGGCCAAGTGAACAGATTTCTCAGGGGTGAGGCTCCAAATTTATTCTCACAATGTGACCACTGCGACATAAGTTTAAATCTTGCGGACTCTGTGGAAGGATAGTAGGAATTGTTGTGGCCTCCGCCCGTTTCATGGCAGCAGAGAGGCATGCATGCTGTACGGAAATTAAAAAAAGTAAATCATCTCTGAAGGTTATACACGAATTTCATAAATTTCCAAAAGGAATTTTCCTTCTGCAAATGGAATTCAAAGAATTTCGACGACAAATATTTTCCCAAAGACTCAACCTGTGATAACAAGAGTAGAAACGATATATGTGCAAGTTTTTGATCTTTCAACCTTAAATGCTTTTTCCTATTCCTTTTCTTCTGTTGTGTGCGATCCGGGGAATTTCAGTTACGTTTAGGGTGGGTTTAAAGGGAGCAACTGCACTTCTTGGAAGAGTACATGTAGAACGTGGTTGTCCTTCAAGCGGGGGTGATTACAATTAAGCACCTGGCTGCATTTTTATGGCTTATCCTGGTGCTCACAGGAAATTTGTACGGCAATATTGCACTGGCGAGAACAAAAGTGCAGCCACCGCGCGACAATGCTACCACGTCAATGACAATAAATTCGGCAATTTTTCCAGTGAGATGTTACACTGTTTTTGTTAGATTAGTCTAAAGGTACAAACAAGTATTTCCTGGCGGTTTTTTTGAATAATGTAATTGCCAGCATTGCAATGACTTGGAATAATGCTTTTTCAATCAATACCGCCATTGCTATTGCTGCAAAAACTGCCCAAGTTTTTCCGTCAAAATTTATCGATTTGGTGACTAGCCTAGCAAGGGCCGCAATGGATGTGAGAATAAGGATAATCCTTTGCTTTGAACACCTCGAAGTGGATTTTTTTAGCTTTATGTTACGAAGATTTTGAGGGGTCTTGGAGCCTCCTACGATTTTTTTGGGGCTGTGGGAGGCAAAAATGTGGTTACATTTTACATTACACCTGCAAAATGATGTAATTAGCCCCCCAGGGGAGCTGTAATGAGTTAATTTAGATAAACAATGAATTATTACCTCCTCCTCCCTCTCTCTCTCCCTCTGTCACCCTCTCTCTCCCTCTCTCTCTCCCTCTCTCTCTCTTTCTCTCTCTCTCCTTCTCTCTCTCCCCCTCTCTCCCCCTCTCTCTCCCCCTCTCTCTCCCTCTCTCTCTCCCTCCCTCTCTCTCCCCTCCACTCTCCCTCCTCTCTCTCCCTCTCTCTCTCCCTCTCTCTCTCCCTCTCTCTCTCTCCCTCTCTCTCTCCCTCTCTCTCTCCCTCTCTCTCTCCCTCTCTCTCCCTTTCTCTTTCGGGGGAAGAGCGAGCGAGACCGAGGAGGAGCAAACGAGAACGAGGAGGAGCGAGCGAGAACGAGGAGGAGCGAGCGAGAACGAGGAGGAGCGAGCGAGACCGAGGAAGAGCGAGCGAGATCGAGGAAGAGCGAGCGAGACCGAGGAAGAGCGAGCGAGACCGAGGAAGAGCGAGCGAGACCGAGGAAGAGCGAGCGAGACCGAGGAAGAGCGAGCGAGACCGAGGAAGAGCGAGCGAGACCGAGGAAGAGCGAGCGAGACCGAGGAAGAGCGAACGAGACCGAGTAAGAGCGAGCGAGACCGAGTAAGAGAGAGCGAGACCGAGGAAGGGCGAGCGAGACCGAGGAAGGGCGAGCGAGACCGAGGAAGAGCGAGCGAGACCGAGGAACAACGAGCGAGCGAGACCGAGGAGCAACGAGCGAGCGAGACCGAGGAGCAACGAGCGAGCGAGACCGAGGAAGAGCAAGCGAGACCGAGGAAGAGGAAGCGCGACGAGGAAGAGCGAGCCAGACCGAGGCCGAGGAACAGCGAGCGACGAAGAGCGACCGAGGAAGACCGAAGGAGCCGACGAAGAGCGCGAGCGAGACCGTGGAAGAGTAAGCGAGACCGAGGAACAACGAGCGAACCGACGAAGAGCGAGCGACCGAGGAACAGCGAGCGAGACCGAGGAACAACGAGCGAGCGAGACCGATAAAGAGCGAGCGAGACCGAGGAGCAGCTAGTGAGCGAGGAGCAACGAGCGAGCGAGACCGAGCCAGACCAAGGCCGAGGAACAGCGAGCGAGCGAGACCGAGGAGCAACGAGCGAGCGAGACCGAGGAACAACGATAGCAAGCGGGATTGAGGAAGAGCGAGCGAGATTGAGGAAGAGCGAGCGAGACCGAGGAAGAGCTAGCGAGCGAGACCGAGGAGCAGCTAGCGAGCAAGACCGAGGAGCAACGAGCGAACCGACGAAGAGCGAGCGACCGAGGAACAGCGAGCGAGCGAGACCGAGGAACAACGAGCGAGCGAGACCGAGGAACAACGAGCGAGCGAGACCGATAAAGAGCGAGCGAGACCGAGGAACAGCGAGCGAACCGACGAAGAGCGAGCGAGCCCGAGGAGAGGCGAGCGAAATCGAGGAAGAGCGAGCCAGACCGAGACCGAGGAACAGCGAGCGAACCGACGAAGAGCGAGCGAGCGAGCAGCAGCTAGCGAAATCGAGGAAGAGCGAGCGAACCGACGAAGAGCGACCGGAAAAAGAATACCGAGCAAGCGCGAACAAGTTTCCGACGAAGCGAGAGCGACCGCGAACGAGAGACCGAGTGACCGTACACGCACCAACCCGACGAAGTGAACGCCACGAGCACAAGACCTCAACTGATTGAAAATCGCTTGGACTCTTTCTTTTATACTTTTTTAAGTCTAACTTCAGATATTTTTTTTCGTTTTTTTTTTTCGTTTTTTTCGTGTTTTTTCGTTTTTTTTCATGCATTTTTTCACTTTTTAAACATTTTTATCGGTTTTGTCTTTATTTATTGCACTCGCTGATTACGGCCTTCCTCGTTATTTTTTGGTAGGCCACAAAGTGAGATTTTCGAGGTGTTGACAAAGCTGGATACTCATTGTGAGTCAGACGAGGGAGTAAGGGAGTATAGAATAAGTTAGGGAGTCCTAAACTCTGTCCTAAGCTCCTCCTATGGATCTTCATGTACACCAAAGTACCGACGCTACTCCTCGCACAGAAAGAGGTCGCTATAGGGTTCACCGATGACATCGGGGTCGTGGTAGTAAGACGGCGTCCGATAAAGAGAATACTTGATAGCAGGAGTGACTCCAATTTATATTCTAGTGGCGGGGAGTAAGATCTTGTGCGACGCGGCATGTACAGGGGGTGCCCAAGGTAATGTGACGTATTCTGGCGCGGCCAATCCATCCTAACAGGACAGAGGTGGTGGGGTGAGTGTAATAAGGGCCAACAGACCCATAGGCTCATGCAATGTCATAGAAATGGGTTATGAGGGAACATGGCGAAGGGTGCTACTACCTCAGGACGTTAGTTATAGGGCAATACTTCACTGCTTTGGGCTGAACGATTCACCGTTCTGCAAAGAATGGCCGGACGGTAAAGAAAACGCCAAGCGTGTCCTCTTTGAATACTCGAGGTTTGCAGAAACAACGACCGAAGTGCCGCTGACACTGGAGCAGATGATGAGATCCGAGGATATGTGGAGAAAGAAGTTAATGGACAAATACGAAATAATCCAAGCAAATAACGGAGACTATTTTATGGGGAACAACTTTTTATTTTTTTTTTAATTCGTAGTTAACCACGGTACGTTCAAAAACCTTAAAGTGAGGCAGCTTAATCACAGCGTGGTTTACCAGGGTTTTGAACTGTTAGCACGCCCTTTTAAGGGTCATGTTGATGACGCCAGGCCGAAGAAATACCTTTATGGCTGGTGTCGGTCTGGAGAGTAGGACTGACGCTACCGCCTGAGTGCATGTCTCCGGTGGTGCTTCTATTTGAGGGTGGGCCTGAAAGGCGGTCGAATACTCACTCGCACACGGAGCTGCCTCTCCACAATGTATATCCTCCAGTAAACAATAAAGAAAATAAAAATAAAATTTCTGATTAGGTACTTGCCGGCATATCTCGAAAGAACTAACAGAATTATTAAACCCTCACTTTAAACAATAAAACACCAAGCCCGAAGTGCGCTACGAATAGTAAACAAACTAATACTTTCACAAATATTAGGTTCATAAGTAGAAGCAATATTTTAATACAATTAAGCGGTCCTTTCCGACCAGCTCGTCCTTCATTTCAGTTTCTTACAAGTTTTCACAATTCAGACAATTTGTCCAAGCACTGGCACAAAGATCACCTCCTCCTCGTCGCCATTCAAGTCTTATCTCATGCTTTAGTTGGTTAAGTCACTATTGTAAGTCTGAACAACATTCTTCGTGGTCAACGTCCATACATTTGACTCAATTTGATTTAAATGATGATTCTGTCACCATAATTTCAAATATTTGCGTACATGGTACGTAACAGAGGGATGGAAAGGACCATTCGATTCGGAAGATCACTGAGCATTTTGGAGCCTTATTAAAGTAGTTCTTCTTTAAAAAGCCACGGGGACGAAGATGTTAAGTTGCATCCTAACAAAATCTCATTTGAAATTCATAAAACAAGGGACATCCAAAGAGCATATCCCGATATCCTGGTAGATATGACAAGAAGCCTTGAAAGGAAATAACACTCGACCGAGAGCCCAGCCAGACAAATTAATACTGAAATGGAGGCACCATCATACTTCTCATTGTCCTCGGATGAAGGGAACACTTGGCACGTATGGTTACATCTTCCTTCATTGTTTTAGCACGCAAGTGGCAAGCCATGCCTATCATCAGCAAAAGATAAAACCAAGTATTTCTTGGTTCAATATTTTCTTTTTTGAATTTCCCTCCATGCCTATTGATTGACGGATTAAAAGGAATCTTAAATGCCTCTGCTGTTGCAGGTCCTCCTTCACTCCGCGGAGTGCACACTTGTTCCCTGGAATCTTTTGTGCGTCGAGTAAATCGAAATTCAATCCCTGAGACCGAGGCAGTAGTAAGGAAATCTCCAGGTTTCGGCGCTGCAACAACAGTGGCAATGGCGAAGACTCTGGAATCCGCCCGGCGATGCCATTCATTAATTCATTTTTGGGCCTTTGAAAAGTGTTGGCTTAATGAAGTTCGGACCTGATGAGTTCTCTCGGCCACGAGCAAGCGCGCCCATTAGTCATTACGGGTTCAAAGCAACAGCGGCACGGCGCCTACCTAGGTTAATCGAAATGCACACACGGATGCGGCATCAATAAATACTCCTATAATGACTTTCCAAAATACTCGAGCCGAGGTGCATTACTGACACCGAATGGATGTTTCTTGCTTGCCCAGATCCGAAAGATTTTCTCATAAAGGAATGACATGAAGCTGTGGGCTCGTTGACGACTTTGTGTTCCTTGGTGAATTATCCAAGCGACAAATCCGCTGCGCTCGCTGTGAAGAAGGAACTAATCCAGCGGTCTTGTTGTGCTGTTTTGACAACCGCTGCGTGACCCGGTTTTCGGGTGCATTGTAGTCTTGGAACCTTTTTTTGCACAGAAAACAAATCTCGCTCTTATGGGGGTTACTAAAGAATCCAAGAATCCATGCTCAAAAGATCTGCCCTGTATAGGTGCAATGAATGCTCTTGCTTGGTCGACACGTATCCTGATAAATACTTACGAAGTTTTAAAAAATAATCGAGATTGGTCAACGGCTTTTAGGCTGCGCATTGAAATCGGCAAACATATTTCAGTCAAGCGTATTCGGCCGTTCTATTTTCAAAAAATGCGCTTATCTTCGCTTAATCTGAAGACATTAAGGATAATTCTAACCCTGTTTAGCAGCAGTGCAGACCTTAAACAAAAAACGGGTGAGCCCAGTGCACTCTCGTGTGATTTCGGAACCGCCAGAATCAATAAATTAACTCCGTTGATAGTTGGACAACACGATAATCTTGTGTAGACGTTAAACGCGGCAAATTATTTCTGATAAAATGCAGAAAATCCGTGGCCTTTTTTGTTTCTTGTTCCGATCTCCCGATGGCACACGCAAGCCCTATGAAACATCCCCGGCGTGTTTCAGCGAGTGGCCGTGTTAGTTGGTATTCGATTATGTAAATATGCCAAGTGAAATCTGTAATTCAGCGTATTCCCAGTGAATTATTGGGATTTAAAATCGTTTATATTTCTGCAGGGACGACTTTGCGGTTTTTTGTGACTGGTCTTATGTTAGAGTCCAAGAATTGCATGCTACGCGTTGCACGGATCTACTGCTACGCCCGGCTCATTACGATTTTAGCTAGTGCAATCTGCCTTGCAATAAATTAAGCAATAAAGTTCTCCTCTTTAGAAGAAGCCCTCAAACTTTTGCCCAACCAAGCTATGACCTCCGTATCTTAATGACTTGAGTCTGGAATACAATGTACGCGTCGCGGGTTTGCAGGGCTACTTCATGCAGGGCGGGAAGTAGCGCGTGTAAAATTTAACGAACATCACGATTCTTCTTCACAATCCCTCAACTTTTGTCAAGTTCGCCATTTGTGAATATGGATTGAAAAAACAAGGACTAAATTGAAATAAAACATGGGGTTGGGCGGTCGCGCAACATAGTTTAGTTTCACCAAACCGCCTTGCAGACGTGGCTGCAAGTTGTTTGTTTTTTCTTTTATTGAAATCCACAGCACCACAAAACTAATTTCGATTGAGAGTTTGAAGATTTTCACATAAATCCATATCGCGCTCGCTCGGTGGAATTGGCTTCAGCTCTTCAAAAATCCGGCACTACAAGAAAGTACATAACTATAAATCAAACCAGGATCATTCTCCACTTCTCCCGTCTTAGCGGGCACTGCAAGCTGTTTTATTTGGTCTATTGTGCCAGCCCCGTCGTTAAGACCTACCAGGTTAAGGATTAATGGACCCCTAGCGCAGAATCTGTGATGGAATCACCACATATTCCAAATCGCCCAACAAGCCCGCCAATGCTTTGGGTTTCTTAAGAGATGAAAGTTCCGTCTCCAGCCAGCCGTCTTGGTACAGTCTACAAATCTTACATTCGGCCGCGCCTTGATTCCTTGGACAAGGTGCAGTATCGTACCACCAAACTCATTCCTTTATGCCAAAGTAGGAGTGTAGCAGTCCTCTCTGCACATACAGTCTACTACGCTATTGCGTCTCACGTAATTAATGACCACCCCTAAAGATGGATCTGTTGGGCTGCCACTCTAATCGACCTCCGAAAATCGTCATAAACCATTTGTCGAAGTTCAGAGAGACAGGAATGGTATAGAAGAACGAGAGATGGTAGGATGACGGTGTTCTGTGGGTTAATACGACCCAAGTACTTGCTCGGTGCTCGGACACGAGATATGCACATTGAGCGACCGACTTACATGAAGCCAAGATGGGGTCATCATAACCGCCGTTGATTGTATAACGATATCATCTGCATAGGCCTGTGCTTTGGAGCTCCTTGAGGACAATCTTTTGCAGCCATTGTCGTAACCTATTCCCTATTCATCTCAGCAGTTATCGATCTGGCTCTTAGAATCGCCGTGATCCATATGGAGCGCGTTCAAAAACCTTACTATGGTTAACCATGGTTAACTATGGTAAACTTTTGTCGTTCAAAAACTCCATATGGTTAACTACAACATAACCACGAGCATAACTTTTTGGCGTTCAAAAACTCCCGTGGTTAACCATGGTGTAGTTAAATTTTAACCATGCTCGGGAGCATGGTTAGCGATAGTTAAGAAGAAGAAGAATAAAAACAATTTTTGACATTTGTTTTAATGTTAATAATGAACAAATCAAAGTGGGATTTGTGACATTATTTTAAATAAATAATTATTGGAAATAATTGAGGCAAATAGCCGACACTATTTTATGGAAAAAAAAATTTAAATTTTCTTTACCACGTAGTTAACCACGGTGCGTTCAAAAACCTCCATGGTTAAACATAAACTTTCGTGGTTAAGTGAAGTGATGTAGCATAACCACAGCTTACCTCGTGGTTTACTATAGTAAGGTTTTTGAACGCGCTCCTGGCACTGAGGGTTCAATGCCCTTTTTGCGTCGATGTCTACAGAGGAGATTTTCTTGGCGCGGAGGTATCTAATCTCAATAAAAAGTGCTGCATGCAGTAGATCTGTCTGCCCGGTAGACAAATTGCAGGATTGGTAGGATTTCTTCCAAGCCCCTCTGAAGGAAAATCGAGATCTGCCCAGCAGCCTGGAAGGTGCCAATGGCCATTGATCTTACCGGTAGAGAAAATTGTGTTTGCCAGGAGTTTGTTGCTATTGCAGGAGCGGTGGGCAAAAACTACCTCCGATCTAGTCTTAGGTTCTAAGGCCAACCTAGCTTCATTACCCTTACCTTAAGCCGAGTGCTCAATACTAGTTGCATGACATCTCCGCGCTTATTAATGATATTATTTTCTGGATAAGTTCGGGACTTCAACTAATTTTCCAACAGCAAGCAATAACTCACGTTTAATTTGTTGAAAAATTTAATTGCGAATGTTCAAAATAATTGCGAGAGCATTTTTTGATCAGCGCTCTGTTGTAAGCCCTCCTTTAACGCCGAGAATATAAACACATAAGGAATGTAACCCACACTCGCAGCAGAGGTTTAATTTAACTTCAAATAAAACATGAGCCGCACAACGAGCGTATATTATTCAGAAATCCTCGTCCACATGCTAAGGTTGTTCAAAGCTCGGTGTAAGTGTACACGGGACATACCTACACACTGCACAGCGCAGAGCACAAGACTCCGAGAGTGTGTAATAAGAAATGCAAGAATAATAAAGAAGTTTTCCTTTCGTATATGAATTGAACATGAACAATACCAATGAGAATTTTCCTTCGCCGTTCTTCCTCAGCAGTAAATTCCTTTCTTCCAGGGCCCAGGAGCAGGGCGACCCCAGCCCTCCACCAGTACTTGCAGACTTTTCAACATCCACTCAAACCACATCTATTTATGTGCACGGCACCCGTTTATGCGACGCCAACAAAGGATTTATTAAACGAAACGAAAACAATTGCCAATTTCGAAAGAATATGCTTCTCCTTTTATGTTTATGAAAAGATATAAATGTAATTGAACATGCAAAGTTTTATGCGCTCCCCGAGAATGTTACAATAATCACTTGATAATTCATAACCGGGGAAGGGTGAGGACGTGGCACTGCTGTGTGCTCGGCGTGAGATGGGAGATTACGGGATTTCCTGTAGCAAGGTACGCAAACAACCCTGTCTAGCGGCCATATGCGTTTTGGCAGCCGAAATTTTAACCCGTGCTGGAAAAATGCTCCCAAACGTCTCATTGGCAGGCACGAGTGAGGAGTTCATCGTAATTGATTTCTGGAAACAGATCTGCCGCGGTAATTGCCCGATAGCCCGCAAAGCACAACGAAGTGGATCTTCTAATGAGCCTTCCCGTGGACCCCGAGCCTTTGTGTTTTAGAATGCAGGATAAGTTAATAAGATTGACCCCGCGAACGTAGGGTTCAAGCTGCAATCAACTTAATAAAGACAATTTCAATAGAACAATTACCAAGCAGCAGAACAGTCCAAAGTAACGTGCAGAATCTGCAATATCCGCAATGCACAGACGCGGCCCTGGCCACAGGAATACGAGTACGATCACACTCACGTGATTAAGAAGATTGCTTTCCACTGGCTTTGTAGGGTTAACCATTCCCGCCGCTGTAACTACAGCCATTAGTCCCGCCTGAGCCGAACCTAAAAAGTTCTGCAAACAGTTGGAGATTGATCCCTTTCTTACGTTGTTGTTCAAGGGATTTTTAAATGACACATCACTACATCAGTCTTCCAGCGCCGAGTGCCGATATCACGATGACGAATTGGTTTCGATTGTTGAATCCACCAAATTTAATCGTCTCTCTCTGGTCCTTTGTCAGGCCAACCTAAGCCCAGGCCAGAACCTAAAAAATAAAATTGATTACGTTTCTATTAAAATAAAATCAGTTTAACTGCGACGGGAGGGAACGGGACGAGCGAACGGGATTCTTTCAGATCGGCAGAAGGCAAGGGCTCTTCCAGACTCTCCCGCTTTGACCTGCACACGGGTGCGATGGATGGATGACTTCTTCCTTTCACACCGAAAGTAGCTCCCTTAGCATATTGAATAATAAGTAAATCCACATTATGTCGAATAAAGGGAATTGGATTCTAACGCTATCAAAAACCCGCAATGTGCCGAGTCATGGCGCCACAATCAGTCTTTTTTAAAATGAAAAGCACATCAACCGCCTTTTAAGCGGTTTGTTGCGAACGGACCTTTTATCGTATTCTATGTACGCCGTACTACGGCAATATCTGCTGCAAGGGTGATATACAGAAGGTGAAGAGCAAGAGTTCCAAACAGCAGTGACTCGACGAAAATGACAGTATTTCCAACAGATTTATTAGAGTAGTCGTGGTGGAGATTTACTTCTCGATATTAAGACGTATATGGTGGTCTTGTTGGTGGCATCTTCGAATGTAAGGCACTCGGCGAAGTTGTTCCTTGCCTTGGTGGCAATCAATTAAAACAGCTTTGTCAATTTCACCTTCGACATCCAGTTCCAGCGTGCTGGAGAATCGCAATTCATGCTCGCGGCGGTGTAAAGATTTGTTTTGGAAATCTTAGAGTCCATTTATATGCGAATGGCTCCTCCCAGCTATTCCTAGAGCCGCGAACATAGACAAGGATAATCCGTTTTCGTGCGCTTTTTTGATGGACAATTCAGATTATCCCAAATAAAATACAGATAATGACTTTACGCCGCATTCGTCATGTGTAAAAATTCGAAACCCTAGACGTTTCGAGTGTACGCCAAATCACCATAAGAACTGAAGCTGGAAGCAAACATGTTTAGTATTGCCACCAGGACACTTCAATTCTATGGGACCATTAGATGGAAAATAGTAATAGGTCGTGCGAACGGTCGTGTTGTTAAAAAAGAGTGACAATCAACAGTTTAGCGTTTCCACAAGGCTGCAAGATCTGCGATTCAGGAGGAGGTGCCTTCGTGCATGTTCAAGTATGTCCTTAATTCAAGATATTGCAAAGGGGGTTTGCTTACTGCGTCCTACGCTTGTCTTTCCCTAATCTACCATTGAAATTCTTTCTTCTGAAGCTCGTACGACGTGCCCCAGCCATTATAGCTGCTCAATTTTATGAATGTAGCTATACATATTTATTTCATCATACATTTCTTCGTTCGAATGCGTCATTCGTTTTGGTTTACCCTGACAAAGCCCAATATTCTTTGAGGTTTTTCTTTCGAAAACTTTGAGGTATTCTGTTTGTTTGGTCAACAACCAACCATCAGACCCGTAGCATAGAGCTAGTCGTCCTTTCCGCGGTAAGCACTACAATCTGTCTACAATTTCCGATTTATGATCGTCAAGGCTGAGGCTTCGTCCTAATTGTGGTTGTGGCTCTCTCTTTGGTACAATCATCATCTCCATTTATTCTTAGATTGAGCTTTGCTGAGCGCTTTAAAATTATACAAAATTATTAGAGACAGGGAAAGGTAAGTAACACCTAATAAACGCTGCAAATAACTACATACAGAATTAGATTAGAGTTTATCTCATTCCCGCGTTTTTTATTTTGATTACTGATGATCGTCTGTCCGCCCTAGCAATCAACAGTGCCATTTCTAACAGAAGTTTTGCATTTTGCAGAAAGTTGCTTTATTGAAGAGCAAAACCAGTTCATTGGCACCTAGGAAGGAGTTAATTGAATAAATACTAGCTATAGCTTCGTGGTTTTAAAATCCACCTATATTACTGTAGGCAATTAAGTTCTTTTCGTTCGAGTTTCAATTATAAAAATTATTGCGTATTTTATCTTAATCTAGTATTTATGTGGTTTATTAAAATTTCGGCAGCTCCAGGGTTTGCGACGTTGCTTGCCTCTGGCCGAGATCACTTCATCATCATCTGCGCTTTTTTACATTTCCATCGATTCATTTGCCGTCGGAAAGCTGCAATTTCCTAAGCATCCACTCTTCGCCATGGTAGCTTGAACTTGCCGAACATTTATTTTTTGGGTCTTTCGTACAAGAAAACACTTGCATGCAATTCATTTGAGAAGGCACAAATTCACTACTCCTCGATCATCATCTTGGGCAATGATATCAAAAAGTTCGAAAAGGATTAAACGCTAAGCCGCACTATGCAGCAATGCGAAACACGATTCCACTTATCCACGAACAAGAATAAAGGACCTTGAACCTGGGCAGGGCTCTATTGAATATGTGGCAGATGTGTGGCATTAGGGAGTTTTTGCACAGGTCGATCGCCAAATTAAATTGTTTGGGAGAAATGTTACGAGAATCTTGAGAAGGTGAGCAGAATCGTTTTTATTTCGTGGGCATCACAGATTAAAATCGAAAATTTCCGATAAAGGGAGAAGAAGACTGACGCACACACAGCCTTAAATCAAGGAGTTGAAGACAAAAGGCACATCTTTTTGCGGAGATTAGGCCGCGGGCGCTGCGAACCATAAAGGCCCCGAGTCTCGAAGGAACAAATTTCCTAAATTATAGATGGAAAATGCGCACTCAGCGGAGCAGCAGCTCTTGGCGAGCATTTGTAAGAATTAATAAAGATTTTCTTATTTTTTATATAATCGCAAATATTTAGGCAATGGCTGCAAAACTGATTCCTGTGATCAATGCCAATCGAAATAGATAAAGTGTTTGGCAGAGGAAACGGGAAATGATTATCAAATTAAGGTGCGATCCGAGAACCGCAGTCGTCCCTAAACTGATCCCAATTATCCGTTTAGCTTTATTATTGCTTTTAAAAATTTCAACTCTCGGGTCTACCAGTGGTAGATTAACTGCCCAGACCGCCAATTTGGCGCTTGAGAATGCTGTTATGCGTGTTTAGTCCTGCATAGGTATTTATTAGGATAGACCACTCTGTCATATCGCATTTTTGCTTCCCAGTATGTTCTTTCCCGCGATGCGTGCGGCTGTACCAAATATTACCTACCTGGTTAACGCCCGATGTCGGGTTTGTTAAAAATGTTATCAAACAGTATCACTCCAGTTCCTTGTAGGTCATCAAATAGTTTGACTTAAGATTAGCCACTGCATGTGGAAAACAAAGTGCACCCAACCCGAGCAACGACAATGGAACTAAATTAGTATATTTTGCGCTATTTACATATCTAACCATAGATGGAACCCGGTGTGATCATAAGAATATTTAAAAAGGAACTTGCAGTTCACTAGGAAATATTGTGCGGAGTCAAATTGGCCACATCTTAACTGATAGGAGGCTTAGTTCAAGCATACAGAATGTTAACGAGGTGCTTATTACTTTTTAGTGTACGCAGTTAGAACGAAAATAATGATCAGTGAAAGAATACGCAGAAGTGAAAGGCTGAAATGGGTACAACTGGCTAAAGGCAATAAATTAAGAGGACTAGAACATGAGAGTATGAAATGAGGAATATCAGCAAGGCATAAACGCTCTTCGTTGACTTCTGTAGCCTCCACCAACTCATGGTAGGTGGAACCTATTTTTGTTACCAGAAGATACTCAAGGAGACCTGGGTATCGCTCGATGGTATAGCATACTCACATGAACCTGTTGAGTCGGAGGACCTAGACGTCGAGGAGAAGCCTATTAGTCGAGGCCGCAACAACTGAGCGATCCTGGTCAGAGCTGAGAGCCGCCGCACAAGACGGAGTCCGCTTGAGCGATTAAAGGAGCGTAAGTAAGTTTAAATTGGTAGACTAGCTATTACCAATCTCTTAATAACTGCATTCAAAATGTGTTCATCCTTGATGAAGATGAAGATGTGTCACTACTCGAGTCCTCTTCCTGTATTTTTTTAGTGCAGCGAAATTACAAGTAGCCCAAACCTTGCTGAATATACAGGCTCAAGCAGTCTATTATACACAAGTCAATGCATTGGTCGATTCCTGCAATTGCCAGTTGATTTGCCAAGGGAGGGGATGGGAGTGAAGTTTGCAGGCCTATTATATAACCTGACAATTGACTTAGTTGGAAAATTCGTTTCGCATTTAATATTTCTCTTTTCTAAATAGAGAAGTCAGTGTGCATGAGCTTCAACCCATTTCCTTCGACAATTGCAGCATCAAAATTTCAACGAATTATTTATCACGTACATCAAACTTCAGACTCGAGTAAAAATGTTCGTTTATTGGTAGTTTTGAGCCATTGAAATTTCTGTCAAGGCAACTCCGGATTTTATTGTATTCCGCACAAGACGCCCCTCCTTCACGACAGACAATAATCAGTTCTATCAATCAAATACATTTCGTCTGAACCCAAGCAGCCGAGAACACCCGAGGTACCGGGTCATAAAACAGCTCTATTCCTTTTAATTACCCGGCAGACACAATGGAGGTGCGAAGGGGCAAAACACAAGAGTGCTTGCAATGTCTCCTGTTTATTACCGAATAGTTTGATTTATAAACAAACCGACCGAGAGCATTGAAAAGCACGAGTCTAGATGGCCACGTAGTCGTAAAGCGCAGCAAGAGCGACGACTTAATTAAATGTTTGTTTGGTTGAGTCTAGTCGTAGATGGCGCAGATTCCGTGTTGATCGCCATGCTGACCGCAATGTAGCAAACTGTTTATTTCAAAATCCTCCAGCAGTACATGCTGTGAGGTCTTATTTCCCATCGCGGCCTCAAATTCCAAGCATTTCTCACCGAGAACTGCAGCGCCTGGACGGATCTCGACATCTATCTTCCATTTGGAGCATTGCTGCTCGAGGTGTGCAGATGTGCATCCCCAGAAGTGCAGTAGAAGAGCCGGGCGGCCCGCAGCGACCGTCAATGGCAATCCACGAGCCGATTGGCTTTATCTAAGGCTATCCGTAAAAATTGCGCATTGCTACACCGAAAATCAATCCCGACATGATCGAGTAATAAATCGCGGCAGAGCATATATTCGCAGCAATCGCACTTGTGTAGCAGGTCGCGCGGTCGTATTTGCCTTTTCGCGCTCACCGCTCGCATTAACCCGTCCGATTACCGAGATTGAGTTATGTGTTTCATTAATGGTCAACAAAACATTTAGTTGCGCTGTTCTGGAGCACCGCAGAGCCGGGCATATTGTTGCAGCAGATAGTCGTGAACCGCGCGCAGATAAGCGGCGTTTGTCGGTGCTTATTTCTTCAAATTGAATTTTTACAATTTATTGCTGCAGCTAGCGATAGCGCGCCGAGTGGGCACTGGGCCGGCGCGATGGCCGCGCTCGCAGCAGCCAAATGCTCCGCCGGGTCCAGTAACTTCCTATTGACTCCGAACTTTCAAGCTCGCCTGATTAAATTTGAGTTTTGCCGCGGAAGTATCGGAACCGGGGAGTCGTTTTAGGGCTCCTCTGGACATTCCCGTCGTGGCGTACTGGCCCGGGATCGCCTTTAGCGCCGTTGCAGTCGCAGTCGCAAATCCAGATTGCGGCAAAGATGCTTCCTATAGTTGGTTCGCCGTACACGTTCCAGATGAAGGACTTAACGACTAAATTAAGTTATCGGTTAGGAGCAGCGTACAATGCTCGCTGCTGCATGTGGTTTTGGAGCAGATATTCAGATTCAAATCAGGCAGAGATATAAAGCCATGTAAATTTGTTATCCAAATCGTGATCTTGTTAAGAGCGAAAAAGACCCGCAAGAAATACCCAAACAATGCCCGAGCGTCGTGTCCGCGTATATTGCATTGTCGCCTCTTTAATTAAGAGAAGTGCACCCTGTTTCGCGCAGTTCCAGTTCATGGCTTAATGGTCATGTAAAAAGGATAAAAACTAGACATTTTATTATTTCTTTATCTCCGCGATGAGATTCCACGGTTTTAATGATCTCTGCACCAGCTCGAAACGCGGTCCGCGCCGGTCTTGTGTTGGTGGGTAGTGGTGTTGGCAAATTGCAGCGGGAGCTTAAAACCGCCGAAAGCTTCGCTCAGCGCCAAACTATTAATGAGGTGAACAGTTAGTGCTGCACACGGAACCAAGTCCGCACAGGAGACCGCATGATCCTCGCCGCGCCGTCCAGCGGAATTCCTTTTCCCTGTTTCACTAATGTCGAATTTATTTAGAAGGCGGCAACCTCGGGAATTGAAAGCGACTCCGTGATTGCATTCGAGTCACAGGCCTGCACTGCAGAGCAAAGAAAGAATCTTCCCGTCATCTACGGCAGATGGAAGCGGACCAGAATAAATAACGCGAGTTAATTTGGCGATTATGTTGTCATTACAAATCATGTTTGTAATGATATGTTTGGGTGCAGTTGTTCAGCGGGCCCTGGAATCGAAATATTAATTCTATGAAATTCGTGATTTGTAAGAGTTTATCTCCGCAATTCGCGGTGCCTGCGTTGCCTTCTCGGGGCTCTTCGCGACACGGCGCGCGGGCTGGGAGGCACTTCATGTGCAGTCCTTGAATTATCGGTGAGCGCGCTCCGTGGCTGTGAAAGCTTGACAGTGCTTTAAATAGTTCTGTTTGCCGTGGCAGCGACTGAGCGACCTGTGCTGATGGTCCTTTATATTTGGCCGTAATTTAGCCCGTATGAAATTTGACACGGGTTAGCCCACTGCAGAGTGGGGGCAATGCACATACGTAAATGCAAGTTGGGGGCCACTGCAATTGCATGAGTTAATAACGGCACTTTGAATAATGCGCACGTCTCGTGTGATGTGTTTTGTTGCATTTCATGCCCGCGTGAGTTATGGGTGATTGCGTCCAAAGACCGCCTCCCGTTTTTTATTTAATCTGTTTGGTTTGATTGAATGGGATGTGATGCCGACGACAAGATAACAAGGGCCCGTGAAAATCGACACAATGAGCTCGGCCCCAGTACTTGTTTCCAACATCAACACTATTGGTTGTTTGTTGTATTAATGAGAAATGCATTTCTACACTTGGGACGTTTTGCTTTTAACATTGTGATAGCACATAAGCTGTAGGTTCTGTAAAGTGCAAAGACCATGCACAGAGAAGTAGTATGTATGATTTTTGAGGAATGGCAATACTGTATTTATTGACATTATAATTAGAAGGGTCTACCTAACGTTTTCAGGACTGTCACAAAACAAATCAACACGCCTCCATCTAGCTCTTTTTATGTGGGAAACCCAAGCTTAGGAATCACCCTTGTACTACCAGTCTGCCATGTCGTTCTGCAGTCTAGTAACAAGCTTGGTTTGAAAGATAGAAGAGAATATGATAGATTAGGGGAAGCCTAGAGGTTGCAGCGATCAACCTTAGGTTTGAACTCTTAGGTGCTGTGCGAGTTCGGGAAAACTGATTGTGGCGGATTATTCCACTGCCAAATTGTTCTATTTATAAACGAACTTTTAGAGGTTAGTGTGCGTGAAAGAGGGGATTGAGAACGAGCCGACTGGACTCGTGTTTCGTGAAAACTTGTATTTCGGGAGAAATATTGCTGTGCAGGCAGGGGGACGGAAACAGCAATGGAACTATGGTAATAGCGATACAACTTTGACAGGGATGCTACCGTTCTGCTATGGCTCAGAGATTCAATAGAGATGCAAAGGCTGTCCTCTCCGATGATTTGGATAAAAGCAAAGGTGATTATTTATTTGAAAAAACGATTCGAACTTAAAGTATCTATTACTTCGGCTAACTAATGAGGCGTTATTTTGTGATTGCTTTGTGTATATGTAAAGCAGGAACATCGCTGTATGTAAAGCAGGAGCCATCTCAGTGTGTATCAAGAAGCACGTACATATGAGATATTCCTCGCAGTCTTAGAAAAAGGAATATCTAAATACGCTTCCAACAGCCTTGGCCAATATCATTGTGGCTTGAACCCACTCCAGTCAGATCATCTGTTCACCCCTAAACAGGCGAGAGTGAAATGTTTGCAAATGCAATGTTTTGCAATGCTTGAAAGTCAGTAGCTAGGGTGCCTAGGCGTATAACTCTGCTTTGATTCCAGATTCCGGTGCTCACACCTGGCGCTGTTTTAGAGCCATCCGTGTATTACAATAATCCACCCTGTGCTAGTTTACGAAGAGTCTAGGTTACTCGGTCTGTATGTGCACCGAAGGTGGCTCAAATTTTGAGATCTTAAAGCGCATACAGTCCAATAGCCCGGAATGTCTTCTATAAAGTTGACTATTATAGAATGTCCTCGCCCAAGACCAGCGCCCAGGTAGCTGGTCGCTTTCAGCCGCGGCGTAGCACTTATAGCGGATTGGTACCAAATTAAGGAGGGTCTCCAGCATCTAGCCCAGAAGTGTATATGGACCCGGTATTGGAAAGGGAGGCCATTCCTTGAATTTTGCTTAATTTAGTTAATGGACCTTTTAAGACCCAAACCACACTAAATAGTAAATTATATATCCTGTTTATATGGAACCACAAGCTTTGCGCCAGGACCAGAGAGATCTGTGAGTCCTGCCAATCAGAGTATCCATATGATGGTTCCAGCATTTAGCGCCATTCTTGAGTATTTTGCCTGATGCTCACCACCTGCGAAGGTGGGCTGGTGTACCAGCTGGAGACCAAATCAAGTGCTTGCTGCAGACGCCTTGGCGTGGTACTTTCTGTTTCACTTGTTCCTATGATGAGCAGATCTAGGAGTTCAACACGGCTCCACAGAAGTGGAGACCAAGCTCCTCCCTGCGGACATCCTTTTACTATAGTGCCCTCCAGAGGATGATAACCATTTGTTATTGCCAGTTCTCAGCACAGAGGCAACCCAGTCGCAGAAATTGATACTAGGCTTCGTGTTGTCTCAGTGGACAGATTATATTATACGTTTAAGCTCGCTGCAACCAATCGTTTCTAGTAAATTAATGGCAACATGTCGAAAACCCTCAAAATTATACCAAATATCAATAATTCCGATTTGTCATGCACAACAAACCAACGAATGCTGCAAAACTCCTTCGTTCGCAGGCACTGGAGTACCGAAACTTATGTACCTGCTCATAATTAATTTCTTTTCATAGCCCATTCCACTCAGCATTCTCCTTTCTTCCCAATCACTTGTGTCTAAACATCACAATTCTCCCCTCAGTAGTTTTATTTCCATAATTATGTATGGGTTTCGGTTTCTGCGACGTGTAGGCATAGGCCCGGACACGGCGCGCACACACTCCCACAAAACCCGCGTGGTGGTGTAACGTAGATGCAGATTAATTCGTTCAATAATGATTTGCAAGGATCACAGGAGCGGCCGGTCGGCGTCCTGAAGGGCCGGTGCATCATGAGCTGCAATTGTACATCACTCACTCGAGTCCGCGCGCCCTGCATAAGAGAGAGAAAATGAGCAAGAACCGAGAACAGGAATGGGCGATAATCACGCATAATGATATGTTGAAATAGCCCGTCGATTTATATTCCTCCGACTGAATTATCGACTGCTGTTGCTGGTAATGGACAAACGGAATTAAATATGGCGCATCGCCATGTCCGCCGAAAGTTATGCAGATTCGCAGATATGGCCGTCTTCGAGGGGATTATGCAGGGAGGTTCGCGGCAGTGGGCAAGGATATCAGTTGGAGAAACAACGCACCTACTGCCGTCTTTCTAGATCCCTGTACCTGGGCTCAGGTGTAATTGCTAGTCCCGTGCAGCAGTAGCAAAATGGAGAGCAGCCATTCTGCCCATATTTCAACATGGTTTCACGTGCACTGGAATAACTTTTTACTGCATGCCAGTAATTACGGCTCGCATTCAGATAGGAATGATATTTAAATTAGGCTGACTGGCCAATGCAGACGGAGGGTAAGAATTGTCCACCATTTTGGCCGGGAAACGGGCGTTCCTTTGTCCCGGGACAAGGCAGCAAATGTCGTTGCTGTAAAATTAATGCACTTTTAGAAAGAAACGCCGTTCAGATTCAACTGAATCAATGTGAGACGTCGCAGCCCCCTCATCCCATCCACCAGTCCTGGCGTTTCTTTAATTTTCAGTAATTATGCAGCTCGGCCGAAGCCTTGAATTTATGACATTATGCCTGAATTGCAAGGCAAGGGCTGAATTTAGTATTCAAAGAACGTACACGGCAAAATGGAAGATAACTTTTCATATTGACCAGAGAGCACCAATGAATTCTGGCGCGGCGTTCCGGTTGTGCTGCAGTCCTCACCTTATTTCTACCGCAGAAAACTCCTCGAGTTATCAACAGCAACAACAAACATTAAGATAAAGAACAAGAGCAAGGGAAGGAGATCTTGAGCCATTAAACCAGTACCCGACGTCCCCGCGGAAGACGGACGGACACATCATTTCGCCAAAAGGCAAAATCAAAATGGTGCTGTTGATTGCAAGAAGGAGCCTTATGCTGCAAACGGGCAACTTAAGAAGCCGAATCGAAAATAAGCCCGCGATATTATCTCCGACAATGTTACTTCTATTAGAGGCCCTTTGCCAGCGCTGCAGACGTCGAAGCTTAAGTGATTTATTTTAGTTCATAGGGAATTAAAGCCTCGAATCGGAACTCGCCCGACGCCGACTCCGAGGAGCAATTAAACGTTGTTATTCTAAACGGGATTCACTTTTGCATTTCCATCTGCAAACAAACCCCGGCCTGAATGCCCTTTTCTATCTGGCGGGCGTGTGTGCAAACAGAGTGTCCTCAAAGCAAATAGCAATTTCTGGACAGTCAAATATGCAAAGTAAACCCGGCCAAAAGCCAAGGCACCCGACATTGTAAATATGCAGAAAGAGCTGCCCTTTTGCTAAATACAGGAGAATAAAGCATTTACGCCCGTCATAGGCGTGCAGCTCCGGATCGCCGTAATCAAAGAGTGGACTGGCTTGCGAAATGCACACCAGCCGGGCAATTGCCGGGTTCCGGGTTTAAGCGGGATGATTGTGAATTTTTCATTTGCGACTTCTTGCTTACGTCCACACAACGACCTTAATTAAAGCTGTAGCCTCTGCTTTATTGCCGGCCTTGCACTATTAAGGACGTACTTATGGAGTAATTGCTTCCAACTCTGATTCCAATCTTATCTGAAGCTGCAAGACAGGACTTTGTTCGAAGGTGGTAAAACGTTTAATTGCCCCAGAAGCATGACTCCGTAAGCTTTCAATTGGGTGCGTACATGATGTCGTCGGTGTGTAATTACACTAGTGTACAATTCTGGCCTTCTTCCAGGCCTTCTTCCAGCCTTCGTGTGGCAATAGAACACATTAAGAGGCCTCAAGACTTCACATTAACTCCAAAGGAATGCGTAGGATGTTTGGGTTGTATTTCCTCAAGATGACATTTCCCTCTCCGGTTGAGTCATTTCATTTCATGGTTTGGGCTACGCCATAGACAAATATTTCTCGATTTCTCCGGGGCTATTATATGTGCGTGTGTATTCAGAGGGCTTTCCTGAAAGTGATTCTTTGTTAAGTCTCTAACGGTTTCTGACAAGCACTTATCTCCGTAATTAGTGGTGCGTCGCGAGGCCTAGAACTAGGATAAAATGTTGCCCAAAGTTATACTAAAGGCCCCCAAACACGGTCAAATTGGATGTACATCGAAGTGCGGATGTACAACCAAAACTATCGATTATGAGCCGGCCGGCCGATCAAAACCTATTGCGCTTATGGGTTTGATGAAAATCAGGATGTATATCCAATTTGACCATGTATGGGGGCCGTTAGTTGAGGATCTATTAACTATTTCATGTGTTTCGCCTTCGTCCACGGCAGGTCAGCGATCTGTAGTTATTTCGGACGAATATGATCAGGCTAACCTATACATAGAGATTCTGGCATGGATATCGGTGTGTACGTACGAATATACTTGGGGCAAGTCAAGTTAGAAGTATCATCATAAGAGGGGCTGCATGGCAGTGGGTAGTTCCGAACTGTCGGTATTATAAACACGTGATGCAATACGAAAGATGTTTAAAGTTCTTAAGGCTAGTAAAATTGGAAGGCTTAGGCCAATAACCAACTCGCTAAAACGAGCGCCAAAGGACGAAGAAAAACAGGTGAAAACGCTGAGGAACGAAAAAAACATTCACACCGCGTAAATGCTTGAAACTAAGAGACTCACCAGCCCTAGCGAAGTTCAACAAGTTACTCACGGGTATAAAAAAAGTACTGGAACCTGGATCATATTACCGCACAAAATTCTCACCCAATACTCCCCCAGCATGAAAGCCCACCCGAGACACTAACCAACTCTAGCGAAGTGCAACAAGTTTCCACAGGTGGCGCTCAGACCCAAAGCTCACCAAATAGGTTCTTGTCCCAAATACAGCTAACACCCGAGCCCGCAACCAATGAAGTCACTGCGCCGAAGAACGATCACTTAAATTTAGTAATGGAAGAATAATACAAAGTTTGTGAGATAAGAATAGCATAAAATACCTAATTTGGAACTATTGAAGGCCCCATGCAACATATATTAAGAAGTTCGTCCTTTGGCTAATCGGTTCGATCCCGCTATATCTTAATCAATTCCGAATGTCGACCGAACTTTCTCATTGAATTTGATCATATCTGACAGAAACTGGGCATTAAGACGTCTAGGGCGAGAACAGCGGTGTGAGATCACATATTTTGAATTATCGAGAAAAATACCGTTGGTTAGAACCATAGGTTAGAACAAATTTGAATGTCAATTAGAAGAACCGTTAACTTCTGGAAACTATCTTGGCAGTCATTACGATGATGACATAATTTGTTAATGCCTGTGACTTCCTACTTTACTGTTCTCAGTAAAGACTGCTCCAATCTACGTGACAAAAGGGCTCAGATTGATTCCAAAGAGAAGAGGACAGCTTTTTGTTTAAATATTAAATATAACGCGACTCAAAATCAAAGAGCCTCGAAAAAAGATCTTAGCAAAAGGTTGATGTTTAAAATAACGCAAATATTGGCGCAAGGCTATTACTCCTCTTTAAGGGTCACCCTAACTGGCAGCCTAGATCTGGAAATGTATTCGCAATCTCTACATTTGCTCTTTCTCGTGTCATTTAATTAATCTGTGTTTTTATGTCGGCAATAAAAAGCCAAACTTCGTTACGGACACGAGGGGCCCGTCCTCCGCAAACACGCATCCATCCGGCTACCAACCTCTCTTTAAAGATCAAATCCAGCTTAAGATTCGAAATGGAATTTACCAATATTACGACGTGTGCATGCCGCACACTCACATGGAGGTGAATGAAATAAATCAATTAACAACGAGGCAATTGAATTACGCCAGTAGTCTGTGATGTACTCCCATTCAATTATCAAAGGCTTTTAAACCATTTGGTTGGAGCTCCACTGTACAAATTGGAAAAGTAACAATGGAAATTGCTCATCCCCCCGAATATCAATCAGAACTCGCAAGCAATGAGACAACGAATGTTCCTACCGTGATAAGTTGCTCCAATCGCTTTAAATCTCGGGATGGTTCCGTGCGCCAGGATATAAATGGAGTTCGATATCAGATTAAATGGGGTTGAAAATTCTGCTCCTTTTCAAACACTCAATCGGTAATAGGGAGAATATAACCAGGTCATTGTTGAGTTAATGCTGACCACAGGCCGCTATGCATATGCTCGTAAGAAAGGACCTGAGTATTGATTTACGGGTTCCATGGGTTTCTCTCGGCACCAGACTATTGTTTGCGGGCTCTGCTTTTTACATAACTGCTACGAGTGAGTTAACATGGCTTATTTAGTGTTACTTGCAAGTGTGTATTTATTTGAAATCAAACTGTCCTCTGTACTCCGAAAATATTATTAAGGCTGCAAGTTGCTAAAGCGGTTAATAGAGCACAAGTGCAGACTCGTAAAGCTTATTTGAAAAGACAGGTGGACGTTGGATGTAAGATTTGGAGAAATGTCGCAAGCGCTTATTATTTATCAAATAACAAAGAATGACATTTACGCTGGTCGAATGTGAGTCGATTACATATTTGACGTCGACTTGACACTTATGTAATCGGCTCCTTTTTCTGTTTTTATCGACCAAGAGGCCCCTAAGAGTCATTAGTTCATGTTAGGGAAATCAAAGTTTATAAAGGAATGCACCGATTCCCTAAACGCAGTCCCATAAACTAGCAGAGTTGATCTGAAGTGGATACAAAGAAATGAGCAAACGATCGCCTATCCAAAACGGCGCCGTTCTGTGGGACATCCAGTGGTCACACGAAAGATGTGGTTTCCTCAGTAGCCTAAGTCCAACAAACGACCTTCGAAAGGACAAAAGATCTCTTACAAGGCGAAGTTTACGGAAAGTTGCGTCACGCCTCCGCAGAAAAACCAAAGATTTTTCATTTCCTGAAGTGGGAAAAGTGCGAATGATAAAAATTGATCGGCTGCACTGGAGGCAAATTCGGACAACCTGTTAGAAAACACAATGTCTGACTAGCTCGGAGTAGTCGCCGGCCGCGTTGTCTTTGTTCTTGCACCGTTTTCAGTATATTACAACACCGACAAAAAGATTATACCTTCAACGAATGTGTTTACGTATCTGCGTGCGAACTGCAACCCCAGAATCCTGGAGCAACTTTGGCCAGTTGAATGAACCGCGCACGTCCAACTCTTCACATTTCCGGAGAGGAATTAAATACTCGCAATGATTACTTGCAAGTATTAAATTTACACATCACTATCCCGAGCTGCGGAGCCCTCTCCGTCCAGAGCTAAAGAAGCTGTTCCGTACGCGCCCCTGATATCGATTATTCTCCGAAGCGGGCTGGAGCGCTATTACGGAGCAATCCGAGCGGTGGAATTTTTAATCTGTTCTTAAATTATAGCAAGTTCACTGTGTGGTGAATCAATTATTATCGCGAAGACGCTGCCGGGAAGTCAAAGCGGCTCCGTTTCTATTTAACTTTTTATTGAATCCGATGGCGACTGCTACTCCGGCCAGGAGAGCAGCCCACCGATCGGCTTTTCGGAAAGAGTTTCAGATGTTTGTGATCCGCATTATCCACAGGGAGGCGAATAATTAGGTGTCAAACACAGATCCAGGCGCAATTAAATTGTCACAAATCCCTTCGTAGGAGAATTCCGCTGCTCTGATTGACCCCAAGCAGGTCCTGCCGACTGGCGCCGTCGATTTTTCAATATTTGCGCTCCTGCAATCAGACTTTGAGTTTCGCCGGCCTCGGTCCGCGCACTGCGACGGCCGGCAAGGACCTCCCTAATTCCCTTTGATTTTTCTTTTTCGTCAACTTTGCTTCAAGATTTTTCTTAGCAAATTAAAGCAAACATTTCTCTGATAATTACGAAGCTGCGACTAGACCAGCCGTGCTCCACCGCGTCAGGCCAGCGTTTGGGAAATTAATTTTCAAAGGAAACCAGGAAATTGTTTGTGCAAACTCCGCTTTACTTCAGACAATTTCTCATCTCATTAAATGCGTTCCAGGAGCCCGGCTCCGAGGGAGGAATAATGAACAAAAAATATTTCTGACTTAATTCTGGAGAATCTTATTTCGCTCCACCTCATCCTCTACCTGAGTCTGCGTCTACTTTATTTTATACTCGCGATTATGGCGCATCAAATTTATAATTCACCGCTAAACAAAACCAAATGAAATCTAATTAGAAAGGGAGAGTAGCACCTGAGCCCGTTAGGGTCGGGAAATTCTTTTAATTATTTATTTCCATTATTTGACAGAAAGGGGAAGATTTCATGGCTTGTTGCGCTGGCGTTTTCTACAAATTAATTTTACAAAAGAACTAGAAGCACTTTCCGCCGGCAGCCCATGAAACTGATTGAGTAGTGTTACAATCAAGGATCCTAGTCCTGGAGCTGCTCATAGCTGCATTTGTATTGCATATTTCAATGAGTTGATGTAACTCCTGCCTCCTCCCCTGACTGGCACTTGCAATACTTCTGCATCGACGGCAGCTATAAAGTGGCTAAGAAATCAAATATCACTCCTTCGGACAGTTGCATGTAAAATTGTCGGTGTATTTGTTATAAAGTCGCTAAGGGTGTCCTTACTTTATGAGCATCACTGAGACACCTAAATTGCAAACTGTGCCAATATAAACCTAATTGCTCGGCAATTGTTTTCGCACAAGGGAGTAAACAAGTTTGCTGTGTTTTCGCGATGCGATAGCATGACTCGCCTCGTAGTGACAGCTGTGACTTTATTAGAAAAAGATTTTAAACGACACGCCGCTACCTATGGAGCAATGCGGAGCCTAATTCGATTCAACACGTCCCCAAAATTAAATACAGTAGTCATACCCCGCTCTCACACATGGATGAGCCCAAAAAAACAACCGGAGTTGTTCCTTGCGTGGAACATCAAACGCCCAAAACAACCCACTCCGCTGCCGTGCCGCTGCGCCGCCCTGTCGCACTTCAGCAAGGTATGGAAATTCGACAACGAGAAGTACGAATCGATTACGGCCACTGTCATCTGACGACAAATATCAAAAGCAGGGGTTGACTGATTATTATTGGGAGAACATCTATAAAAGCCCCAATGAATACTAAACAGGAATTGTATATTTATGTAAATTGCGCCATTATATTCAGATTGTTTCGCCAAATGCTGATATGACATTTTTTACAATTTTAACGCAATTTAACGCCTCTCGCAACGGCTTTGTGGCCACGTTTTTCATTCCTTTCCGACGCACCATCCCGACCCTATTTGCATATTGTGGAGCTTCGTCCCCGCCGTATTTTGCCGCCCCAGCGAATCGGCAGTTCACGGCTGACAGTTTCCATTTCAACTCAAGATAATTTTTAGCTCGACTCAAAGGAGGAAAATTATGTGTAGTCACAGTTTCGACAATTAATCGTACTAGTGTTTACCTCAGCATTGCCCGGACGGTGAAGTAAGATCCCCACCCTTCGGTGACCACATTCGCACCGAGCTGATTTATGCGGTATATGCGTGGCTGACATACACAGCCAGACCACGCGGCAGCATGGCGACGAGTGCGAGTGGAAGGATCTTACAAGTCCTGTGCCCTGTAACTGTTCGCAAAGCACCAGACCCTGAGGAGATTTCCCGAGCTTCGATCTCGTCTAATCATCCAACTCAGACCCGGATCCCAAGAACCACAGCGCTCGGCCCGGCTCGGGGTAATTAATTTATACATATGTATTTCCAAAAACTGCTCGAATTCAGTTGCCGAACAGTCGAACTGCTCCTGCTCGGCTGACAGTCTGGGCACATGGGGGAGATGGATGGAAGCTCTGTGACTTGTCATGTATTACTTAAAACTAAACCGACAAAGTTTACTGTTGTCGAGGCTTTTTATCCTGCGAAACTCCAGAGGCTGCGGCGGGTGGGGCCACATTGGTGCTCGTTGGCATGGGGTCCTTGCGAAAGGGTTGGCACTTGGAGATTCCTGAGCGGAGTACATTCAATAGGAAGGCAGAGATTAAGGAATCAAATTTTGGATGTTGATGGATTGTTAATTGAATGCAAATGAAATCAAATGGATATTACGCAATTAAGTTAGCGCTAAAGGATAACTGTCTGTCCTAATGGAGCACGAGGAAATCGAAAGTTAAATATATGAGGGAGGATTTCTCTAAGACTTTAAGTGAAAAGTTTGTGTTTCTGGATTCTGTCTTAGGTTGTTCCAACAGCGGCGGGCTCGAGCGGGTGAATGCCAAACAATTACGCTCCGAGCCCAGGGATTTGCGCTGTGCTCATTTGGGGTATTTACTTTCAGCAGAAGGGTGTTGTTGGTTTACTTTGCTTATTACTATTTAATCGATTTAGTGAGAATGCACTCATCAAAATTTCCCAAAATAATTGAAATCGTTTTTTACCCAGATGTCAGATGCAGCATCTGCAATTTTTGCACATATTTCGCTCGTTGCATAAATTAAAATACGGAGGAACGTTCTATGTTTGGTGCGGATTAAAGCAAATGTAAAGTTCTACAAAGCGCTGTCTCGTTAAAGCTTCAGACTCCTGCATCTGCACACCAACAGCGAACATTAAATTTACTAATAACATTGCTGAACTCCGGCGCACTCCACGCACAACCTGGAGGACCTATTCGTCACTACATCTTTCATAACTGCTGCTCATTACCATCTGTGTTTGCAACCAAGAATAAACACGTGAGCGCTGATGGAAATGTGCGACAATTCCTCCTCAAAGCGAGAGGCATTCCCAAACACTTGTGTGACTTTTCCCGACCATTGATTGAATTGCATTTGGACATATATGTATACCGGCTGCACTGGTGTACAGTGCAATTTCGACAGGCATTCGTAGCCGGACTTGGGCCTCTGCCTTGCAGGCCACCACGTCCCGTCGTATTTATTAAGCAAACATAAACTGCAATCACATGATTCCTGATGCGATACTGAACTGACCATTTATTGTCATAAGTGCGGCTTCGGAGCGTAGTCGTACCTTTCAAAACATGACGGACGCTTGGTACTCGTTGGCGGAGCTACAAAGCTGGCAACGATAACCTGTGCACTGCACAGGAGGGATGAAATGTCGAAGGGTTATTAACAGGCCTGCCAATCCCATCTTGTCTAATGCCTCGATATCGTGTAGAGACACGCTCTGCATGTAGGATGTGCGAACTTTGCAAAAAAGCACCAGCGCACTATTTATGTATATGAGCCCAGCGACATACCGACTGAGGGTGGGCAAATCAAAAAAGATCTATTAACTAGGAAGTAGACGACGGTCGTTAAAAGAGAGTCCTTTTTGTGCTCAATAATAATTCTGCGGCCAGTTGGCAAGCCCTCGCCGGCGACTGTGCGGGCATAAAGCGTACTAAACAGCTTAATTCGGAACGACGCTCTTTGCAGGGCTCGTTTGTTAATAACTATACACATTTTCACGTGTTCGGTTTGGTTTTATTCCAGTGGAACCTTGCTGAAGCCTTCGAGACTCCCGGCCGGAGATAGTGGGTGTGAGCCGGAGCATCGCTGCGCTGCAGTTTGTTGCGAAAATACGGTCAAGTACTACACACAGTTGCATCTGCGTGCTGTGTTTTATTCGAGTATATATTAATTTTATTGAGCAATTAATTAAGTAGCTCGATGAAAGGGTCGTGTTACGACACTGCACTGGTGCACTTATACTGCAATTGAAAATCGTTTTGGACTCCCCTCGAGAGGCTGGGTTGAGGCAACGAATAGGCCGCTAAATTGCATCCAGATAAAACTTTACCGTTATGACATCATAACAGGAGATGCACTCTGCAGCGCTATTACGCGCAGTAATATCTGTCGTTATTGTAAGGGGAAACAGACCTGCAAGTAGACGAAACGCATTCAGTGCTGGGTCCGAAGCCGGAGAGCCTAAATCAAAACAAATTGTGGACGTGGTTATCAAAATGTGTTACACTGCACCCTGTACAGCTGTTAAGCGAAGGGTTAGAACGAATCGAGTCATCAGTGCCGACTACCGGTGATATGAATGGGCCCTAATACAATGCCGCACTTTTGTTTCCTCCTGGCGGCGTAATGGGGCTCGATGGTGTTTTGATTCTGTTATTCCTTTGTTTGGCAAACGAACTCGGAAAAATATTATGTTTCACTACAAATAAATAAAAAGCAGAAAATCGTTCGCATTGTGCACAACTCCAGGGAAATGCCACAATAAAGAGACTGATGAGTTGTGTACAGATGAATTATGATGGCGGTCTTGGGTTTCATCCCCAGCAAGTCTGCAGTGGCTGTAAGATTAAAGGATAGTTCGGCAGTGGATTAGGCCCTTTCAGGTTTAATTATAAAACATACGGAATTATAGAAAAATGCACAAGGTTTTTGGTTAAGAATGCTTTTGCTTATTGAAGAGCCGAAACATTGTGTTTGAGTACCTCCAGCAGCACTAAGCAAACATTAATGCGTTTTTAAGTAGCAGGTATTACGTTATGGCAGAAGAAGGCAGTGGCCTGCAAGACGTAGAGGTGACTGAAAGAAAGGGGGACTGTATCACCAAATGCTGCAAACAATTATCCATAAAACTACTAGAACTGTTGGTGCCAATAGAGAACGATAAATCCTTTATTAAGTATTAAAAATGCAGTTCCATCTGCCAAGTGTTAGTAATATCTTGCCTTAATCGCTCACCGAGTCTATATTACTTGCGAAACAGTCAACCTTAAAAAATTGCGTCGCAGTCAGGACGAAAAAATCAATAAAGAACCAAATCTAGCCCATTGCCGATGACATCGTCATTTGAGCTGAAATAAAAGACACATCAAGAAGTAAACACGAGTACATAAGGTCTCGGCTCATCCGAGCTCATTTACGGCAAACGTAAATTAAACGCCAGGAAGAAGGTGCCCCCCCAAGAAGGAGCGCCAGCGAACGTTACAGATGTTCCAGTTTCTTCATTTGCCGGCAATAAACATTTTAATTTAGTCCCCCGCTGGTTTAATTGTTACATCTCAAGGAAAATATTTATGCCCTATGTCTTGGGGAAGCAGGTCCGAGCGCCAGGGGTCTTATTAAGCACAAAGTAGCGCTTGTTTATAGACGCAATGAATGGAAGTTCTAAATGTGCTCAGACGTGATTAGCTGGAAAATTCTCCTTTAGTATTTTCAATTATCGAAAGCAAGGAGTGCGGAATCAGTGCGCGTAGCCTGTGCGGAACTGCGTGCCGGTGCTCTCCATAGTGATGCCGCGCAGCCCAGCCTAGTGTCGGTTCATCATGAAATCAAACTCCTCCAAATGAACTTAATCTGAAACACAATCTCTGGCCGCCGAACAAATGACTTTATAATGCTTATTTAGCTTGTCGCCGTACATTTTTCACCCCATACAAACTAGAAGCTGTTTGTTAAAAATTAGCAAATTTTCGGGGGAGCCGTTTCCAGAGAAGGGGCGGCCCGCAATTTTTTGGATGTTCAAATTTCATTTCATTTCATTTCATTTTTCTCGGCTGTCCCGGCCTGACAGGATACCAAGTCAAATTGATGATATCCATCCCATTTGAATTCGAAGAAAGCCTGCAAGCACCAGCACCCTCCTTTCTTATCGACCAAGTATTTATTCAGGCGCTTTCAAAAATCAATACGCGTAAAATTAAACAGTAAATACCCGAGATTTGGATAGACTGAGGCCGGGTACTTAATGTACATTTGCAGGACGGCGGGCGGAGGGTATCGACGAAATATCGCTCGCAGACTCTCTCCTGGGTAGCATGCAGAAATATGATTTTGTATGCAAATCGTTCCTTTTATGCCGGGAAGGATACTTTTATTGGATAAGCATGGCGACGAGACACCGCTCCCGATGAAAGGAAACGAAACTGGCATAAGGCGTATTACATGCTTAGTTAGGATAACCAATGACGTGCATTTTTTGGAATTGTCGGCGGTTTATCAGGAGATTAGTATTTCGCTCCAATCTTTTTGTGGAGAGATTGCAGATTCCCCTTGACAATAGATCGAATGCGAGGTGGAGTGTAAACTTCGAGTGCGACAGCAATGGGCGCATGCCTTTCTGTACTAAAACAAACCATCGCATCCCATGGTGGGGAATAGCGGAACTATTTCTTATTACATAATGTAGCAATGCATGACCCTAAGAAACGCACGAATTATAATTCGCATACACAATCCGAAACTGAACCCTTTTCCACATCGGAAATTTCGTATATGAACTCACCTTCGCCGTGGAGCTATCTTAAGAGCCTCTCGGAGAATTCCCCAATTTCTAAGTAGACTACTTTGGGCCGCGCAACTGCCCGTGCGTACATTTCTCGGATATTTCTTTGATTATTATTTTCTGGAGCTCGAAAGGTAGCTTGCCGCTCAGCCTCGCACAATGATCCGCAGAAAACGGCGTTTAATTATTCTAGTCGGATAGAAGCACCTCCTCCACTCGCCCACATTCATTCTGGCACGGCTGAAGCCTCAGCAAATACACAGTCAGAAACGATGTAATCTCCTGTAATAAAGGACGGCAGTAATTTAAAACGTTAATTAAAATATGTACGTCCTCGGAGTAGAGTGTCTTCACCTGGTTAAACTGGTGAATTATGTATGTAGGACATGCCTCGTATGCGGTGCCAGGCAAGTTTCCATCCCGACTCGTACGACCCAACTAGCTAGGTGGGGAGCGCCGGCAAGATATCATTTTATTATTGTCTTTCGCTTGTCAGCCCGAGTTAAATTGTTCCTGCCGGTGGGAACAGTTCAAAAGCGAGAGTTATTTATTGCAAATGAAGAATTCGCCGACTTGCCGGAAAGTTCGCCCGCAACCCTTCGGCGCTGAGCATCGCGGCGGTAGCACGCGAGCTTAAAAGCATTTCGCCATTAAAAAATTAAACGTGCATTAAAAGTTAGAATTAAAATGAAAAAGTTGCGCCTCGTCAATGGCCGAAGTGCGTCCACTCTCCCCACTGAGTGATCTGCGGATCCGAGCGAGGACCGGATCCGGCAGCATCTCGCAGCGCCCCCACCCTGCCACCCTCGCCCGGCGGGTTCATAAATTCTTCCCTTTGACAGTAATGAAAATATTTCCAAGTTGCTTTGTTATTCTTATTGTGCTCGTATTCGTCACGAGTTACGACTCGGCAGGGAGTGGGGTTGGCTCGGCACGGTGCCGGGGATCTGCCGAACGAAATATCTTTCTATTACCGCAATAACACTCAGCTCCGCCGTTCAGAGTTATTGCGGGCTGGATTAGGGCTAAGACCCGGTGGAACTTATTGGAGCTTCTTCACTTCCTTGCGCTGTGGATTCTAGCGCTAGCGCGCCTGAGAGGTTTATAGGCCGCTGGACTAGGCGGTCGCAAATAAATTTCCGAAGCTTAAGCGCCGCACCCGCGTGAATCACGTCCAAGTGTTTCCGGGTCGCCTGATGATTAATTAAAAAGTTGTAACACCCAAATTATGGCCTTTATTAATAATTGGCGTATTTTATTTGTGCGGTGTCCCTGATTGGAGCTGTAGAAGTGGGAATCACACAATTATACTTTCCCGAGGAGGCGACAGCGCCTCCCCTCCGAGTGCATGCAGTGCACCGCGGCGCGCTGGGCGCCTCACGCCGGCGGCGCCCGGGGATGTGGACTGCCTTTTGAAAAACATTTACTCGGGCGATAAAAACTTTTAATTGTGTGTTCCGTTTATTTATTTTGTAAATGTTACACTGAGCTCAACGGTATGAAAAATTCATTAAAACGTCGTGGGGGTCATACACTCATATGCCAAGCCAAATATTTGACTTTTTTTACTTTGAGCGAGTGAAGGGGTTGCGTCGGGGTGTGGGCAACCAATTTGCGCTGTTAAATTTACGGTGTAGTCTGCATCAATTAATTGAAGTGTAACATCGCATTGTGTGTAAAGCTCGCAAATTTTTTAGTATGGCATGTCGCAGTTTAAATCAAAATAACCGCTTTACGTTTTAGCGATTTTAATTACAGGAATGAAATTTACATAATTGTAATTATAGGACCCGGTTTTTATTTCGTATGTCTGTGATGAAATAATAATCAGAAAACAGCCTCCACATCCGTCCTCTCGAATAAGATTGCCGCTTGCAGTCAAGATGAAACACATAAACTTTTCTTTGAAACCCGAAGGGTGACAGTTAGAAAAAAGGCCTTGGCCTCCTCATTATTTATACGATCTTATGTTGCGTTGTCGGACGTTGTCTTCTCCATATTACATTCGTCTTCTTCTTTAACGGCTCTACAATCGAGATCCTGTCCTGGCCTCTCGCAACTGTTCTCTCCAAAGGTCCCGATTCTGAGACGCTGTCATCCAGTTTGGCATCCCTAAGCTCTGAGTGTCCTGGTACACGCCATCCTTCCAGCGGAAGCTGGTTCTCCCTCGCTGACGCACCCCATAGGTCTTACCGCAGAGGATTTTCCGAGCGCGCCCATCTTCACTCATACGAGCTAGATGCCCTGCCCACCGGAGCCTACCGAGCTTTATTTTCTTCACAACATCTATGACGCGATAGCCCTCTAGATATCGTCATTGTAGAGTCTCCGGTAGTGATGAGCAAAGATGATCTTGTTCTTGCAATCTTGTCTTGTTCTTGCACATTTAGCAAGACCAAGAACAAGAATGAGTTATGCTTTCAAGAAGAAGGACAAGACAGACTGAATAAGAACAAGACAACACCAATCTAATCTTGGTCTTGTCTTGTTCTTGCCTCATCACTAGTCTCCGGAATCGTCCTTCCTCACATACGGGTCTTTCGTCCAATTATGAGTATGCCATCGTGGAATGCTTCTTGTCCAGATGCTATTTGCTCTGTTAAGTTTTGCTGTTCTTATTATCGCTTCCCAAGCAATGAACAATTCTGTGCATATTGTAACCAAACAGAAAACTCTTACAGTGATTTTAAGTAGGATTCCAAGGAATATTTTTAATAATATTTTAAAGTAACACAAGCCAGATGAACCACAAATAGAAACGAGTGTGCTAGTTCTAGCTGCTACTCATACGTAGTCTTTCATGCCCAAACAGAATCGTGCTCGACGTTTTATCAAATTACAAGCGAAAATCATCCTTGCAATTCGCAATGGAATCATAACATCCCTCTGAAATGTCTCTAGGCTAATTGGGGGCAAATTAGAAAGGTTAATTGCAGTCGGTTGACGCATCTGCGGAGTATGCACGATATCCTGCAAATTGGTATGTTTCCAACTCAGATGATTTGCAATCTGGGTGCCAGTTCCTGATTCGCAATGGACTAGAGCTCCACACCTGAGGATTAGAAATTGCAGTCCTCAGGCGCCACACTTGAAGTACGAACGATTTAATGGTTCTCGTTGACGTGAATTATGGCGGCGCTTGCAGCCTTCCCTGTACTGCTCATCCTGGTGAACTGATAAAAATACCAGAGACAGTTTCTACAACCGGTCTACATAATAAGAGGCTGTCAGAAAAATTTGGCCCCAAATTCAAATGGTGAATAAGAAATTCATGCAAATGCTCTGCCACATCTGCTGTTTGCCTTTTAAAAGCAATTTTAGGGCCCTCTCTAATTCTGATGTCTCATCTTTCTGTAAGTGATGTAATTTTTCCGGGGGTTGGTTGTACTTGCGGATGGCGCTGAGCGTGGCGGGCGCTGGGTGGGAGGGGTGCCTTCTGCTTTATTGTGATGGTAAGCATTGTGGCGTATGTAAATGTTGTTCTTGGCTCGGAATCAATTTTTCCACTTTGCTTTCTTTTGCGCCTTTTGGCCTCTTTCCTCGATTCGGAGATTGTGATCCTTTCAAAAGGAAATAACCTGCTTACCGCTTACGGGCCTCCCTTCGAAATCATCCTATGTAAATAAAACCCGTTACAATAGCATTAAGTCTCTCGATTTTTGGGGTTTTCAAGATTATTTTCTTTTCGCAACAATAATTCAATTATAATTCCAGGAATGCCGGAGGCGCTTGCCTTTCGCCGCACTGCGCTTGTTTGTTTCTTGCTGTTAATTGGAAACGACCCCTTGATCCTTTTAAGAAGACCTATGCCCTTTTAACCCCCAGCAGGCGATTTTCATAAATTTGAATCGAAGAAAATCGATTCCACATCCAAGCCTTGGGAACACACACACAACGAAATGTGACGTCAAAATTCGTCGCGGGGTGAAGGGAATGTTGAAATACGAGTGCTAGTTGGTACATCCAATTAATATACGTAACATTCCTGTCGATTCCTTGGGCGATTTGGAATTGATTTGGAACTGATTCACCCCTTTAGTGACCTTTTAATCGGTCCGTGTTTACTCTGAGCGCCGGCAGTACTTAGGCCGAGCATAAAAATTTCCAATGCAAAATGCAAAACAGCTTCCGGCAAAAGAAGTTCGCCGCTCGTTCTACAGCACACCGTAGGCACTCCTTTTTGAAAATAATTGAATTAGCAGAGCGAAAAGCAAGTACTATTGACTCCTTCGGGCTCTGAATGTTTCAAATTCACAAGGCCGCGAGCGCAGAGCAAGGGAACCCACCTTCCTTCCTCAATGTTCGTTCAATTATCGTCATTCATTTTTCTGACACACTTTTCCAGGAAATTTGTCAAAATAAAATGAAAGTAATGAATGGGATTAAAAAACTCAAAGTTAGTATTAAATTAAATTCAGCCTCATTGTCTTACCTTAGACCTCACTCGTATACATCAGGCCGCGCCTGAAAGGAGGGTCCTGTCTCAAAACTCAAACACGGAGTCCGTAAATGAATGACGGGGAGCTTAAATTAAAAATCGGAAAATGTCTTTAGGTTTCTGGTACTCCGTTTTCGAACCGCCACCCTTAATGTTATTAGATAAAAAACATATAATTAATTCTCATTAATCATTCTTGATGGTCTTATAAAAAGCACGGAGAAAATGAATCTTGGCAGTCAATAAACGACTACTGGTGGCTCTTTGGATGCCGGAGAAACGGGAATCCCTAATTAATTTTTTATGCTAAATTCGGACTCATAGAAATCTTGTTTTTTACTCTCCCTTATCACACAACAGTTTACTTTAAAAAATGATTCCCAGTTGTGTCAATCGGCAGTAGCCCTCGAAGCCGGCTTCCTGCCCACTGGGAGACGGTCCGAAGGGACTAGTACCTACTTTCTTAACGAACAAAAGCTACTTCCGCGGGGAACTTTCGGATTTGGCTGCAGTGGCCATAGGCCGAGCTTTGTTAATACATGGCCATTAGACTCCTATTTTCCCTAATAGCTAAAATATGCACGTACCAAATCAATTATGACAGGAAATTAAATTAGTTTTGTAATTAGGACAGTAGCTCACACCTTTTCCGATTTAATATTTTCAAAGCCCATAAATCTTCGTCAATCACACGTTTTCTGGCCGTGACCACACAAGCCATAGCCGAATAAGTTCACAAGATTCGACGTTTTTGTTGAGAAATCCGATAGCGAGCACCAAGCACTTTGTTGAAGCAAATAACCGAAACAGATGGCGACCGCCGAGCAGTATTTCTACCAGAAATCATCGCCGGCGCTGCCTCGCTTTATGTAAAGAGACTGACGAGTTTTTAATGACCTCTTTTCTCCCAAACACCCAGATTCTTTTTACCTCTGCACTCTGGAGCACGTCCACCAGAGCAGCTCTCGGGAAGGAGTCTCACATATGTGCCCAATGTAATAGCAAACAGCACCCGTACAAATGACAAGAAGGTCCCTGCACAGTTGCCAACGAGTACTTAAGCTCCGAACTTCGGGGATGGAGTCCTTTGTGCAAGGAGTCGCCGGGCTTCCGATCAATATCGACAAGTAGCGGCTTATTACTACTTAAATCTGCGCTGCTTCCCGGGCCGAGCGGGCCTCGAAATCCGCGCAAAGTTGTCACAAGCCGCAGTCAAGAAATCTTTGCGAGGCACGTCAATGAAAAATGCTGGCAAGTCAATAGTAGTTTTCGGGAAGCAATTTATATGCAAATGACGAGAAGTGGAGATCAAATGTAGCCGAATTTCAATGTCAAAGGGTTCAGTGAGTTGATTACTTGGCCTTAATCTAAATTTACATTTCAAATGGCCGTGGACAGGCCCCTGGCAAAAAAAGCTTCCACGTTTCGACATTTCGACTGCTCTGGATTTCCCACTTGCGAAGCTCCAGTTCAAGCATATCTTGTTCTGAAACCGTGAAATTGAAGACTTGCAGGCTCTGGCGGAGCCGGGCGCTCCATGCAGAGGGTGGTCGTAACTTGAAACACGAGGCCTCCCCTCTGCTCATCGAGAGAAATATAATTACATTCAAAACTGGCAGAAGTTGTTTATAATTATGAACCCTTCATTATTTCATGAAGAAGACGTCTCTCCGACAAAGCACACAGTCTCGCACCATAAACACCAGCGGGACTTGTTGTACCTTGCAAGCGAGCAGGGATAAAATCGATAACCATCGACCTGAAGACGCTGTCACTGCTCTATTCTGGCCGGGCTCGGCCTGCCCGAAAGGAATAGGCACAACTTCCAAGACAATAGGAGGAGGAAATCGGACAAATAGCAGTGGCTACGGGCATAGGCACGGGGCACGTCCCCCGGGTCGTCTCTGATTCGATTTCAAATGAAATTCGAATTAGGCGAAAGCAGCTTCGCAACTCCTTACGAAACTTTGATAAATGGAAATTCGATACGTTTTCAGTGACTACGCAAATGTCCAGCTCATTACGGACCCCGAGTTAAGTTACATAAATAGCTCCAGCAGAATATCAGATTAAATTATTAATGGATGATTAATTTAAATAAAGAAAGGGGATACACAAACATAGACCAGTTCCTTTAATTTGAATTCATAAGGGAAATTGCTGGGCTCTCTGGGGTCTCCAGGACTTGGCTGCGATGGGACGAAGTGCGCTACTGGCCGGGAGGGGTCGCACCCGCGTCCTGGGCTGTTTGTGGGTGATTAGGAGAAATTTTAATTTGTCGGACACCAGAACGGTCAAGCACTCCTTCGCAGCAGTTGTATTGTTTAGGAAAAGATGCATTCACACCTCGTCAGCGACAGCTCGACAGCGTAAAAGGAGCCTCAGTGCGACAGAAGCATAAATAATTTTAATTAAATGCCTGGGTGCCGGGTCCTTGTTTGTATTGTTTCACGACTGAGCTCTGACCTTAAGCCGCACTCCCTGTCGCAGAAAAGGCGCCCGTGCCAGTGCGGGCGCTCGGCAAAGGCTCACATGACCTGCTTTGTGAGGACACGTCAGGCTGGCTCCTGATTGTAAAAGTTCCATTGGTCACACTTTTGTCCCGTCAGCCGGGTGAATGTGGGGGACCGTTTTATTTGTAAATCAATGGAACTCCAGCCAGGTACAACGCTAAGATTTCAATATCAAAGCGTTTAATGCCTAGTTTAAAAGGTGTAAATTCCAGGAACGGGGACGGGCGGAGCGGGCGCTGCAAGTGTACGGCGCACAAAGGCTTCATAATTACTGCCTCTCAGAAAGTAATTTAAAAATGTTTTAAAAATGTGTGTACATGTGTTCCACCCTTTTCTGTCGGTTACTGAAATTGGATGTTCTCAACGGAAATTAAAACCTGGGTAACTAACTTCTGCATACATGAATAAAACACATGAGAGTCGTGATATTAGATGGAAACTCATTTCAGTCACTCCGGACTTCACCCCTCTCGGAGGCAGTTCAAAGGATTTTCCCACAGTCTTATTCGCTCCGAGTTGTGTTGTTACGTCTCTGATTTGCCTACACAAGGAGAAATTATTAAATTTTAAACAGCTTCCATAAACCCATTCCCCCATAGCAAGGGCACTGCCTGACCACAAAGATTAGTCTACTAGTAAAGGATTAAGGAATTTAGGGCGAAAGTTGCTGAAGGACGAGTCTGTTTTACACATCATGCAAAGTGTAATGAACAAACGGATAAACGCTTCAAATATTCATTTCCTGGGCTGTAATGCTCGTGATTTATTAATACACTTATCTGCGAGTGGAGTGGAGTGGAGCCAAACTAGCGGCTGCGAAGATTATCCTTCCGGATGACTGGAAGACTTGCTCCCTGTGAAGAGCTTGTGGCACTTTAAGAGATCTTTGCAACTCCATAGTCTCCTGAATAGTCCAGTCAAATTAGAGATTTGACTGAAGATAATTCCGAAGTTGCTGAAAATTGGAACAGCCGTTAAAAACATTATTATACGTAAGCTGTAGAGACTGCCACGCGATTGGGCGGCTGCAAACTTTTTTATTCAAGGTCAAAGGGTCAAAATATCAGTTTTTTGCAAATATCTGCTAAACCGTACGTCTTATCAGAAAATTGTGTTTACAACGTTTGTAGATTAGGCGATTATCTACGTGGTTTTATCGTGTTTTATCGTGAACAAATAAAAAGTTACTCGTCTTTCAACTGCGGCATAATAGCATTGGTTTGAGCCTATATATTTTTTGAACGGAGTCACTCAGGTTGCTGTGCTTTATACCAAATAAAAGAATACACATTTACCTAAAAGATGAGCCTAATTAGGCTACTCTATCATAATTACTTTAGGAGTTATTCAAATTTCAGTAAATTTAAAAAAAAACAAAATTTTTTCCCTAATCACCCTGTATCTTAGTGGATAGTGGAGATAGCCGCCCTCTGTAGAACAATTTTTTTCTCCAAATATATCCAGGAATCACCCCTGAAAATATTAGCCGCGTACTCCAACAAAGGATTTATTAAATTTCTGATGACCTTTACAAGTCGGGAATGATAGAATATGAGTATTTTAACTTATTAAAACGACAATATCTCAGAAATGGCAATTCCTACGAGAAAATGTATAATATATTTTTTTGTAGATAATCGCCTAATCTACAAACGTTGTAAACACAATTTTCTGATAAGACGTACGGTTTAGCAGATATTTGCAAAAAACTGATATTTTGACCCTTTGACCTTGAATAAAAAAGTTTGCAGCCGCCCAATCGCGTGGCAGTCTCTACAGCTTACGTATAATAATGTTTTTAACGGCTGTTCCAATTTTCAGCAACTTCGGAATTATCTTCCAATTATGGCGTTTTTTCGTCTATTTTGACTGGACTATGAACACAGTATAATACTGCATACGCAGAAAACAGTTCTTTGAAGAAACCAACATTACAGGCTAGCAAGCAGCTCGGGCTTCTGAGCGGCATCGGGACCTCATTGCAGCATGCGGTCTTAGTCCACATTTAATTTATAGAAAGGACTTGGTCTGTTGCTCCTGATTTATACTGCAGTGACGTGCATTTGAAAACGCAAATATCTCTGACAACATAAATAATTTGATAAAATCACCTAATTATAAAATGCACAATGCAACAATATGAACAGAGTGTTTGCATTGTTGCAAGCAAAACCAATTTAATCGTGTTTTGCAACTTTATCAATGCCGCTCGTATATTTATGCTGGCCCGAGTCCATCCAGCACCGGATCTAGTGATGAAAGACAGATGCGACGTCGGCTATAGCTGTGGCGCTGTAGGCTCGAACACAGTCAGCAGATATTGGAAGAGCTCTTCTATTGTTCAAACACCCGGGTTGACCAAAATATCAACAAAAGCTGCATGGCACATGAATTGCCTGCACTTCCCCTGAGGTAGCGCGAACAGAACAGAAGGACGGCATCGCATTTATCCGTACCTCGGATGCACCCTCCAGGACTCTGTATGACATTCGCCACCTTGGTTTGCATTTGTCCTGGACGGAATCCTGGAGAAATGAAAATTCAAGTCGGCCCAGAGCAGGAGTTTTTCGTGATAATAGGTTTGTTTCCCTTACGGCTAATTGCAATAATCCATTAAAGTGCCCCCTTTACTTCTTTTAGTGCCGGTGCACGCCTTGCGCGGCTCCGGAGTCTCTCAGGAAACCCCAATTGTATCAAATGCGGTTTTCCTTGCCCAGCTTCCACCCCTCAGGACGGAAGCATTCAAACAAACGATATTGCATAAAAAACGTGCCTGAATAGGGGCTGCTGGGCTTTCAGGTTTATAATTCATGCAGCCAAAACGAAGATATAAGACTTTTAATTTCGTAATAAGATTGTGATGTACAAATGTAAGGTAATAAGGCGTCATTATTGCTGGGGGCTTATGCCGGCTCAAGAAGCGACTTTTTCTGCTGTCTCCCCTCGGACGGGTGTGGCAGTTTGTTTCGTTTTTGGCTTTAATATAATGTTTCAGATCTTTGGGAGTTCTTAGACCTCAGAGGGTGGACGGCTCCAACTGTTGTCTCGCGGGGGCTAGGGCAATCGCTGCACCGCATAAAAGCAGGTAAATTTCCGAGTTGGCTTTAATAGCACAGGGGAACAGTGAGAGGAAACTGCCAAGGGAGCAAATAGAATCAGATCGAGCGATATTTCAGGTTAGAAACGGCAAAGACAATACTCCGAAAATGCAAAGGGGGACACGGCAGTGGTTGAAACAGAATATCAAATAGCATTCCTCATTTTATTTTGAGGTGTCGCATTGTCACTGGGTATGCCTATCGTTGCTCTCCTCAAAATTTTAATTAAGCCTCAGGAGACGCGCTGCCAAATTGCTCGAAAGGGTATTAATTACTTCGCATTGGTCCATCTGAAGTGCGTTTGCATTTTAATTTGGTGTCAGTTTTCGCAGTTTTGCGTATTGTGTGCGTTGCGCAAAGCTTGTGATTAAGCGGTATTCATCTAATTAATATCGAATCCGAGACCCCGCCGAAGGTTGGTCTTCTAGTGTCAATGGACACAACATTCCAGAGCATTATCGCCGCTGAGCGCTGAGCGGCAGAAAATAAATAATTAAATGACATGCAGTTGGTGTCACAAGCACTTGAAGGCCTACGAAATACACAATACTTTGCAAACATCATCACATCTTGCTGACTCTCAAGCAAACAGGCACTTCTTTCAACCCTTCGATACTCGCCACCCCATTTGTTTTGAAAGTTGACTTGTGCACACAGAGCACACCGGAAAGTGAATTCTGTGGCGGGCGAGATGCAAAAATAACAGAAAATACGAGGACCGTTGCCCCGTATTTGTTCAAAGGTTGTGAGAAAGTAGGAAACGCAATGCATTTTAAATTTAAAGCAAACAGAAGTCAACGAGCTGCAGACGAGAACGTGGCGGAGCACTTGCAATAGAAAATGTGAAAAGCATTTGAACCTCGTTTTCACAGGCTCAGGTGGGGTCCTTAAGGTATCGCGTTATAACTTTACAGATCTTTCTTGCAGGTGATTTTCATCCACTTTACAACAAAAAGGACTTTTTATTGAGTGGAATTACACAACGGCAGTTCTGATGTTTTAGTCTCCGAACAGGACTTTAGTGGGTAGCACAGGGCGGCCCTTGGAAGTTTTATAACTAAATCAAGCAAAATCCCAAGATCACCTTTCGATCACCCAGGTTGGAGAGTATCCCCAATATGGTCCCACTTCACCTTGGCGTAGAGAAATCCGCCGTAAACGCTGCACTGCGGCTGAAAGCGCATGGCTGCCTGGGCGCTGATTTTGGGCGAGGACATTCTATAATAGTCAACATTATAGAACAGATTCCGGAAGCGGAAAGGATCTCAAAACTTGAGCCACCTTCTGTGCATATACAAGACAGGCTAACATGGACTTTTCTTAAAGCACCGCAGGGTGGACTAGCGTGACAAGTACGGCTATAGGGGCCTGCTCGAACTAGTGCTGCTGATGAGCAAAAATGGTCTTGGTCTTGCAGTCTTGTCTTGGTCTTGCACATTTAGCAAGACCAAGACTTAGATGCTTGCAAGACCAAGACCAAAACTATATCAGTCTTGTCTTGTTCTTGCGTGTGCTGATCACTAGCTCGAACATTCAAGTCAACGTGGCAAGCCATCAGGTAGACTGCTGAACCGATGAATTAATTGCAAATGTTTTTAAAGTTGCAAGAAGACTACAAGAAGTAAGGTGGAGTTTAGTTTTAATTTAGACTGAGGGAAATACATTTATTTTAAGCCTAACCTAGAATTTGCAAGTTCTAAATCTCAGTTTTGTAACACTAAGGGGAGGCCGCTGTACTATTGGACCCAGCACCGCACCAAAAAAGAAGCAGAAAAAAGGCTTAAGGTTAAGGTAAGTAACGACGGAATTACGGAAAGATACGATTTTACATTACAACCACTAACACCTCGCACAAGACCTCTTCAATTTGTTACCCAAAACAATCAGCAAATTGTGTTTAAATCTCCTTATCAACAATACCGGTCGACAAACTGATGTAAAGGTCACGGAGAAATGCGAGAACTCGTCTCCAACCTGATCTCCAAAAGATATCGCTCCTTACACGCACCTCTAATGAGTGCAATCGAGAGTTATCCAAATAAAACTTGAAAAGTTTGATTAGCTCTGAACCCAACAAAACCCGATCCAACTCAGAATGTAATTGAACATTATCCGTGCAGCAATTACAAATGTCCGCTCCCTACAGGAGGGCAAGGACTCGTAAGTTTCGGACCGGAGTGTTTCTCCCGTTTACGGCATATTCCCGTAATAAGATGTGCAAATACCAATTTTCTTCAAATGTGTCTCCATTTACGAGAATTCGTATCATTACATGCCCCGGCCTCGTCCAGGAGGCATTCAAGTCCTGGCGAGATATGGCAAGCGCATTTATGGGCAATCGCAATGGTAGGGCTGAGATGAACCCATCGTCCTTAATGCCATATTTTTATAGTCGGTAATAAGCCTGTCTCCGGCCCCATTGGCAAAGAGAGATGTCCTTACCATTGCGTCGACGAAATCCTTTTGCGAGCCAAGTTGAAGCCGAATAAAAGAACGAGATGAGGCGATAGCACGGAAAATAAATTGAAAGATTTTTGCTATCTGTTAGTTTTCACGCAATAAAACATTATTAGGAATCCGAGGAGCAGGGACGGAAGTGCGGGACTCATCGTCATGCCATGTATTATTGCATCCTGGTTCGCTCGCAACAGGACGAGCGTTCTTTGAAGGGGTAGAAAGCCAAGTCATCACAAATAATTTATTGATTTTCTAACTCTGCTCAGGGCGGGTTTTCATCAACTTCCTTTTTCTATTAGTCTAAGGCGTTGCCTTTGACTTAAAATTTGATGTGCATGTGTAGCCTTACATTAACTTCGAATGTTATTTGTGGATTACTTCTGGCTATTCTTAACCCTTCGATTACCATACCCTGCCCCTCACCCTCGACGCCACTCCGCAGGGAATTTCTGCTGTTTTCCACCCTGGGTAATCTCCAAATCTCCACAGCCGACTCTCAAGGCAGCGCATCACGGAAGACGAAGATGGGGTTACCTTCCCCAGGACTAGAAAATGCTGTACCATAGATGGGGGTCGGACTCGGCTCTCGGTGCTCACTATTGGGAATTGGCAACTGGAGCGCTTGAGCGAAATTATTTCTTATTAATTGATGACGAAAGTACGATTTCTTTGATTTAATTATGGACGAGAGGAGGCGCATTGCTGAAATATTTGTCTTCAATTACCTCAACTTAATTAAAATTTCGAAATTGCCTTCAATTAATCAACGAATCCTGCTCCCAGCGGCTGTTGTTGACAAATGATGAGGCTCTGGCTTTGCATGCCTTGTATCGCGACTTTTTTCAGAACAATGTGAGTTTTATTAAATCGACTTCTTGCGGTGCGGAAGTGTACGATTGCATCATCACTCACGAGCTTCAATCAGTAATCTATTGGATGACATAATGTGTAATCGTGTTGGCGCAGTGTCACACACTAGATTTACTGGATTTCGCAAAACCCAATCAATGCCGTTTGAACCTCGTCAAGTTTGCAAATACTTTTGAGGTCGACAAATGGATGTTTCTACAAATTGATCTGCTCTTACGCCAAGTGACTATTTTCAAAATGAACGTTTCATTTCTTTCGCACAAGACAGGATTCGAGAATTGACCACTATATTTTATGGTGTTAATGTGAAGTGCACCTAAACAGGACTCCATCGAATGCACAACATAAATTTCTGGCCCAAGGTCGGGGTTAATAAGGGGAAGACTAGCAAGCAGTTTGCAGAAAGGTGGACTGTTTATCCCCCTGCTTCAGGTTGTTTACCTATAGGGAAGTTATAGTGTTGGGGTCCGGGAACCGAAAGCAAAATTTTCAACATCTTTGTATGTTTAAAGGGCACTAGAGTATTTGTGCACCATTTCTGCAAGAAGCTAGTGTGTATGTTCGTGCTAGACATTTTTAATTTGAGCCTTGGACGAAAACCCCGAAAATGTTATCGGCTTCGTTAGGGTGCCAACCGAAGCGTATCAATATTGTGCAGCTCTTGACGGCTTTAGAGCCTCCTCTTCCCGGTTAGACTGGTATTAGAAAACACTCCAAAGAACTCTGGAAAGCCTAAATCGGACAATATCGCCAAACACCTTTCATCGGCAAACGCAGGCGCATGAAGAAATGACTTTGAGAGGATGCAATGGCTGCGGATTTTCGGTGCCCATTTTACTTATTCAGGTATTCAGCATTTGGGTGCCTGTTTCAAAGGATATTATTTTTTATTACGGTCGAGGTTTAGGAGGGTTTGACTGTAATTTACACGGAGGCAGCAGCTAATGGAGTGCGGCAGTGGTTTTAAGTTTGGTAAGTATATTCTCGGCCGAACAGGTGCTCTGGCGCCGAACACTTCTACTATCTAACCTTGTTGAGACAGTCTCTTATTTCAGAGTCGGGTAGTTTTGTTTATGAACGAGTTCCCAGCTCGTCGAGTACTCGAGAAGGGGGCTGTAGGCAGAGGGAATGAGCCGAATGGGCCAATCTAGTGTGACGGGTATAAAACTGCCTTGGAGTCAGGAGAGCCACAGGGCTGCCACATTTATACGATGGCTCAAAAAGTCGATCGGGGAGCAAATGACGTCTTCTGCTTTTTTGCACTTTATTTAACCACAACTAGCGCCTAGGAGTTGTATTTTGGTCATTCTATCGTACGTCTTTGGCTAATATATGATGCAAAGCTACACCATCCAGAGACACGGATGGAAAGATGATTTTAATGGACAGAACTTCGTTTTGCAGGAATTGAATTCGGCACTTTTAAAGCTGGCCCAATCAAGAAAGAGTTCAATGCCCCTCTTGATTGAGCCCTACATAAGTCAACGATCGTCAAGACAGGGTACTGTCATCAACGAATCTGTCAAGTGTGTTTGAAGGGATAGAGAATAGATCATTTATGAAGGTTATAAAAAGAGCGGGTAATAGAATGGACTCCTTAGTGACACCGATAGAGTTGGTATGGGGCTGAGATTTGATGCCATTCAATACTACCTTGATTGAACGGGCGGAGAGAAAATTCTGACTCGATGCGAATAGCGTGGACTTTATCTAAGCGCAGGGTGTCAAACTCTTCAAAAGCCTTGCAGATATGTAGAGCACCTGAACAGGACTCACCAAATCAGTACATACTTTGGTTGAGCTGTTCTGCCAGATACACTAAAAGGACCCCGGTAGTATATCGAGTTTATAGTGCATAAATAATTTATCTATTAATGAGTAATTGATACCGATTCTTGTTTGTGCCTACTACTTCGAAAAATAAGTACTTGCTTATCTAAAGCAAGGAGACATATAAACTCTGACACTAATACATAGATGAGTGAGTTTCGTAAATTAGTTACACGACGGATTGATCTGAAGACAATTCATCTCCGCCTATTGCATGTGGGGCCAAGTTGCTTTTATCTTTATAATAATGATTATATTTGCACTTTCTGCTGGGCGGCAGATTTGGCATCTGTCCCGGGCGGAAGCAACCTATGACATCATAGCCAACTGAATTTGTACAAAATACAATGGACATGAAAACGTGCACCACTAGAGGACCAGGCGCAATAAAAACCAAACTCATTACTTCACTTTCATTAATTTTTAGTAACCCAACACCTCAATTATAATTCTTCAGTAAGAACCAGATTTAAAGAATACCCAAAAGACGAATTTAACCACGGCTGGTTGTCGGTTTAACTCAGGGGCATCCATGAGAGTTTTTCAGCATTTAATTTTTTAAATGCACACCTGTAGTTAGAATAAAATTCGTGTTTAATTGCCGGGGCTGATCTGGAATGGAATTATACCGTGATGAGCACAAACCAGCACATTGGGAGCTTTATTTTGCACTCCCACACCAGTGAAATACAATTAATTCATAATTACTCTTTTGTCTGGCAGTCGAGAATCAAATAATTCCTTAACTGGTACTTATCGCTGCGATTATCTTGAGTAGTCGACATAATGTAGTCACATCAAAATATTTGCTTGCTAAATCACAACAGTTTGCCATTGCCAGATTGCCTCGATTCCAATAAACCGAAATGAACATGAGCTTCGCCGGAGGAGTGAGAGAGTGCGATCCCAGCCGACGGTGGCAAATCCCAGGCGGAATGATTTCAACAAGTGGTAGTTAGCTACGATAACAGGGGTTGAATTACAAACGACTCGGAATAGAAATGAACAACTCTCCACGTCTGTGCTTACGAGGATATCTGAATAAGAGGGAAGTCAATTTGTGCAAATTGCTGTGCTATATAAGCAGCTATGTGGCTTGATTGCACTCAACTTAGGCCAAGCGTGGAGATATCGTACAGTCACGGCAATCCCACTATAGTGTCAACAAGGCCATGCTTCGAGGGAGTAGCTATTGCAGAATTATTGGTCAAAGGATTGGGTGGACCCGGCCCGCTATCGAAAGCTTGCCTTACCTGGATGAAACCAGCGTTGCTGCTCTGCCCCCTCTTGAAACAATGACAAAAATCGCCTGCAAATCGTGCGTGTCCTCGGCGCGCAAACAATAATCCCAGTCGTCGAAATTTATACCGAAAAGTGAGTTCACAGCTCCGTAGACAGTAATCTTATTTACTAGAGCGTTACTGGAAATGAAATTTGCATAGAGTTGAAGCAAATTCGAGAAGAAAATGTTTTACTTTGCGCCCTCGGTGACAATAAAAAGTGTGCACAAAGCCATTAGAAAAGATTTGATTATAGCATTTACCTTTAATCTTTGTCTTTCTGTACACTCCCTAGTCTTAACGCGCGCTGAACCTCCCTCCGAGGGATGTTTGGGGAAACGTTATGTCACTCCGACTTCAAATTTCTTCTTCGCCCCGAGGTGTTTCGACTTGTTTTAATGTTTCTCAGAGGTAAAAGCCTAACTGCCTCGCGATTAAAATTCTATTTTGGATTTCTGGCAATTTCGACGTCTCCACGCTAATGAAAATTTGATTGAGTTACTTCGTTCCGACGCCCATCAAATTTACGTTAAACGAAAACTAGAAATAAGCAAACATAATGTTATGCAAAGCGACGCCCAACGATTGTCATCGGAATACGACCCCCGGATTGGGACTTGGGAGGCACGTGATTTGGGGGTGTCAGTGGTTGGTGAAGGCGATTGCAGTTCTATTGCACTAAAGTAGCGCTTGAAAAGCTAAAGCATTGGGGACTCTGCAGTAGTCGTTCCCATCGTTGATATCGAGTACTGGGCAGAAGGTGCTAGGACTAAGGACAATGCAGAGCTGCAGGCTCCTTCTTTTTTACGAAGTTTCTCACTGTTTCTTATACTGGAACATAAGAAGTAAAGTAAAGTAACTTGGCATAATTCCTTGCAACTATAAAATCCAGTTTCCGCACACGTTCCCACCCCTGACAGAGAGTGGGCTCCACATGTTGTTGCTGTACACATCAGGACACAGCGGCAACTTCCAAATGCTGATGTCCCCTTCGGAAGTGTTTGCCGCCCTACCGAGCATTTGAATGGAATAAAACGAAAGTCATGCTCCACAATCATAAAACCACTAAAAAATCAAATGTCACTCTTAACGTGGTTTAACTTTTCACTTTTCGGGGCTTCTATCGCAAAATATTCTACTCTAGGTGTGAAGAGTGAGGCAGCCATTGTTGATACCAACCCCGAATTGATATTAGCCAGGGGAGACTTTTCTCAACCGAAAATGTATATGGACTTTTGGGCAATTTATTTTTATATTCAAGCTGCCGAACTGCTGAGATATTGAAAACCGAACGCAACTGGGGGACATCATTGTGAAAGATTTATCACGGAATCAAATCAAAGATATCCCGAAACATGCTCTACCCTCATGGAAAGTAGATTACCTGCTCGTTGTCTTTGAATCTTTCGGTAAATATGTATAGGTAGTCCCGGTCTTATGAGATTCAATTGTTTTATCAAACTAATCTGCCACGTACATATCCGACCCCGATGGAACTTTTATTTCGGGGCAAACGTGGCGCACGAAATTTGATTATCTGCAAAATTGAAAATTAAATACATTCGGCTATACAGGAATAGATTCCCCGTACCCAGGAGGAAGTACTTTACTAAAAACAAAACACTCAGAAATAGCCAGATGCCGAGATCCTCCTTTAACCCAGGCGCAAGGTTCTCTGCAATCAGTTTTCCACGTAGAACTTTAAGGGATAAACACGAGCTGGGGTGAAAATAATAAATAGATGAGGGCAGCCGATTACTTTAACACTAGTTTCACGCTCAGGCGCATTTCACCGTAATTCAATGACGAACTAATCTGCGTACTTTTAATAAGCTTATGGGTCTGTACAGTTTGTTCCATCATAATTTAATTTGGCAACAAAGAAAAAACTACAACGATATCGATCTTGTAGTCCCACTTGTTGGGGCAAAAAGTTTTGGGTTTCAAAAAGCGCTCTACCTGTAATTTTCAAGTCATTTCTACACCTTGGACAAACCGCAGGCTCTTTGAACATTTTCGCTTAAAATAGTCAAAGTTGACAAACCTTCAAGTCCAAGATATCAGGTTGGCACTTTGAAATCCTTTGCTCTGATCTCTTTGGTAACTGTAGACTTTACAAATTAAAATGTCCCTTCCACTTGTGAATACCCTTTGTCTGTAGATATCACTTTCTGAAAAGAGCGGCTGCGAACTACTCCCAATTAATAATGAACTTTCGTCAGTATATGGAACTTGCACGGCAGGGTAAAATTATCGCAAGCATCTGAGGTATTTCAAAATTATAAAATGCTTCCACGTAAACTCGAGCCAAAATCGATTTGTCAAATGCTACCCTACACCAAACTCCCTTCGCAGAAGTCGATACAGATACGTTTCAGCTGCACTACTCGACGGATTTGATTGATTTCAGGATTTTCTCTCCGGTTTTTTACAATTCAAACTGGCTAACTGCCAGGGACTTCGCACTTATTTGAATTCGCCGGTGATGTATTATGATTGATCAGCAGCTAATTAAACAACAAACAAAGAAAGTATTTGCGCTCCTAAACCGCCGGTGTCCTTCCCCAATGGGAACTTCTTGCGCTGCAGCCACGGGCTGTGCACATTTGATCCACTTGCGAATACCCTTGTCGAATAGAGCGTTATCCTTGATGTCACCCATGAGGAGCACAACTCCTGGCAGAATTAATGTAATTGGAAAATTTTATTTTATTTTCCACTTGTGAATGTGATGACGTTAGGTTGATGTCGAGTGGCTTGACGACGGGCGGGAGGGGTTCTGGCGTATCAACTTTATGAAAGTATAAAAGGAGGTTGCCATAATCATCATCGAATAAATTATGCATGAGTTGTAGAAACGCACAAAGAATTTTCCCCTTTCAGATCTGTGATTACACTCTGTACGATTTTTAGCTGTTCAACAGAGCAATTTGAGCACTTGAATCTTTAATAAGACTCCGTCTTCGTCCTGGTCGCTTTCATTTGATTATATTCGCAGATTTTCAAAGGAGCAACTTTGTCAAATTTCTAAATAAATGATAAGCTCACGTTTCGCGCCACTTTGGCTCTCTAATCGAGCCCCCCAAGACAAAAGTAATAACAGCTAAGTCAGACACAAAAGGTACACCTAAGTGGTTTCGTAGTTTGTTCAAGTGAGTTCCAGTCCGGCGTGCAGGGGGAATGCTTATTTGTTGATACGACACCAGGAAGAAAGCCAATAAATTCAGTTTTCCTCGGTGTAACGTGTGAGAAATGCCATGTTCCCTTATTAAGTCTACTGGTCACAATGAATTTGGGCAATAACATCAGACCAGACAACGGAGATTTATTGTTCCAGCACTTCCACGCAATTCCACCCTGCATCACAGCACACGGCACGGATTCATGGACAGAATTTATTGCAGGACTGGAAGAGCCCGATAATACCGAATGGGGCTCCCCGAAGGCTTCACTTGTTTTTTCGGTAATTCACAACAGACGTCAGATAATAGCTGACCCCCAACTAGCGTCCCTGTAGCAAGAAACGAGAAACGAATTTTCCGTTTTGCTTTCGTTTTTAGTGGCATCGGCAGGAGGACGGCAATACTGGAAAATTTTTCATAAAAAGCGTTAAGACGGTGTAACAGCTGTCCGGAATCCACCTGTAATGGCGCAAGTATCAACTTTAATAGGCACTTTGGTCGAAAATTTGTTTCATTAAAAGTTGCTTCTACGAGCGGTACATTATGGGAACTTTGCAAGTTTAAAGTTACTTTCAGAGCCCCACCGACTTTTTTTTATAACTCTGAGTAGAGTGAATCTTGATGTAATTGCTGCTAATACATACACGCTGGAGATTACCTTTCATGTGCAGGAATTAGAATATTCGCGCGGCTACGATATCCACGATTTATTTTTCAGTTTCAGGCAATCGCAATAAATAATGCTTTTGCTTAGTTCATTGTACTACAAACCTGGTTTTGCGAGAAAAATGTTTTTATAATTGTGAGGAACAATGCAAATTTTGGATGGTGTAGGTTTCGAATCGACGTCTTCCTGCATTACTGGAAGTTGGCCAAAGCGGCGTAATGCCGCATGCTTTAAAAATCTGCGGAAACACTCAAAGCAAACAAACTCCTCTACAGACCAGCTAAAAGATCGTCAGTAGCGATCTATAACTATACTTCTGGCAATTACGATTTTTTTATATGGTTTTGCTGTCAGAAAATAAACACCACTTAGAATTTTTTTGTATCAACATTTGAAAGGTGCAGAGTTTGCATATTTTCAGGCGGCGATTTTAATACCAAAAAGTAAAGTTTTTCTATCATCAGGGATTCTGTAATAGTGGAAGTAGTTTTTGCACTTTTTTGTTGAAAGAGGTTTGAGCATTCCTTTAAAACCCCGTGAGTGCGTCTGTGTAAAGAGTTGCTACTATTGTAGGTAAATTAAAAATATATACTAATCTCATTTACCTAGTTTATAGCTACTCCAAAAATAATTCGAATTGTGGATCATCCAAAACTTTTTACCCTATAAACGAGGTAATTCGGATTATGGCTTAAACCGAAATGTTTCGGCTTAAGCCACAGTTATAAGAATGTATTTAATACCCGTTTATACGCTAAATCGAAATTTTGACGTAACTTTGAGTTAAATCGATTTAATTTTTCTGCTATAAACTAGGTAATTGTCAGGGTGCTCCGTATATTGAAACTGAAAAGCCCCGTCTTGTAATATTGTTCTTTCTTAGTTTACCGTGACTCTTGATCAGAGCAGTGCGTCTTGCGGAAAAGGTATCACAGCACGTCGGAAACACTAGATGAGTTGCTGGAGTCAACTGGGACTTCTCTAAAGGTCGGTTTACACGCAACGATTTACTTGTGCAAGCTGGCTGGGGCAAGGCAATTGTGTAATTAGATTTAGTGAAAACTAATCGGTTCCTACCCAACGATTTATTTGTGCAAAGTGACTGGCGCAAGTCAATTGGTGCAAATAATTGGTGGTGGAACGTCATCATTCACCTAGGCGCTCATGCCAAAACACCAACCTCAAGCCGAATTTTTATAAATACATATTTTGAACGAGGCAAACTTTTTGGTTTGCGCAAGGCAAGAAGTTGCGTTAACACGCAACGATTGACTTGCGCAAGCCAGTTGGCACAAGCAAATCGAGCGCGTTGTATTTGGAGTTTTCTTTTAAAATGGTGGATCCTTATAATTAAATTCATCCAGTTTCCAGAAAAAAAAATTTAATATATTAAGCCTTTCAAATCAAGCAAACCAAAAGAAAACATAACAATATTTATGAAACATGATGAACTTGTCCTTTTTTGACATTTTTCAAATCATGAAAGAGTAAAGGCTCAAATAAAACGATCCGCTCTATCCGCTTCGCCCGTTTTTACTTCGACGTTCGTCAGTTTGATTGTGACTACCGCTTCGTTCATCTCATGGAAATGTCAAATTTTCAACTTTTAAAAACGGACGAAAGGGATTGTAGCTGTGAACTGCAGCACGCGGTTATATTACACCAGGCTCCCATTCAATTACTACGGCGACTAGACGTTTACTGCGGATAGGACAGATAGCTTCTTCGTTTTTTTACGATTATAGGCGATGTCCGATGACGAATAATATAGAGGTGTGTATTCAAATGCGACATGACGGAATATTCCGCGAATGGAATGCATGCAACGCAAATGTCAGCCAATTTTGAACTTTTTCTGCATTGCCGCATTCCACATAGCACACACAAGCATACACAACAAACACATGCACTCGTGACTTAGATTTTTAGGTTATGTGTGAAAGCAACTACTGAGCTATGTGTCGGTGGAAAGTCGTCGCATATCATGCTATCGCTGAATGCAACGCATGTACGCTTGTATATGTCACCAGCTTCAACCCCTACGCTGTCATGGCTCCTATTTGTGACTGCGTCTACATGTCATCCGGCAGCAGCCTTGTGACGCGGAGTAGTCTCTTTCTTGCAACAGTGAATTGGGTCTCTGCTTGGAGGAGATGCACTATTTGATCGCAAATGCACTTAAATTGATTCAATATGAAAATTAAATTGAAAAAATGACCCACTCCAATAGTCATTTTGATAAATTAAATTAAATTAATTGTTTTTTGTGATTTAGGTAAAAACAGAGTAAGTTTTAATTTTAGCTTATATACCTAGATTATGAAATTTTTTGGAAACTTTGTTGGTAACAAATGTAAAATGAAGCATAGAGCGTCAAGTGTAATTAAAATATTTAGCACTAATTGACATAAGGAATTATTATCTGCAATATCTCGAAAAGGGATAGAGTAGCCCATAGTGAATAATGGAAAACTGAATGGAGAAATGAACATCCAGCAATTTGCGATTTATGCAAATTTCTAGAAACAAAAACACAACTTCAAGACTCCACGAAATGCGCCAAAGAGAATCCTACAAAGGTTGCAAACCCAAACGGCATTTTGGCGAGCAATTCCCATTGGTCGGCGAGTAATTGGCTGACTCTATGATATTCATGTCACGTAAATTATTGATTTAATTCGAAGATTAAAAAACGAAGCAGAAACCATGTTAATATGTATATCGGAGTCGCGCATTGCAACAATAAAGTGCCCGCAACGATATTTGTCCGAAGACCAAGTTGCATATGGAACTAAATTTCATATAATCTGCGGCAAATTATAGGCTTTAAACAACTTCATAAATACGTTGCCCCTTGGCGGGCAGAGTCGGGGCTGTGGAGCCTCCAAATAGATTGATTGCTGGGACGGGAATCGAAAGGTCTCTTTCACCGAGTTTTAATTTGATTGATTCCATCAAAGGGATAATCTCACAGTTTCTGAGTAAAAAGATTCGCACAGAGTTGGGGCAATTGGCCAAGTGCCTCTGTGGTCTCGCAGCATCTCGTCTGGAGCTCATAACACCAACGGGTAAATGAGAAGTAGAACTCACCTTATATGACCGTAGCATTAGCTGAAGTAATTTAATTTCATCTAGAGGATGTGAAGTAATCGCACCATGGCGACAGCAAAGTTTTTATGCATGAAGGTAGATACCGAACGGAATTTTGGCAAAGGTTTTTTAGAATCCACATCTATCTTGAAATTAATCTGTATGCAGTAGGGGCACACGAGATGGGGGTAGACCTCAGAAAGTACCCTAAGTTCCACCAGGATCATTTTTAGAGGAGTTAAGAGAAGGGTTTTAGCAGAGATAACATAATACTCCGTATAAAGATGCGACAGCTAGAACAAAAAAGCCGAACGCTTTTTGCCTCGGCAGGCCTCTGAGATTGCCTCCCCCTTAGCAACATGCAACATATTCGAGTGTCTAGCTACACAAGGAGGCGAACGTGGTCATGGTCCGCAGCACAAGAGATGCGGTGAGTTTGTGGATAAGGAAGCTAGAATTTTAGGGGGGCAAGGAAAGGAACTGACAACAGAATGTTTCTCGCAACATCTTTCTTTCTTTCTCATCTTTCAAACGTTTGCCTCTAGCTCTACATTGAAGGATTTCCCTGATGCTTTGTATTTTAACTATTTCTTAGAACATTCCGTGTATTTTTTTAATGACTGTCTGAGATCCACTATCAATTTCACTTGATTTCAAATTCTTGGTGAGAGGGTTTGCGATATTTTTAAAATAGGTGATTAGTTGAGGTTTTGGTTACTTTTTTTTATTTTCTGGTATTTCGGTATTGGCTAACTCGATTGATTTTAGAATCGAATTTAGGTAATTATTCTTTGTTTTATTTTATTCAAAATCTGGGACAAGTGCTTTTTATAAATGCTTGTAAAGTTAACTCCCCGCCCACAATCTGCTCAAAACAATTCGATCGTAATTGTTTTGGTAAAAATAAATTAAAAATAGGTTCAATACCTTTATAGGCTTCATGTCCAGTCAATTTTCAGGAAAAACGTATGACAGAAGGAATTCATTCTCGGACTTGCAATTACAGGATTTCGATTTATCCATTTTAGAGTCCCCTTATCAACAATTAAATATTGAGCTCGTAAATATATACTGCAAACAATGGAAGGTGAAAAACAATTTCTTTATATTTGTTCTTCTGGTGGAAACTAAAAAAAATAAGTTTTCAAATTTTTGGACTTCCATTTTATTAGTTATAAATTTTCAAAAAGTCGAAAATCTTAAAATTTTAACAAATTTTGAAATCTTTAAATTGATCTAGTTCAAAAACTATTTGACATAGAAAGCTGAAAGTAGCACCAATTTCTTCTGCTTCAATAAGGCTTTAATACGTGATATACAATATAGTATTATTAGTAAGAATAAAACTATAGTATTATTAGTAAGAACGAAACTTTTGTTTTTGGAATATCTCAAAATAATATTTCTCCAAATTTTTGAAAAAATTATATTTTGTACATACAATCTTAACGTACATATAATGCCAAAATTTAGGATAGGACGACATTGGGATCATATAGAAATAAATGTTTTTAGGTACTCAATGAACGCAATATAAAAAAACATTTGCCAAAAACATAGCCATTTACTAATTTGGGTATGGCGAATTAAATGGAAATAAAGTTAACCCTCTAACTTGATCGAAAACTACCCCCAGGACAACTCTTATTACTAAATTTTAGGGTTTCACACTTGCTCTATTTGTGGCCCAAAGTCAACCCTGTCAGACCCGCGGATCCCACCCCTACAGCCACTGCTGAAGTTAAATTATTTTCTTATGTCCAAAATAAAGGTTTCACTGCCAATTTTTAATGAACAAGAACATATGTATATTTCATATAAGACATGGTTTCTAAAACATGCCTATCCCTCAGGTAGAAGCCACCCCACCTCTAGGGGATGAAAACTAAATGATTTAATTTTATACCTAAACTTCAATTAAATAATTTAGCTCTCACCGCTAATGGTGCGGGTGATTTCCGATGCCCGAGAGCAGAGGTATCGTTTCCAAAATTTATTTTTAATCTAATAGGTGTATGTTAGGGTTTGTCAGTTTTTAAAAACCGGTTTTTACAAGAAAATTTTGTAATTCGAAATTCGGGGTTTCCAGTAAAAACAAAACGGTTTTAAATTTATACATTGCACTTCTTCTGACAGCTACATTGAGTTATCCGAACAGATATTATCAAACTTATATAATCTATAGAAGATGAGATGTTAGAATAAGTAACGAAGAAGAAAATTAAGACATATGTGTGTATCTATTACAACACTTAATAAGTTCATCATATAGATGGCCCCACTACTGTCATATCCATAGAACTTTTTTTATATGGCAGTGCTAAGCTCAGGAATCACCCTTTGTACTACCAGTGCGTCATGTCGTTTATCGTCATGGTGCAATGTCTAGCACAAGCTTAGTACGGGGGGGGGGGGGGGAATAGGTTAAGGGTTATGAGGGTTCGAAGGGGTGTTGGAGAAGAGGACGATGAACCCTGCGTTTGAACTCTTGGATGTTGTATGATCTCGGAAATACTGGCTGCGAGAGATTATTCCACAGTCGAGTTGTTCTATTTACAAACGAATTCATATCTTGTTGAGTGCGTGAAAGGGGGAGTTGAAGGTAGAAGGAATGAGACGAGTGGGCTAATCCAGTGTTGTGGTTATAAGCTTGCCGTGGAGGCAGGAGAGCGTTTATTTCGGAAGAGCAGTCGCTATAATAGTAGCGATAAAATTTTGTCAGTGTTGCTACATTCCTACAGTGGCTCAAGGGGTCGATGGTGGAGCAGGCGGTGTCGTCATCAATTAATTTAAGTGCGCTTTTTTGCTCTTTATCTAACCATACCAAGGTGGTTATCGAATCGCCGCCCCAAACGAGGGAGTTGTATTCGAGAAGAGGCCGAATGTAGGATTTATAAATAACAGCACGAGCCGATGGCTGGAGGAGGAACTTGCACCTCTTAAGAAATTCCAAGCACTGGGATCCTTGTTTGGCGAATTGGAATATGTGGTCATTCTATCGCAAGTCTTTGGCTAATGTCACGCCTAAGATGAGTAGGGATGGGTCGGCCATTAGTTCAACGTCATCCACTGTTAAGGATGGTGAAGTGTTGAGCTTTTTGTTTCGAAATAAGACAGTACTTAGTTTTGGTGGAGTTGAATTCGACACGATTCTTTTTTCCCCACTCTAGAATGAGATTAATGTCGTTATTAATAGAATTGAACATTAATTCACGATCATCAAGTCAGATCTGGCATGAGTCTGTCTTCTATCGTAGCTGTAAGAGTAACGTAGGGTACCGTCGTCAGCAAAGCTGAGAAGTGGGTTGGAGGGAATCGAAAGTAGGTTATTTATAAAGATAAGAAATAGGGCCGGTAATAAAATCGATCCTTGGGGGACCCCCGAAGAGATAGGGTGGGGTTCAGATTTGACGGGGAAGCCAACCGTTGAATTGGCCATCAACTAAGTAGACATCTGCCAGGAAAGCCGTCCAAAGTGACAAAACATGAAAAATTCGGCTGGGACAGACGCTTATTTTGGGAAGTGCTTCGACTATTTTGAAAAGGAAAGGGGATCCATAGTGAATATTACATAACTAACGACGAAATCGCGAAGAAAACAGCAAAGAAAAACAAGTGCCCCTTCACCAAGTTAATGCACCGTACCATAAAGGCAAAATCGCCCAAGTTGTACTTCGAATTGCTTCTACGTACACCGACTTATGCAAATTTAGCCTAAAGCGAATATTACCTGTTCTGAAATTAAAAAAGAAAGATGGTCGCCGGCAAGAAATATGGCTCCAATGAGGAGGTTGATCAAATCGTTCTATAAGAACGACATAGAAATGTTAGAGAAGCGTTGGAATGAATGTACCACTATTGAGGGAGACTATAATAATGAATAAAGTTGTATATGTACCTATAAGTCGGTTTTTGTATAAGCCCTAGTGTATGTACTTTAAAAATTGGCGTGGTGAACCTTCATTTTGGGCGTAAAGAAAATAATTTAAGGTTAGGGGTTGCTGTGGGGGTGGTTTCCGCTTCACCGATAGGGTTGATTTTGGTCTCAAGAATTACTCATAGTTTATAAATAGCCCATAAACAAAAATTTTTTGGAGTGCAAGTGTGAAACCCTAAAATTTAGTAATAAGAGTTGTCCTGGGGGTAGTTTTCGATCAAGTTAGAGGGTTAATTCGCCATACCCAAATTAGTAAATGGCTATGTTTTTGGCAAATGTTTTTTTATATTGCGTTCATTGAGTACCTAAAAACATTTATTTCTATATGATCCCAATGTCGTCCTATCCTAAATTTTGGCATTATATGTACGTTAAGATTGTATGTACAAAATATAATTTTTTCAAAAATTTGGAGAAATATTATTTTGAGATATTCCAAAAACAAAAGTTTCGTTCTTACTAATAATACTATAGTTTTATTCTTACTAATAATACTATATTGTATATCACGTATTAAAGCCTTATTGAAGCAGAAGAAATTGGTGCTACTTTCAGCTTTCTATGTCAAATAGTTTTTGAACTAGATCAATTTAAAGATTTCAAAATTTGTTAAAATTTTAAGATTTTCGACTTTTTGAAAATTTATAACTAATAAAATGGAAGTCCAAAAATTTGAAAACTTATTTTTTTTAGTTTCCACCAGAAGAACATAAAGAAATTGTTTTTCACCTTCCATTGTTTGCAGTATATATTTACGAGCTCAATATTTAATTGTTGATAAGGGGACTCTAAAATGGATAAATCGAAATCCTGTAATTGCAAGTCCGAGAATGAATTCCTTCTGTCATACGTTTTTCCTGAAAATTGACTGGACATGAAGCCTATAAAGGTATTGAACCTATTTTTAATTTATTTTTACCAAAACAATTACGATCGAATTGTTTTGAGCAGATTGTGGGCGGGGAGTTAACTTTACAAGCATTTATAAAAAGCACTTGTCCCAGATTTTGAATAAAATAAAACAAAGAATAATTACCTAAATTCGATTCTAAAATCAATCGAGTTAGCCAATACCGAAATACCAGAAAATAAAAAAAAAGTAACCAAAACCTCAACTAATCACCTATTTTAAAAATATCGCAAACCCTCTCACCAAGAATTTAAAATCAAGTGAAATTGATAGTGGATCTCAGACAGTCATTAAAAAAATACACGGAATGTTCTAAGAAATAGTTAAAATACAAAGCATCAGGGAAATCCTTCAATGTAGAGCTAGAGGCAAACGTTTGAAAGATGAGAAAGAAAGAAAGATGTTGCGAGAAACATTCTGTTGTCAGTTCCTTTCCTTGCCCCCCTAAAATTCTAGCTTCCTTATCCACAAACTCACCGCATCTCTTGTGCTGCGGACCATGACCACGTTCGCCTCCTTGTGTAGCTAGACACTCGAATATGTTGCATGTTGCTAAGGGGGAGGCAATCTCAGAGGCCTGCCGAGGCAAAAAGCGTTCGGCTTTTTTGTTCTAGCTGTCGCATCTTTATACGGAGTATTATGTTATCTCTGGTTTTAGTTTTATACAGAAATTATTTATGCATTTTCTAAGTAATTATGCTTCGTATGTATGTACATATAGGTATAATCCAATCAAAATAAACATTTGACCTTAAGGGGGTAGACTACAGTAAAATTTTCAAAAAATTCATTTCTTTTTTTTGCTTTAAATTTGAAATCAGCCACCTCGAAAACCACCGAGTTAGAAATTTCATCACAAAATAATCAAGATTTCACGTTTTGGCCAGAAATTTGGGACTCTGTCCCACAGTGCAATGTTCAAACGCGTTTTTCTCGAAACGATGCTTTCAAAACGGTGTACATGATATCTCAAGATCTAATCAACGAATTGACTTGAAATTTGACACACTTCTTTTATGGATGAGTGCCTCTGGCGTCACGTAGGATTTTGTCAATATCTTGCTTTGTTCAATAATTATTAACAATCATAACATGAAATTTGTGCAAATACGTTTTTTCGGCACAAATTTCATGTTATGATTGTTAATAATTATTGAACAAAGCAAGATATTGACAAAATCCTACGTGACGCCAGAGGCACTCATCCATAAAAGAAGTGTGTCAAATTTCAAGTCAATTCGTTGATTAGATCTTGAGATATCATGTACACCGTTTTGAAAGCATCGTTTCGAGAAAAACGCGTTTGAACATTGCACTGTGGGACAGAGTCCCAAATTTCTGGCCAAAACGTGAAATCTTGATTATTTTGTGATGAAATTTCTAACTCGGTGGTTTTCGAGGTGGCTGATTTCAAATTTAAAGCAAAAAAAAAGAAATGATTTTTTTGAAAATTTTACTGTAGTCTACCCCCTTAAGAAAGCTTAAAAGTAAAGCAGGCCTCTGAATCATCATTCAGTACGTATACATGATGAGTTGAACTCGCGTTGACCCCGAGTCCACTACATGACGAGAGTCGAGTTGAGTTAGGACCGAATAAACTCGATTCAGCTCTGCTACCTGGATTGAGTTGAAATTATGCATATAGACACGAATTCATTGTTCAGCGTTTACTCATTCGTGGGAGAGGTGCTTCGTTTAAGACATTGTACCTGTGCACAACGGATATATTTTGAGCATGCCTTAACTAGAATTTCAATGCGCTATCTACGACAGATGTGCGGTTTCAGTTCTTATTTTATTTAGGAGACGTTGCCAAAGATCGTAATTTTCGCGGCGAGTCTCAGGAGGCGTTATAACGACTAATTTCTAGTCTGGAAGCTCCAAGGTTCACGTTCGCTAGTTGCAGTTGCATGACTGCTTATATGCAAGGGCAAAGAATTAGGCCTTACAGATTTAGTAGAGGAATGAACAAATGCATTGCCGCCTGTTCGATCCTGGTGATACAGATAGCGACAGGACTAGCGTGTTTGTTTCGGAAACCCAGATCCCAGTCACAGGCTGGTACGCCAGAGTAAAATTTCTACATTTCCAAATGCACCCCGCTACAGGCCAGTATCAGTAAAACATTAATGGAATAGTCCAAACGAAGCACGGCACGTCACATTTTTTTAGACGAAAGGCAGAGGCATCAACATCGATTATCAGGACTTGGTTGTTAAATTAGGATATTGTACGAAGATTCCCCCTGCACTACAACCGAGCTTTAAGGTTAGAGTTGGGTGCCGTCGGACCATTAACAGTTGACCGACGTTCGAACTTTTCAAGAAACTTCTTGTTCGAAATGCTGAAATCACGTATCTACTTAAATTGTCTAATTCATTGAATAAACTTCCGCATAGATTTCCACTTGGACCCGAATAGATTTTTACTTGACTGTTATATGCAATTAATAGTGGCAGATATTTTATGGTTTCCCCTATAAGAAACTGGATTTTAATACAAATAAAAAGCAAAAGACGTTTGAAATTACGAGTTAATCGAAAATTGGTAAAGAACATCGAATAACATGTTCAGTTTTAAGATAATATGTGGAAGGTTTCTGGCACGTGCAAGGGAATCCACTGGATGACTTAATGAACTGAGATCTCAGGCAATAAATTCCAACAGCAGCTGAATCCGAAATTTGAGCAACTCCTACTAGGAACCCATTAAAATAATTAATGTCGGGACTAGAAACATATTTTTCAATTTCTTTTCAATTAACGTAAGAAAAACGCAATTTTCGTAGCTGCTAATCGTGCGAGGATGATGAACGTGACCCAACGGAGCAACAAGTCTTGAAAAATTTCACCGTCATTTACAAATTGTCGAGAAGTTTCAACTTTTTGGAGCTATAAAACGGAATTAACGCATAATTTATGTCACATGATTCAGCATAGTAGGTACGCTGGAGTTGGTTTAATATTTAATGCGCAGCACTAAAGAATACCCAAGTCGCACACCCTCCAGCACAGAGTATCGCCACCGCACCGGTAGCGTGCAAGAAGTCCACCATACCATTGGGACCAGAGTTCGACTCAGGACTATTTGCAAAGGATATTTTGAAAGAAAATCGTGGATTTAACGGTTGTTGAAAAGCTGTTTGGGAGCGGCATTTAGCTGAGTAAAATGCAAAGCAGATTTTTATGGATTCTCTGAGAGTGGATTCGCTTGCAGGTCTCCGGACCCCAAGTTGGTCGCTGGCTATGGGCGATATCCTACTGTTTTGCGCAAATTCTGCTGACTCCAACAAATTTTTGCATAAATGAAAATTCAATTTTTAACTCAAATATTTAAGTTCCAATCGTAATTTGCATAGGGTGATACGGGGACGTGTGCAAGGTCGTGATGCTGGAACCCCACCCCAGTGACGCTTACAGCAAGGGGGCCCCCAGGTCAATCGCAATAAACCTAAATTGCGTTTTCACGTTTCAATGACGCTCGCTATTTGCCGGACGTCAATCGTAATAATTTCCAATAATAAATTTTTATTGCCTAAAAGTGCAAGTTGTCGGAAGCGAGGGGTGCGAAGATATCATCTTCTTGATCTTATGTTTAACGGAGCTTATCTTCCTGGAACATGCCAGGGGACGAAATATATGGAAACAATCTGGCATTTTTCCTGCTTAATGCGCTAAGTGTTGAGTTTATAGTACCGTTCAGTAAGGGTTTTCTTAGTGAAACAGCCGCAAGACATTTTACCGACCACCCGATGTAAAATTGGTTGAAGTCGCTTTACACTCCCCGCGGAGTATTGAAACGTCGCCAGATCGGAGGCATCGCGGCAGGTAAATAGAATTCAGACCAATTTGCTTCATTCTAATTTCGAAGGTCTCCGACACCTGAAGCTTTTCCGGAGCACAAAATCCATTGCTGGAATGACTGGAAATGAGATGAAAGCCCTTAATTATAGGTCCGCCTCACTTATGACCACCCCTTTACCTCGTTCGATTTTATTCAATGGATGTGTCAACAAAGCCCGCGCGGCTAGCTTAGATCTTGGATCGAAAATGCAATAATGAAGTAAGCGCCTCAGCCCCTCCACGAACAAGTCGGCGAACGCAAATAGATTAGCAACCCACGAAATTTGTTCCTTTGTTCACAAGAATTGCATGAGCAGAAATGCTCTCGATTTCAAAAGGAGTTGTCCGATTAAAGCCTTGTTTGATGTGGAAAAAGTTTTTTTATTACTTTTATGGCTAAACATTAAACCAGCCTTGATCCGGTTTCATCTCTGATTCCCTCTGATTATTATTAAATTTTAATCTCCTTGTGAGGGGCGCATTATTGCATTCAAAGGAGAGTTAAACGTGGGCGAGCTTTTCAAGTTATTTTCAAGAAATTGATGAAATAGATTTGGACGTTCAGCTTGTTGTTAGTAGAGCGTAGTACTTTGCACATATTTGCCAGTAGCAGCTTTGCCACCACTCCACCACATATTACCCTTGCAGTCATACGTTTGTTGGCGTAATTGGGCTAAAACTCTCTCACTCACAAAAGTAAAAGGCCATATTAGTGAAAACAAAATAATAACTAATAAAAAGGAAAGTAACGAAGCAGCGATTTTACGCCGATTTTTTCCATTTTCAACCCGCCCCTAAAACTCTGCAAAGTAAAAACACTTAACCCTTTTTTCTGAGCTCCCCAGCATTTGAATTAAAATTGCTCTTCTCCGGGTTCTAATTTCATGAATTTTTGAGTACTGAAGTCGTAATTATTTCATGACGCACACTAATTAACTCATAGAGAAAACCACTGCCGGGTTTTTATTGGGCTGAATCTCTCGGAAGGCGTCGTAAAGCGTCGTCAGGACAATAACGCTGCTCCCAGACTAAAATTAACTGAAGTAACTGAAAATAAAATCTGTCGAGGAGCGCTCCTGTCCTGCTTTGAAGTTTTGCAAATCTGAATCCTTCATTTCTATGATGACAGTGCGAAGATTGCAGAAAGAAAATTGGAAAACGGTGGAACCATCAACATCGTGCAAGGGTGAACTAGCTGGGACAAAATGTGTCACATTCGCCATCTATCATGCTGCTGGAAGCCAGCTTTCAAGTTGTGATTTTGTGGTTTGATAAAAATCATAGTATTGAACGAAACATGACTGATGATAGCCATTACACAGCAGTTAAAGAAAAGAAATATGTCCACACATGATACCTCCGCTCGAAGTATGGCAGCAAGTTTTTTCGTTTTTAGGGATCGACATGTTCGGAGTGAAATTTTCTCGATACGGATGTATGCTTCTACAGATGGGGTGGAGGGGTAGACGAAGGGTTCGTTTCCGTATGCATGAAAAATAATCCTAACGGTACGTAGCCCCATAACCGCCTCCAAATAGAATATCTCGCTCCCATATCTCTATAGCTCCTGCAATATAATAATTAATGCAAAGCTTTGAACAACTGCAACACCTGCGTTAGTTTGAACGACCCAACGACTTGCTTCAAATAAAGACGTTGGACACCACACCATGCGACGGGCTTATGCTGCAAGTTTGGAGAAGTAATTCCGTGTTTTGGCTTATTCTAAAGTTGTAGCCAGGAGCCGGAGCGAAACAGGACTAGACGCTGTGCCTGTCCCACCGTCTGTTACAAATATAGCACAAGACTAAATGCAACTTAATTTGTTTACTCTGGAGACGAGAGCCTTGGCAGGAATGGAAATTGGCTAATTTGTCCAGCAGCAAGGACTTGGAAGGACCCCTTCAGCCGAAGCCGCAGTTGAAGGAAAGGTGTGAGGACATGTGGGTTATTCTAATGACCACATATGTCATTCGAATCTCTGCTCAACCGACTATATAAACGAGTTCGACAAGGCCAGCAATGCATGATTCTCCCTGGCTACCCCGGGAGCCCGCCTGGGGCATATTTGCGCTGCGCCCCAATTCCTAATTACATATCTGGCACATGAGCCCGTTTTAGTGAAGTGATCGCAAGGAATTTAATAAAAACCAATGGAACGCCTGTTAGCGGCAAGAGCATAATTACATGTGCTCTGTCTTATTAATTATGTGCCATACAAGGACGAAAAGCGGATCTTTCAGCTGAAGGAGGATTTTTATCGAACGACCTGGGATCTAAAGGGGTTGCCGGATGCTGAATTCCTTTCATTAGTCGCATGCCCTGGTTGACGAAGAAGGGCAGAACGTGCTATTTGTATCACATACGGAAGGAATGCTGTAATTAATTTATTTTACTCCTGCTACCCATGCCCTAGCCTCTAAGATGTCTCTGTTCGACCCGCGGGACCTCACATTCCATACCAAAAGAGATTCGTCGTATGGGACAGGAAACCGACTGTCAGAAGACGACAACTGTCCGACATATGCCAAGAACGTCCCCAAAGCTCCCACCGGGAATTCAAAAGCAAGTCAAATCGTGGCTCCATCAACCCGAGGTAATGTAGTTACATTTCAATTTAGAATTTTATCAAATTGAGTATTTCATTATTGTTACACAAACTTAGGCAGGTCACAGGATACAGGCCGTGCGAGTGAAAACTCCACGCCGCAGCAAGGGTGCTGCCGTCGGAAGACCCTCGCTCTGGCGTAGGCCATGTGAAAAATGGAAAAATAATTTGAGCGAGTCCATTCGGATGTCCAGTTTAATGGGCTGGTGATTTACTTCTGGGATTAATTCAGAGGCATTTCGACGATGTGATAAATAGATTAACAAGTCGGAGTTGTGATTTCCAATTTCTCATTCGTGTAGCTCCCGAAGAAAAATAGCAATTTGTCGAACTTTGCCAAAGCGGGAGTTTGTTTATCGCTTCTTTTATTCTGCACTACCAGTCTGTCATGCCGTCCAAGTCGCGGTGCGATGTCCGATTTGCAGGATAGAAGAGAAAAGAATAAGTCAGGCGTCAGAAATTAAGAACGAATACGGGGAATATGTAGTTATAAAATGATAGCTCTGTTTATTGAGTTGCTCTAGGTTGAGCTAGGTTCAGATAACTCACGAAAAGGTGTTTCATGAGCAATTTGGTTGCTCTACTTGCCTGAAGTTGCTCTGATTTGTGTTTCATGAGCTTGCTCTAAGTTGAGCTAGAGCACGGTTTTCTGCTCTGCCTTTTTTGGTAGAGCAGCTTCAGGCAAGCAATCAGCTGTCAACTATGTTCCCTGAACGAAATGATTGTTGATGACATAGGTGAAATAGTCCCAAATAACCCCAGTCCTAATAAAGCCGTTTGGCTTGATAGTCAGTGCAAACTCCTTATAGCACTGTACAAGGAAATCCGTCCCAACCTTGCAAAGCTATAAGTGAAGTGATGGTGCAGAGTCCATCAGTGATTCCGCACTTTTAATGTTGACATTGGCTCTATTTCGTCCTTTTTTGTACTTTTCTGCCTGAGTTTTGTCGAAAAGTACCAAATAAGCACCAAGTAAGGCCAATTTTAACATTAAAAGTGCTTTTAACTTCAAAAGTGAAAGCCGCAGCATAATACCTCTACCAAAAATATTCAAAACGCCCTAGCGGCTAAACTGTTACGACTTCCGCTCACCCACCTATACGATTTTTTGTTCGTCTATCCAAAACCTATCCACAGCCAGTCGATTCGACACCCTGTATATATAAGTAAAATAAAGTAATAATAAATAAAACAATGAAACAACCGCAAAATAAATGTAAATAAACTTATTCGGAAACTAATCGCAAGCCAAACTCAAGCTAAAATAAACTACAAATGCTAACAGTTTCTATCTAAAAACTGTGCTCACTTTGGAAGCTGCTACATTTCGAAAGCTAACACTTTATTCCGCGCAAACCAAGAAAGATATGTATATTTATCCCCACTTAAATTTACATTTTGATTGCAATATGGTGTGCTCTTATCGCTCTATACCATATCAAGTGCTCTATGCGACCCACCCTCTACCCTAAAAGTATTCGGCGCATATCAAAGCATATTTTTACTCTGCTGGAACGGTTTTATGCTTTTTCAATAAACATTTATCCGATTTCATTACCCCCAAATCTATCTAGGGACTTCTCCCTGTGTTTAGGGTGAATAAGGGAACCAATGAGATGAAAAAATTTCCCTGAAAATATTTGGGATTGTTCCCGCACATTTATAGGTCGTCATTTTTTGCCATTATCCTTCTTGGTTTGATCCTACGCCAGCCTCAAGGCTTATTTTTCCGCATTTTTGTATGCTTGGTTTTTTCGTTTTTATTTTAAATTGCAATAAAAATATCGAATCAATTTGTGGAAGCTTCTGTTTATTCGAAATTCAAAGGAACGAAACGAATCAGGACGTCGGAGATTTATCCAAAAAATGTGTTAGTATCGAGTGAGTAAGCATTTTTGTGAACGTCACGAGGCATGCGTCCACTCAATGTTTTTGGAGAAGGTTCCAAATCACGGAAGCATTTCAGCAGTAATATTTGCAGTCATTAACCCCCACCCATAACGCGCCATGTTACAGCCGAAGAATGAATGACTGGAAACGAACAAACATATCACAACTCCCTCAGAAAGCAAACAGAAACGAATTTGAACGACAAAGGCCGTTCCTGCCTTTATGGGAAAATTACGGGTTTCCGATGGAGGTATTTGGTCTATGTTTACAGGCATTTGACAAAAATTGAATTCATCAAAATCACTGGCAGGTGGAATAATCGAACGCAATCATTTCTTTTGAAGCGCTTTGCGGCGAACCGTCACGGCCTATTGTTGTGTGGATCTGCCTACCTGTGAAATGGATTTTCCGCCGTTTTCTGCCGTTTGCCTGAGTTATCAATTTGCTTTGTTCGCGAATATTAGTGCCATAGCAGTCACTAGACGATGTGCCCAAAGAATCCCCAATTCCGTCTCCGTGCAGTGGCAGCTCTGGTGGGCTGGTGCTCTTTTTGACTCACCGAGTATTTGCCAAGTAATTCACTTCAATCGATTGGGGGTGACAGCACTGCTGGCTCCATCGCAAGGGCGCGGTAACTGTTGGATTAAATAATAAACACAAGGCTGCCAACACACCCACCTCCGCCCGCAACGCCTCGCTCTTCTGCTCTTTAATTGTTTGCCTTCTGCAAACAGCAAACACAACTCATTCTCTGTCAATAAATTGATTCAATTTGAATGTAGCGTTCGGTTTTGTTTTTGCATCAAATCGTGAATGCGCACGAAAATTCAGAGGAAACAGCCGAAAGGCGGAAAACACGAAGCAATGAGAACACGTGTCAAGCTCAACCCCTGTGGACTTAAACGTTTCCAGTCCGCGTCTTTTTAAACCATTCCATCTTCCAAGCAGGTCCCTTATTGAGGTAGCGAAATAGCCCCTGGCCATGCCCTTGGTGACGTTTAATTCCAGACGGGTTATTTGGTTTGTAATTATTGCGGAGCTTAATTTTCTCGGGATTGGTTTGATTCCTTCGATTTTGGAAGCTGTCAAAGAGTTGGACTAGAGCACAGTGCCATATATTGTACATTCGTTTAAAGTGTTGGTAAACTAGCCTTAATTTTATCACATGGGTTCTGCTTCAATTCTGCAAAAGACGCCCTTGACTGGCAAAGTGTCATTTGAAGTCCCAAAGTGTGAAATAAACATTTCTGACACTCCGACTGGAAATGTGTTCTCGATAGCGTATGATTAATGGACGTCGCTATATTGAATCGGAGAAAAAAAAAGACCACATTCCACATGACACCTTGATCAGGGTCGATAAGTGGTGATTCTTTTAGAAAATATGAAAGCTTCGCGAAAAAGCAGGTCCTTTTCCAGAACTCCGACTGCAAACGTTCGCTATATATGTAGTTAGCTTCACTAACAAATGAAAGTATCCGTGGAAAACCTCGAAGAATTACAGAGAAAGTAATTAACCGCACCTCCCAGAGAAAGTCCTGATACGAAAGTGTGTTTGCATCGTTTGTTGGAACATCATTTGTCAAAAAAAGTTTGTCATCATGTTACAAGGGTGGAATGTCAAAACAACATTTTCGTCGAAGACTTTTCCAATTTTTTAGGGGTTTGTTCTTTTTTGAGTTAAAGATATACGCACCACCCCAGCTATTCGTGTTGAGGCGTCGAAATTGACTACGAAACTCCCCAAGTGATGTAAGCTGCAGAGATAAATGCTTTTTTGTTAGTTTCTTTTCTATATACGAAGACGGATACGTCAATACAAAGGATGGCGTTGGTGCTTCCCCAATAAAACTCTTGCTGCGTGAACAGTGGCTGCGAGCTGAATTTGTTTTATGAGCTGAAAGGTGGGTGCCGAGGTGCAATTTATCATAATTTTGTTTCAGATAAACCTATACAAGGAAATTACTGAACCTAGGAGTAGATTCATTCTTTGTAGTTGAATTTGTTCAAAGTATTTTGTTTTCTGCACTTTGAATAAAAAGCGGCTCTATTATAATGACAGTCCTTGCTCGTAAAATTGTATCCACCGAAAATCATATTCGCAGTACCGCTTGCTAAGATTGAGATTGTATTGCATGCCATTATCCCGACAACTCGGTACATTTACCTTGGTGTCCCCGAATTAAACAGGGCTGAACTGCCGCAATGAATAATAAATCCCCACGCTCGCCTACCAAGTGCGTTTGTATGCGACTTTTCTGATATAATTATACCGCTGGCGTCTTCTATCATTCCAAAGACTATATAAAATCCGTAGGATTTATTATTTCACTTATATGAGTACAGGGTATCAGCTTGCGCCCTGATTATTATTCACAAACAAAGTCTACAATTTAACGCCATCAATCTTGCATGAGATTTTCATCTAAGACTTCCGAGTACACCAAGTTCAGGTTATTTCTTGAATTTGCGAAAAGTTTTGCCCATCCTTCCGGATCTAGTCGTTTGCTTTCTGAAATACTCCTGGCCGGGGTTCCCCTTCTGGCGTAGCTTTCCATCCCGCTTTCCTCTCCTAAAGTTTTCATATGTAATATGCCGCTGGAATGTGTTGGAAGAGCAAAATCGCAACGTCTCGGGGAAAATTTTGATGAAAATGAAACTTGAAACATGTAAGGGAAAAACGAGCAGAAACAAGTGCTCTGTGCGGATGAAACTTAAGGGTATTAATGTTATTTGACAAGTGGAGATGGGCGTTATCTTCCGAGTTCTTTCCTGGCAAAGAAGTAATTTACAGTCTAACTTTGTGTGATACCATAAAAATTCAATAACGAAAATTTCATATTGCATTCATATTAATTTCACTGAATGCCGCCGAATGTGTTTCTTGCGTCTGCTGTACTTTGGTTAGATCGAAAACGAAACGACCTTTTCCAATTCAAGCGTAGTTTACAGGGGCACAGCCTGACATGATAAATTAAGGAAGGGGGTCCTCGGTAGCCTAGGGAGTAAGGCGTCTAGCTACTATCCGAGAGGTCCCGGGTTCGATTCCCGGCCAAGCCCCACGGTCCTTCGCCTTTTCCAATTTCCCACCTACATAACTTTCCTTCTTTCTTCTTCCCTCTTTACATTCCTGATTCCTCTTGTCATAGCCTTCCTTAGCCCTTCCCTGCTCCGCCAAAGCGCATGTCATCGGTTGGCTGATGAGATTCAACTCGTTTCAGGAGGCATAACACTCCAGCGAGCTGTTCTCGATGCCCCGATGCCAAAGTCGCAATAGTAATGGTTGGAAGTAGGTGGACTGAAAAATATCGCGGGTAGGTTGCGGCAGTTCCTTCCTTCCCCGACTAGAGCTGCTGTTCGACATTGCACTCTATATGAAGAAAATAGATTGTCGACAGTATAAAGGGCCTTTCGTGAGACTCTAGTCTTTCACATAAAAAAAATTTTTTTTCCAGCCGATAGTAATATAGTTTTATTCGAAATGAAAAACATAGCACGGGACGTCATCCAACTCATTTGGTAATATCGGGGCATAGGCGTATTTTAGGTCGATATAAAACTGCGAAAATTGCTCATATGAGCAGCGAAAAATCCACATACAAGCATAATAATGACATAACAAGTGAATTTCAAGGAAAATAATTTGAATAATTTGGAAAAACTCAATATTTTCGTAAGCGGCAATTCTCTGCCAAAAATTCTCTATTTTACGTCATTCTGCACATAAGCACTGTGCGCGTGACGTCATGGGATAGAAATTTGTCTCCGCTCAATTTACAGGAACCAGCTACTGGAGTATGTTTAAAATTGCACCAGGAAAATGAAACGCGCTACTTGAATACTCACAGTTTTGTAACAGCTTTAATTTTGGATATTTCGATCTTTGCTAGTTATTTATAGCATAAAAAATAACTAGGCGAAGCTGTATTGAAATTCCGAAACAGCCAGGGCTGGCTACCTCGACTAGAATGTTCCATAATGGCCCTTGGAACAAACTTGGTAATGAGATAAGTGTAAATTCATGGTAAGAAGGTTGATCAGTGCTGATTTCTCTACCATCGATTGATTTATCCACGCCGCGCCGCCCGCGTTGAGGTTTTTTTTTTTTTTATGTGATAGACTAGAGGCTTAGGGAAAGCCCCTTTGTACTGTTCGACAATCTATTTATTTATTTATTTTTTTTTTTCGTATAGAATGTCGAACAGCAGCTCTAGCCGGAAGATAGAGAATAGAAGAGAGAGAGAGAGAGAGAGAGAGAGAGAGAGAGAGAGAGAGAGAGAGAGAGAGAGAGAGAGAGAGAAGTAGGAAGGAGCTGCCTAGCCGCGATATTTTATTCCACCTACATACTTCCATTTCCATTTCGCGACTCTGGCATCGGGGCATTTGAGAAACAACTCGCTGGAGTGTTATGCCTCCTGAAACGAGTTCAATCTCATCAGCCAGCCGATGACATGCGCTTGGTGGAGTGGGGAAGGACTAGTGAAGGCTATGACAGGAGGAATCGGGAATGAGGTTGCCGAAATATTTTCATCTTCGATTACGGATTAAGGCACTACTATGTACCGCATGTGTACTTTTGAGTTATGAACAAAGCCTGATGTTATCTCCCACACAACTCTTTTTTGCCCCCAATCGCTCGGTTGAACAGGTTTGTAAGTAAGTCAGTTAGTTTGGCTTAGTACTTGGTAGCGTTGATTCCGCTGTGAGCATAGCGAAGTTTGCCTCGAATCCGGGTGGAAATTAAATTGAGCCTAAAAAATATACTGTGGTAGTGGATACTCTTTGGGGTGGTATATCGCGCATTATTCGCTGGCTAGTCTTCTGTGGTAGAGTAAAAAATGTATCTCTTCTTAACACATGCGGCTTCCTCTTTTATGGAGTGGGGCTTCCTCTTTAAGGTTTACTATCCAGTAAAGTTGCGTCAATGCTGTGATTTATGTTTGAAGCTTCGCAATTTGGGCTTTACAGTGCAACGATGTCTTCAATGTCTCCACCTTAGACCCTATGAGCGTCTTATAAACAAACTAGGACCCTTTTTTGTTTTTGCTTAACACTACACTCGCAAGACGAGGTTCTTATAAATTTCAAAACATGCAAGTTTATAGGAGGAAATTTTGGTAATATTAATATTTTTCAATTAGCTCTCCCTTAGAACTCAGAATTTAGACCAACTTATAGTTTTAGGTGAGGTAGCATATTCTAAAATTGTGCAGTACGTAGGAAATCCACTGGGCTTAATTGTTTTGAGGTGCATCACTCCCGCAGCAACAAGTTGCAAAACAGAATCTCTATTCAAATTGGGATCTCTGAAAAATAGGTGCCGCCTGCTGCCAGGTCTGAGAGTTATCGCTGCCACTTGTTGACAAACGGAAAGTGATTCCAGGCAAATAGGAAAAAGGCCAACAAAAGTCAATTTCATGCGAAAGTAATCTCCCTCTGAGTCTAAGAAGTCAATCTCCGTCCCACAAGGAGGGTGAAACGGCGGCGAAGTGCCTGAGTGCAAGAACCCCGTTTGGGTTGTCGTCACTCCTTGTCTTTTTCGAGTTCTTGTTTACTTTGATATTTGTTTTCCGCTACGCAATTTAAAATACCACGAAAAAAGTCTCCTCCTAGTTGGGAATTGATGTTTTGCTTTCCGGTAGAAATACCGCGAATTAAATCTTATGTAAACGGAGGCGTTTTTTGCCTCTGCATTTGATCTAGTCAGTTAGAAAGATAATTTTTCGGTAAGTGCCACGCAGGCATCAAGTTGGCTTGGGTAGGAAAGGAGCGAAATGAAAAATTGTCATTCGCTGCAAAACGTAAAGCGAGATACACCACAGTCTGAGTTGCTCCTGAGAAGTGATTAATTACACGCAGTTCATATTCCCGGGGGTTTTTGTGTTTTCCAATTTCTTTCGTAAAAAATGTTGAAGTATTAAATAAAATTTGCAGTCCAATGGCGCTTTCCTGACAAACACTTCCCTTAGCGTTACTCCCTAGAGCAGGGTTTGCATTTGAAGAGATCTGTAGCAACTTGTAAATCGGCACACACACGCACACAGTAGTTATTTTCGTACAGCCGTCACTCAACGATAGCCCGATTGTTTTCCATTAAATCGTTCATCAAATACCGCTCCAACCCTTAAAAGTTTTAATCGTTCTTCTGTATTGAGAAAAGTGTACTTTTTGCCCTTGACTTGCCTGCAGGAAGCAAATTGATCTGGGGTGTGGGCACATTCGCAGCGAACCCTTAAAGGCCTCCCTTGTACCTCCCAAGATTAACGAAAGGGAAAAGATTCATTTCAGTTTCTTAATTTAATTTTCGTGTGTTTTCTCTAATCTTTGATTTGTTTTCCTATGTACGAACGACAGGCTTTAATTTAGATAAATGATTTGGTACTCGAAGCTCTCCAACTGGAAGCTAGAGCAGTGCTATGGGGGTCTGAGCAGAAGGGGCGCATTTATAATCGTACAAATTCCGGGATCATTGCCGGCCGGAATGAGCCCGCTAAAAGGACCTGCGACTAAATCCCACAGCAGATTCGATCTGGTGTCACTTGGCAATCTTTGTCCCATTTTGAGACTGTAACTGCTGAATAACTGACAATGGGGCTTAAAAGACCAATCTTCGTAATGGCAATTAATCTCCATCCACTTGAATGCCGTGTGACATTTGCACATCGATTCATCCCCATGACGCCCGGGCATTTGCGAAATCACCTCTTGTCCGGATCGTTCAGGAGGTTCATTTAAATATTTCAATTTAAGTCCGCCGCATTTATAAGGGGCCGAAGGGACTGAACTAGACGGATGCTTGGACTCGGTGCTTCCCACAATATAAATACCCGTGGTCACCGTTTCGATAAATGAATGCGCATGTAATTGTGTAACACTGAACGTCCCTTGATGTCGGCATCACCACTGCTTACTCCATATTGCGCTGGACTCGCAGTTACTGTGTTCTCTGCCCAAATGGCCGAACCACCTATGAAGCGACCAGCCACGTGCCATCACCTCGGTCCAACAGTCCTTAGAACTGCATGCGTCCTCAATGCAGCGGTGGTGGGAAATTCAGTCCTTCCGAAGGCACTTTCCAATTTCAAACCTAGACATTCGAACTCGAACTAAAAAGTATTCTCCAACATTAATTTTAATCCGTCCACTTCGAGTATTATTGTGGCCAGAATCACACGCCGAAGAGATTGATCTAGCGGAAAATAGGACAAAGGCGAAAGGGCTCCGGATAAGGCTGAAGACCGTAAGTAGAGGAACGGCACTTAAGAGTCAATAAAACTTGTTAACAGAGTAATTGTCTGCAATTTATTTATTTGCCGTAAAAGCTCTGTCACCCCTGCCGAACGGACTTTTATTTGTCTACGTAGCCCCAGGGATGGTCAGATTTACGTGGCCCGTTGTGCTCCTGTTCGCATCAGGAACCAGGATATCTGGGCACTTACACACAGGTCAAGAGGGTTGCCGTCGTATTATTCTACGCACGGTAGTGTTCGGTTTCGTGGTCCACTTTATTCTCCGGTCTGCGGTGGAAATTAACTGTTTCACACTCTCCTAGCAAAGTCCTAATTAATCGAGAAACTATTAGGCTGGCGACGTTTCCTTCCTTCTACCCTTCTGGCATGATGTAGGGCGGAATTGGAGCATTTTTCATAGAAAGGGAATTGTCATAACAAAACTAGACTTTCTTTTACGGTACACCAGTTGTGAATGTACATTCTTTGAGTTGTTCGGGAATGTCAACCCTTTGACTTAAATTGGTGCGATGCATTCCCGGTATACATTATTGCATGGCGGTGCACAGTCCTACGCTCTTAGACTTCTATTCACTCCTTGACAATATTTCTTCTTTGAAGGCCACTTTGTGAGCATATGCCTACACATGTATGTATGTTTGTTTGATAAGGTTGGATGTGCGCATGTTTATTAACGATTTTCAGTTATCCCCTGCGACTCAATTTGTGTCTGATCAGGATGAAATGTTTTATTCCCTGTGCTTGATTTTCGATATTAGAGCTGGCAAAATCGCAGCTACCTAGCATCATAATAAAAGCAGCTGAGTCTCGCATTTATTTTTTATAAGCAGTCATTCTCAATATCCTTAAGAAAACCTCCCCGCCTTCAGAATATGCACTTCATCGCACCGAGCAACAAAGGAGCGAGATATATCGCAATTCAAACTCTAAACAACCATGTACAATATTAAGGGCAGAGTAACAAAAGACATTTGGCTCTGCCCTTACGCATTTGCCCGAAAATCGCATAAAAATAAATCAACAATGGAATTCAAACAGTCAAAAAAGCGGCACTTTCCGCTTTCCCGTTGAGCCGGTGTACCGCAAAGTCGTAAGACGAGATAAGCAGCACTTTTAAATGACTCCCTTCTTTGGAAAGCCGGCTTCACTCTCAATAAGAGGCCGTGATAAGTTAGCCATATCCCAAAATAAATTGCCCAAGAACCATATTTATATCTCCACGTATCCATTTTAGATAAAAATTCGTACACACCACTAACATATGAACTCCGAAACGAGCCAAGTACTACGTTATGTTTTCCACATTGAACACGGTTCGCTTCTTACTGTTGAAAGGCAAAGGTGCTTTTTGGGGGAAAAGGAGGCGCAGGGGCAGCTCACCGATGGTGCAAGTTTGGTTGTATCGACCTCGCATATCTGTAATAATAACAAAACCCCTTTTTAGCTGGGGGTGGTTATACGTTTCGGGAATGTACACATATTCCTTGAAAGATGATTTTCGCGATTTTATATGAATACGAGCACGTATTCATCACAAAAGGGTGATTCGGAAGATGATGATGGTATCGTGCTCTCATTCAGTAGTGGTATCGTTTGATAAATCAATAATGGCACGAACCACCGCTATTAGACGTCCTACAGGCAGGGGACTATCTGCCGCTCGCCCTCCCGTCTACAAGCGACCCTTTGGCTTTGTAAATCTCAAATGAAATGCAAAATCTCGAAATATTAAATTTCACATAATAACGATACTTGGGAGGTCGCAATGAAATTCACGTGCTTTCGTTGATTAGAGCAGAGCTGTTATCTACAATCGCACCTTAACAGTTCCAGGAGAAATTGCCTTGCACGACGCAATCCATCAATTCCTAAAGAGCTTATCCAGTTGCCTTTATCAGGACAGTAATATCTCATTTTTACATAATTTGACGAAGGATATAAATTAAGATGTATATCCCGTTGGTCACTCCCGGCATAACAAATGGTCAGCAATGGAAGTTCGTCGATTTCAATTTAGCACCCCCCGAGTCCTGAGTCCGGTGGCCAAAGCGGAGCAGGCCACCCAACGCCAGCCAAGGAACTGGAAAAACTGGCAAAGATTTATACAGAAAATCACTATGACGTAGTCCTGACAAGTATAAATCGCTTTTCAATACGTAAAGGCGGCGGCAGTACAACTCGACGGATGAGGGTGAGCCCCATAAAAACAATAATCCCATAAAATTCTGCTTATCTGGGCCTATTCCAGTACTTAAGGCACTGATTTGCAAGCCCGAGAGCTTTTCTAAAATGCCGGGGAATATTGTTTTTATGCGACTCCTGGGAATTGTCTTGATAAAATGTTTTTTATTAATAAATAAATCGAAGAGGAGCGCACACATACACGCGGAAAGGACATCAACTTTTGTTATTGATACGCTCCAATCCGGCTTATGTCGGTTTATCACGCTAAAAACACAGTCAGTGAGTGAATTCGAGGGTCCTTTGGCCTGAGTGTGGCTTTCGGTAATGGAAACTGAATTCCCAGAAGAGCAATGTTATTTTCAATCTTGAAAGAGGTTCGCGCAGGTTTCGATACACTCGGCACCGTGGGATGCATTTCTGTCGGACTCGCATTTTGAAGCGCGAATGGAACTTATTTTAGGAACCCGCAGTATTGACCTTGGCAGACTCGCTTTTTGTGGCAATATGTACTTCCACTTTGGGCTCAACTATGTAGCATCACCATCTTACCTAATAGTGCGTATGCTGTCATTATCAATTGACGCAACACATCTTAGCTCTGCTACCTGGATTGAGTTGCAGTTATGCATAAAGACGCAGGTTCCATAGGCGAAATTAGTTACACAGCGCGAATTTGGTTATTATAATTATTTTGTGGTTTCTTTCAGAAAGGAACAAGGTAAGGTTTGGAAATATGACAACGAAATTAAGGTACACTAAACAAAATTAAGAGAGGGTAGAAAAGAATTTACCCTAAGGTACCAGCTTACAGAGAAATGCAGGGAAATATCCTAAGCGAGACAATGAAAGTACGAAATCGCTGGGTGGAACATTTCAGTGAACTCCTGGATCAAGATGAAGCGACACACATTTTATTGTAACGAAAGAACCAGGACTGCAGAAGCAGCACCCGAAATTACCGTGCACAGGAAGTAGAAGAAGCTATAAATACACTTCAAAATAACAAGTCATCGGGTATAGGCAATGTACCAGCAAGATGGCACAATACATGCCGTATCTTACGAATGGAACATCCTCTTCGCAAAAAAGGCGACCAAGTTGACTGTTTAAACTGCAGAAGCTACTAAATATACTTACTTATCCCCATCAACCCCCATGGGACATAGGGCGGAAACAGCTGCCCACCAGCGGAGTTTTTGTGTGACAGCGCTAAGCTATGACCAGGATCTCCCAGTTGTTGCGGCCTCTACTAGTAGGGTTCTCCTCCACGTTTTTCTAGCTCTTCCGACTCGACGTCTATCCTTTCTTGGCCGGCGCGGCGCCCTACTGGCTCACGATACGAGTATGAAAGTGTAATTGGCATTACCAGTGCGAAAAGTTCTGTTAAACATTATTGAATACTGGATGGATATATTGCAGAAAACACAGAACCGAGCTATGAGAGCTATCTTGAGATGTGATCGTTGTACAAAAATAAATGACATGCTAAATGCGTTACGTTTCCTAAGCATAAGACAGCGGATGAAATTCAATGTATGTGTCTTTGTATGTAAAGTAAAAAATGGAATGCTGCCAAGATACTAAATTAACGACGTGTAATTAGTAGGAGAGACATTTTATAACACCAGGCAAAGAAATGAGTTGGGGGTATGTTATCGCAAAACAAGTGCAGCTCAAAAATGTGTAACATGCACAGGATTCGAAATGTTTAACAAGTAACCGACGGAAATAAAAACAGCTGGACGATTAAATGACCAAAGGCCAAAAAATCCCTATCAAAAAAAAGTTGCAGCACGTTTTCATTCCGGCAAACAATTGAGAGGTCGAAAGAACTTAGCATGGCGCCCCACATCTTTTTCATCGACTTTAAAACAGTATATGATCTCCCGTTAGGCCCCAAAATCTACAAGCAATGGTGAAAGTGAACTTCCAGTTCAATTAAACCAACTCACTAAAACCTCATCGAGTCGAGTGGCAAACGTAGTTAGAATTCAGAAGCACGTATCGGTGCCCATTGAAACGACCAGTGGCCTCAGACAAGGAGACTCAGTATACTGATTACCTATTATTTAATATTGTGTAAAAAAAGTGGTCCGGGAGGCATGTACTGAACCCAGAGAGGCAATTCCAAATAAAACTGTTCAGCTAATAGCGTACACAGATGAAGTAGTCCTCATAAGCAGGTCACAGGATGCCGCAAATTAGCGAAGACAACAACATAACGGCGCAATTAATAGAAAAATACTGCTAGAGAACGAAACATACTGCAATATGTTGAAATGCCTAAGTCCAACAGAACAAGCAGGAGTATAAAACTTAAGTTGCACGAATCCGTAATAAAACCAGTACTTATGTGTGGAACGAAAGTATGGACGCTTAACGAGAAGGTCCTTGGAAGTGCAGAGAGACAAACTCAGGATCACAGTCGCAATAAATGAAGAGGGGGCCTGGGAAAGAAGATACACACACGAGTTGTGCGAAACAGGCTCTGAATTGGACATTTTAATGTTATTTTTAGCAACGGCTTAGCAAGCTAGCAAACAACGGTTTTCGAATACTCGACGAATGCTCGAACTATGAGTTTCACTCTATTTCAACCTCATGTACTCATGTACGCGAAATTCAATTTCGCAACAACTCAACCTTTCTGCCCTTTCTTCTACACGCAGTAACTATATGCACAAAGCAGTAACGGTAGGCATACCGTAACGTGCCAAACAAACTATGCCTTACCCCTTTCTTGTGCGTTTGTTGGTGCTAGTTCAGGATGAATTAAAGCACTTTCTAACGGAGGTGTTCGTCTCACATGTCATGTCTGAACTAAAAGCAGTTCTTACAGTAACAGAAAGCATTTTTCACACGGACAGCGGAAAAACTTTCGGGGATTCACACACTGAAGAACAATGCAGGAAATCACGAGCGAAATGCTTTAGGCGAACCCCAGGCTCCCCTTATTGTCTGCGCTACAAACGTAACTGATAAATCCCAAACAAGGGAATCGCTGGTATAACAGGCAATAATCAGAGGCCGACACCCAGCGCTGGGCTCCGATCCACCCCAAGCCAAGCCCTGAACGACCCAGAGAAAAGGGGTGATGAAGTTTTAAAAAGATTAAGTAATTATGTCCTCACAAAGGCGGCCAACATGAAAAGACTGCGGTGACTCAAAAACGCTTCTAAATAGGAAAATTATTATTTTAATTCTTTTCATTTCCTTCTAGCGCTGGTTTCTTTTGTTGGAAGAAATTATGGGAAAAACTTTTAATTGGGATCCTTTAAATGGGAAGAGCGCTTTGCGGTAGCTGATTCATAGTTGGTCCATTCAAGGCACTTCCATCTCGCAAGGCTAGGGACTCCAGAAGTAGAATGAAATTCGATACATAAAGAGCGCCAATGGCTGTGTGGGAGCGGCGGCCCTCACATTCTTGAGGCCGGCCACCCCTCAGCTTTTCCTGGTGAAAATTAATTATGGATTTTCTTTTCTCGAAATTTTATTTTCTAGAAAATTTTCAGTTTCTTTCTCCTTTTGTGCCGGGGCTGAGCTACCTATGTACGTGTAGTATATACACAAGCAAGGCAAATCCTACTCGAGCCAGGCGCATTGCTTATTTGGTTTTAATTAATTTTGCAGCTCAAGGGGTTCGCGATGTTTCGAATTTTTAAAAGGATAATAGAACTGACATCGATTATGAAAAGCAACAAAAACTCTGTCAAGATGGATTGGTAACGGTATTATTTTTCTAGAAAATAAGAGAGCAGCCACAACCCCTTCGCTCCCTTGAGTAGTCAATGGATGAGCTAAGTACACACCATCGGGTATTTTCACGTGAATAACTTAGACGTGGCACTCGGCCTCAAGGATCAGTCCCTTAGTTTCGCCGAATTGTTTAAACTTAATTCATCATTAGCATAATACATCATCCATCATAGCTGTCAAGAACTGGTGACTAAATTCGATTAGCCAGAATTTATTTACATTTTATGATAACATACGATACTACGCCATTGAGGAAATGTTCGAAACAGAGGACTCCTCTGAAATAATCGCTTTGCGGAATGGCTATGCAAATGCGCCCAGAAAGATGTCGGAAAGACTTCGTTTTGTTCATTCAAAACTTTACAGCTTCCAAAAATACAGTCATGAGCCTATTAAAATTTGTACAAGTATCGTGGTCTGAAATTGTGTTTAAATGCTACTTTCACAAATACGCAGCATGGATTTAAGCTGCATCCTACGTGGGCTGTAACACAAAGGACATTTAACTTAAATCGCTATTTCCAGGGATTCGTAATGAGAATATGGCCCGATGCCGTTCGCGCGACGGCACATAATAAAACCAACGAAGTAACTCATTGATTTTCGCAATATTAGCGCACACGGAAACACGAAATCCTCTACACATTTGCAGCATCAATAAAAATGGAAACTCGCGCCCTTCCAAGCCGCTCCCCGAGTGAAAGAATTCAACGAGATCAGATAATATTATTAACGGATTATTAATCTAACAAGAAAGGGTTAAACAAACAAACCTCTTGTGATTTTAATTTAAATTTAATGAAGAACTGGGTTCTGGGAAACCTGGAAGAGAGAAGCCTTTCACCCCTTTCAAAATCGCAGGCAATTTCGGATTTTCTTATTGTTTCGAATGTGTTCGTTCCTCATTCTTGCAGCATTAGAGTAGGCTTTCTGTTAACCCGAAACATGTCTACGAAGGACGAGGGTCTCCGACACAAGGAGTAAACTGCGAAACCCTTTTCATGTAATAAAACCGAATCCGTAGACATAGACGTGTCCTTATAGTGCGGAACTGGGGCATTAAATTCGTTGCTAATCTAACAACATTGGCGTCAAGGATGTTCTCATTTCTTTATGTATGTTGTCATTAACACTATCAACTGAGATTCTTATCAAATTCTTCCCAAGCACTGCACCAGGGTCCGTACCCAGCACCGTAACTAAAAATGAATGTAAATTTTATAGGAGGCACTAAAGCCTTTTATTTAATTATGTCTTACTGAAATGCTTTGTTTATTTAGCTAACAAACGTTCGCTCACATTTGCTCATTCGAACGCCTTGCTCCACACTTTCCTGATTCCAGTGTTGTGTTGGTTTCATTACCCATCCCAGTCTGCACCCTCGCTGCTCATGTGTATATCCTTCCTATTCTTATCCTAACGACTTATAGTTACAATTTAGCAAAGAAAATTGGAAAATCTCAGCATATAGTGAAATAGGGTTCCGGTAAATATTGTTAAACGGTAGTTTTGCCCTTCACCCCGCACGCCGATGGTTATAGTTAGCTTCCGTTAAAAACAGCATTCGATTATGTATGCTCACGTTCCTTGTTCATCTTAAGGTTTATAATTGAGGACTTATTAAATAGCCATTAGTCCTACAGGATCCTTCTGCACATTCTTTAAAGCAAGGAATCCGTAGCCGAAGCCCTCCGCACGAATGCAGAAGATTTAGGTGGAAGGATTCGTATCTGACTTGTTAAACTTGTTATACCCTCAATAAATTGTTCTTGGTTTCGGGGATCTGGGACCAGCTCTTTCAGGGGCGGGCATAGTTGTTGCTACGAATGTGAATGCATCACTCACATATAATTCGAGTTTCTCGAACTCACAATGGACCAAAGCTGCAGATTCAGTTAGGCTAGGGTAAATAAATGCCGACACATCTCATAATATGTTTACACTTTCTCGGCTCGTGACTATTGGCAAATAAAAGACCAGTTTTGTTTAAATTACCACAAATATGGATGAAAGCGTGCAGCTACTGGAAGGATAACGTACAACTGATTGCCACTGTCTTTCATAAATTTTCAAATAATCGAAATCTCGTTAAATTTGCTTATTTCAAAATTATACTGATTGAAAGGATTCTCGTACAATTGTCAGCCACATCCACACACACAGCAAAAAGCTGCTTCACCGAACTGAGGAAATATTCAAAAACAATTTACTTCAATAAATTTGAATGCCCGAAAAATACTTTACGGCCACAGTTGGGCAATGTTATTCTAGAATATGCGCTGTTTTCTTGAAGATTCTAGATGGGAAAGGCCAGTGTTTTAGTACTCCTTTCAACCATGCATTTGCTCTATTCAGTATTGTTTAAGGTTGGTCTCTTCTCCGCCGCCCGTTGTACTAAGTTTAGAATGGGAGCTGGGAGCACCTGACAACGAGTTCAGTGGCGAATTTGTACATAAAAGTCCAAGAAGTTAACTGTCTATAGATTCACTCAAACGATCATACACTTGAATTGTTAGATTTTCCGTACACTAATCGACAAAATGGAATTTAATTTCATTTGTTACCTGGTAAATCTCTTGCACTTGTGGAAAGACTCCGCACCAGCATTGCACGTAGAAAGAAATTAAGACAACGGAGGCATAGCTTATGCAGCAGGCCACTTTGTGTTAACCTGATATAAGGAAGGCTTGGCTCAGTATTGCTGCTTTCGAGATGAACTTTCAACGTGAAACCTCAAACTCTTTGCGTGGCTTTATTGCTTTGGCTTTACATATCCGGAGACAGACTTACGAGTATATACTACAGTACTAAAACAATGCGGGCTTTAAAATGTCGATATAATACTACAAAATACTGATAAACATGAACTAAAGCACACAGGACGTGGAGGTATTTTGTAAAATACGATCCACAATTACCATCCTCGGGATTAAATTTCGTGGCTGTGAATGTTTATTTAAGGACTGCAGTCTTTATATCTTTATTATTAATTTATTAGACCCGTGTAATGGCAATACCCTAATCCTTGCCACCACTACGAATAAGATAGACTTAATAGCGAATTCAACCTGAAAAGTAAGTGAAGCTACTTTCGGGATGCCCTTCGATCAACAAATACTTAAAAAGAGTAGGACATGTAGCCCTTCCTGCTTCTCACACCAAATTAACACTTTGAGTAAAGAGTAGGTACTAAAAGTAAATTCATAATGCGCATATGTCACGAACTCAAGAACTTGAAAAGCTTGTAGGGCTCCCTATAGCAGCCTATGTTGGAGATTTTTTGGAATGGATGTGGTCGGTCATATAAACCTGCAGACAACTTAGCACTGCCCCCATGAGATATGAGAATACGGGTTGTGAAATGTATTCCATTTTTTCCTACTTTCAAAAAAATAAGAAAGGATCCTCGAAATGAGATACACGCTCGCAATAGATTTCACAAAGCCTATGCAAGAATGCTGAAAAGATTTAATCGGCTCAATAAAAATTTTAGTCAAATAACTCAATACTACTTCACAAGAACAAGACGAATGTGCGTGAATTACGCAGAGCTGTCGTAACTTCGAACTTAGTAAAAGATTGTAAAGGAAATTTCCTTCTTGCACATCAAAATACAGAATACAGGGCGCTTAGCTGAAGCTTTTCGGAATCAAATAATTTTCACTGAATTTCGAAAAAACAGGATCAGCGAATACTGCGGAATGTTTCCTAATTATTAGAAGGAGAATTCCGAAATTTAAGAATTCTTGAAATTTTATATACATATGTATAAGCGGTGCCATAGTAGTTTGCAGTGCACCACAGCATATTCTGGAAATTATTGTTCGCTACATAGGCGTGGCTGCTGGGGCCTTCGAGCTCCAGTAATAATTACTTCTTCAAAGAAATAAAACGAACAAAACGCAATAACTAAGAAGACTAGGACATACATATAATGTACAAAATAAAATCTTCCTCAAGGAAAAATGTATCCAAGTGCACACTCAGAAAAGAAGAAGAAACACTAACACAATCAATTGGACACACACTCTCGTCAAAAGTATACAAACGCAGAACATTAAGGACTTTTGCAAATAAATGACATCCCGGAATCCGGATCCGGGGAATCACCGAATTGTTTCCGGAAAGGAAATGGATTGGTTTAAGGTGTGACTCTGGCATTGCAACGCCCTTTAACGACATTCCAATGTGTAAGTACAGTACCCCACACACACATCAAGATCCATCAATATTTCACTGTGCAAAAATGGTTTTTCTAGATTTCCCGAAAAGCTTAGTATAGTTGTCTCTTTTCCAATATATATGTAAGGACCTGCAGTGCACCGACACATATCAAGCACACCGAACGGCATTTACCGAAAAGAAATCAAATTGAGACGCCACACACGAGGAGAAATCCAAGAAACCGAGAACGAGAAACCGACTGTGTAAGTTTTACGAATACAAATGGATTCAGAAAGGGAGGGCGCCCCATAAAGGCTGGGGAAAATCCTTTAGGACAATGAATTCCTAGAAAGCTTCACTGTTCCATGGTACCACTTCGTCGCCGTATGTACTACTGTCGTTCTGTGCTCTGTATTCAGATTCTGTAGGTTGTAGGCTTCCCTAGAAGGAGTGGGAGCTTTAGGGAGCCTCGCCGACTTGCCTTCGTATTCCTGTAACCTCTCTAGACCCACTTTCCAGTGACATGCGCCACCAGAATTGCAGTCAGAGCTCTACGGCTCCAGCTTTGGGTTTGGGTTGGCTGTTTTCATAAAAAAGAAATGTACATAAGATTTTTATGTTTTGTGCTTTTCCTTGTTCAGTTTTCCTTTTTTATTATGTTTTTTGCTGCTCGTCTGCTGAGACTAACTCACTTTTTTGCTCAGTTTATTGTAAGCTTTTTATATGCCCCGGGAAAATATGTTTGTGCCTTGAGAAAAAGAAAAAGCGAGACATCAAACATCCCTACTGCGCCCCAGCCCAACACCCAAAGAGAACCGAGACCAGCTTTAGGACTGAAACACTTCGCTTAGTTTGTGGATACTTCTTGATTTTATTATAAATATTCCTTGAATCCTTGTGAAACGACAACAAACCTAAAAGAGACAGACGATTCGAGGAGGAATTATACTGTAACGTTTCGGATTTTTGTTCGTTTCTTTTCTGGTGGAGATGTTTTCTTTTTTTTGCAACTTCGTTACCGTTACTATCCTGGCTCCTGACGAATGTTTTACGGAGGAGGAGCCTTTTCAGGACTTATATTTCCAAAGCTGTATTTCGAGTATTTTCTCTGTAGATATGTATTTCAACTTTCATACCTAAACGCACATAAAATGTCATAAAATGTATTTTGCAAATGGTTTATTGATCTGTTAATAATTCTTAGGTACTGCCACACCTAAGCACATATATATCATTGTAAATGCAGGTGGGTATCTATTGTAATTAATTCTGCTAGCTTTCCTAGTAAATTGTTTCGTTCCTCTAAAATACTCGAGGTCTGAAGTTACGGCCAAAAATAATCGCGAGCCTTCATTTCGGAGCGATATGTTTGAGCTATAGCAGTGGAAAATTTCGGAAGTGTAACTTGAATGGCTTGAAAATAGTTCGTCTCAGGTACTCATCATGTCAATCTAAGAATATGCTTACAGAAAACGCAGCATTCGCATTTTTCGCTAATATAAGCCAGGTTTTTTACTTTCTTTGCTTGAAGCAATTTGCCTAGTTTGCTGTCAATTTCAACTATGCTGAATCAGGACCGGATTGGCCTATGCCCCATTCGAGTAAACACTCGAAGGGCCGGGCCGCCGGCGGGCCGGAGGTTGAGTTTTCAGGATTTTTTTGTGAAGAAACTTAAAGTTTCGTCATAATTGTGACTGCGATCACGAAGATCGGCTCGAATTTGGCCTTTTCTCTTCTTCGCCTCTCCTCGAGCGCCTTCGCTGCCTAAGAGAAGTATTTCTCAGAGCTGGCCTCTCAGACCGTGATGAAGACACACGGCGGGCGCAGTGTGATTGTTGTACGGACTGTGCAGTATTTGCTCTAAAATTTATATTTCCTATGGACCCTGGACGCAATAGGCACCGTGTTAATTTCTCCTCTACCTTTTTATATATAAACTTTGGGCCGGTTACTACCAAAATACTCGGGCCGCTAAGGGGGACCAATCCGTCCCTGTGCTGAATGCATTGAACATCGTTGCTCTCCTTATCAAATTTGTTGAAGCCATATTCTTTCATTAATAGCGTTTTTTAATTTCCTCGCGAAGGAAAGTAAATTTATGAAGAATAACCCGCGAAGTAATTGGAGATAGATTTACCACGACACAAGTTTAAACATTTGTATATTATGTATGTACGTGCTGCTTCATATAAGTGCTTCTTAGGACCCACCGAACTTAGAAAAACAAACAATTAGGATGCATGGGTATATCCTCAAATACTTATGATACGGCACTCGCCACCACTTAAATAGTAAGCGTAATGTGTGGTTACGACATCTACATTTTTATGTTAACACACTTTTTACTACTAAATACGTCATGTCACTGGTCCTGTCATGGTGTAAAGTTAAGTAGTAAGAAGCCCGCGTACCGAAGCAGGTTCTCTTGGAGATCGTAGGTCTTCGCAAATGCTGACGAAGGGAATTTGTTCCATAAACGTTTTGTTCTGTTTATGAATTTATTCCTTGTATTGCACAAGTAACTGTACTGTTGGGTAGGCAAGATCGACTATATTTCGGTGGAATAGGCTTGGTGGTAGTTGCGATAGAAATAGGCTTGGTGGTAGTTGCGATAGAAATCGGTGGCTCAAACCGTCTCGCAGGAAGCAAATGATTCTATTTGAGGCTCCTTCCAAATAAACGAACCAAGCCCGTGTAAGGTTTGTAAATTACAAGTGGAGAGTTGTAAATAAGTTGAAGATAAAGACAAGGACAGGCTCTGACAGATTGGGCTCTCTGCTGCGCAACTACGTTCATCAGCAAAACTGTGAACTAGATTCGATTAGATTAAATCAGAGTGCAGTATCTCCAGAACATTACATAAATATGCTTGCCAGCTTTGACTCTAACGGCTAGATCTAGTCCATGCCGTGATGGTGCGATTTAATCCTCCCCTTGTAGGAGCAAATCTTTCAGGCTTTTCTAAATATCTCTGACCAGCTTGTGCTTATTGTGGGATTATTATTATTATCCTGGAAATAGCAAGGTACACCTGTTCATTTCCGGAGGATTGGACGGAAGGTATCATAGTCGAGCTACCCAAAAAAGGGAACCTAACAGTTTGTCGCAGCTGAAGAGGCATTTGTCTATTATCTACTGTGGGCAAAATGTTGTCCCATATATTACTATCTAGGACAAGCGAGGCAGTAGACCGGACGCTTAGAAAACAGCAGGCTGGATTAAGAAAAGGCAGTTCCTGCATAGACCATATTAACCTTGAGAATCATAGTGGAGCAGTCAACTGAATTACGATCCCCCCTTTACCTTGCTTTCATGGACTATGAGAAAGCGTTCGATTCGGTTAATAGGAGCTTTATATGGCAGGCACTACAGCAACGGGGATTGCCTGACAAAATAAGATAATTAATAAAAGCTCTATACAACAATTCCAAATGCAATAGCTGACAGCTTTTAAGTGAACTCAGGAGTACGGCAAGGATTCCTGCTTTCGCCATCACTATTTTTTATAGTAATAAATGACACCCTTGTCAGCGCTCTAGATAGTGAACAAGTGAATGATATCTGTTCGCTGGCCCACAGACATCAGGACCTCAAAACATGTTAAACAATTTGGTAACAGAAAGTAGTTCAGCAGGTGCAAGGCTAAACCCGCGAAAATCAAAGAAATGCGGATAAATGCAAACACACATGAACGGACAGCGCTGAAGAACCGTGGTCTGAATAACTGGTAGTTCCAGAATAAATAAAGAACGAAGCGCATATGTAGGTATACCTGTTCCGCACTTCGATTTGCTTTCTGTTACAGTTCCTCTGCAAATGAAATAAAAGATACAGTGCGGCTTGCATTAAAGTACCTTCTGCTTGAAGGAAGCAACGCCAAGTACTTGATATCTGGCAGCAGTAGCGTTCTTGGTGTTTCTAATGATACATTTACAGATACCCTCGCGCCGCAATAACGCGTTGATTACCTCTAGAGGGTTTAAAAGGAGTTGGCAAATACAAATATTTTCTTCAATAAAAATGCTAGTCGCACAGGTAAACAACTTCGCAAAGCTTTTATGGTTAAAAAACAGGAAGACTACAAAATGGAAACTGCAGAGTACTTCAAGGGAAAAATTTTCATATATTCTAGGAGCAAGGGCGGAGAATGAAATTACCTAACACCTCTTAATAATCTTAGGGGACAGAACAATAACGAAATGATCTAGACGACAAATAGCCGGGCTTTTCTAACGATGCAGCAAATCCCCCATCACATTCCACGTGGAATTTCCTGATACTGAACTAAATATAAATACATTACAACGAATAATATAATTCTATGCGGGCATTGTCGCGGCAACAAAAATTTAAGAAATTCTCTTATGGTTTCCGCTTCTCTTGACGTTCCTTGACTTCATCTTCCGGCTGCGAAAGTGTGTACGTCAACATTCCAGAATATGAAGTGGTCACCTCTAAATTTTGGATATTTTAGATGTAATCGTACAAATACAAAAACTTAGCACCACGAGGGAAATGCGAGCGATTGTAAGGCATAAAAACATACAATGGCCCCCCGCCAAAGCGAACTTACTAAGAAAACTCTGGCCTGCTTTCGATTATAAAAAAGCTGCTGCAAGAGCTGACAACTAAGCAGAGCTTAGAACTCTCAAGTCCATTCCGATCTTATTTTTGAGTTTCGAATATATTTACGGGTCTTGCGCGACTTGCTAAGTGCGGACAAGGTTACAAGCATGAATAATGCTGTTTTATATAAAAAAGCAAACGACGTTCAACGATTTGATGCCAAAAAGATTCTAGATGAATTCTCGAATGTGATACAATGGCGCTTAGATGGAAACGATTCCCTCATTGATATCGGTTGCGGCAGTGGTGATGTTACAATTGATTTTATTTATCCAAAAATGCCGAAAAATTTTTTAAAATTAGTCGGGGTGGACGTGTCTGATAAGATGGTGCGGCATGCGAGACTGAGTTATCAACATCCTCGAGTGTTCTTTGAAAAATTAGACATTAGCCTGGATTTAGATGAAAAGTTTCACTTAAAATTTGATCACGTTACTTCCTTTTATTGCTTGCATTGGGTGCAAAATCAGAGGTAATACGGAATTTTTGCAATTATATATTTCAATTATGAATAGTCCGTAAATTTAACATACGTAGGTGAATAATTTTAAAAAGCAAAAAGGGCTCCTTTCACAGCACATTAAATATAAAATATATAGCTATATGCCGCCTTTTTTTAATTTTTTGCAGAAAAGCTATGGAGAACATTTTCAATCTACTTAAATTTGGGGGAGACTGCCTTCTTGTGTTTTTGGCTACAAATCCTATATTTGATGCATACAAACAGCTTGCCTCGACGGAACAATGGCAACCTTATATGAAAGATATTGGTAAGTTCATTTCTCCAATGCAGTACAGCAAGAACCCAGTAGGAGATTTTAGTGAAATTCTTAAAAAAATTGGATTCGTTGACTACAGTGTGGAAATAAGGGACAACATTTTTATTTATGAAGGTCTAGAAACATTAAAAAGTGAGGCTAGAGGATACCTGTATTTGGGTTTAATTTTTCTAATTGATATACCCGCTTCCTTTGCAGACAATCTTAAAGCGGTTAATCCCTTTTTTGACGGAATGCCAACTAATATGCACGAGGAATTTCTGGGCGATTATGTTAAAATAATAGCCACAATGAAGCTTACTGAACAAAACAAAAATGAAAATTTACGTTTCATTACCCCGTATAAATTACTCGTAGCTTATGCCAGAAAATAATAAAAAAGGTTTCAAATAAAAATATGTCGCACAATTACTACAATACAGCCTTTCCAGTAAAATTTTATTGAGACATTTTTATCTTTACTACAGCTACAAATTACGTACGAGTATTTCACCGTTGCTCGATACAAAAGGGTAGAAAGATTCGTTCATGCCTTTGTTTTCAGAATTGTATTTAGTGATTGTGATCAAGCCATTAAGTACCTACATATTATAAATTCAAAGGAATACGATTAAATTTACAAAAATAAGATTAATATAAATCTAAAAGGATAGATACAACAATAAGCAAACTTGAAATACTTGATTAGATGTTTTTGTCGTCAAAACTAGTGTATAAGAGTTCAAACACTGCTGTTTTAGAATAGTAACAATATTTATAGTTTTTTTGAATAAATTGTATTCTTTTGCATTTGTCTTTTATTAGTGGGTTTTTCTCGACTTAATGCTCAGATTGTTCAATTGCAATCTGTTCCATTTCCTCAAAGACTTCTTTTATGTCTAAGAAATTAGCCCTTGAATTACCTCTGTAAAAATATAAAAATATCTGATATCTGATAACTAATAAGTAAGAAGTAGAAATGCCGAATCAGCTGTTTTGGGTATTATAAAATTAATTTAAAAAACTATACTTGTTTCCAGACTCCAGATTAATCGATGAGAGGTCGATGTAACAAGGAAGAACATTGGCACTCTTCACTGCCGAAACATAACGACAAATTTTACTGTCTCCTCGTAATATGGCATTTTCGCCATAACGACTTTGCCGTGTATTAGCAACAAAATTGACATAAGCCCACATTCAGATTAATGAATACTAGAGATGTAGTGTAATCAAGCGGCTGTGAAGCCATGAAAGGTTTCGGGTACGCCATTTTCTCCCCTTCCTCTCCTGTGCTTGAGTTTCGGTTTTTGTATCAATAAATTTGTTGATAAAATGCAAAAAAAAAAATGTTTGCTTTGTTTTTTCTAAAAGTTTTATTAGGTTTTACCCACTAATGTTCGACTAGACTATTTGGCATATGGAGCCTACCAAAATGGTATAAATGAGCCCCTCGAAATAGAAAATTCCGCAAAAAATGGCAAAATGGCTATGGTTTGTATCTCGGGGCACTTGTTGCCCAGAAACACAGCACAGCACTTTACACTCCATCTATAATATTCATTAATCTGTGAGCCCACAAGGCATACATATGTAGCTGTGTTTAACGCAGTGAAAAGAAATTTAGTCTGAATCAGCTTAAGACAATTACCTCTGTGGCCCAAGATACAATTGGCTGAGGATTCTTTTCTCCATATTGTTTTACAGGGGAGCTTGCTGTAATATGATAAGCTCCTGGTAGTTTATATCTGTTGATAAACTAGGCACAAACTATAATAACAACTGATAAGAGTCAAATGAAATGACATTTTACAATTCCGAAGTGGAACAAATTTTAAATACGGCTTGGCACACAGCACTTGTGCTGGTACTCCTTTCAAAAGCCGCAAGTTAAGGCCAAAACAAAAAACGTTGTAATGCAGTAAGGTTGGGCTATTCGCCACGAGATGGTACTCGAATTGATTGCAAGATTTCCCATCTTGTTACTTGATGTGTTTGTGGGCCCAACACTGGAGTGTACTTCTTTGACCAATCAAAACGAACCACGAATGTCACCATTTGTATTAGATTGCTTCTTTTGGAACACTTACTTTTGCTCATTCTCATTAAACCGCATACGACTATTGTAGTTAGTAAAAACTCTTAAATGCTGCTTATTGCATTGTGAGTTCGAAGCACGACACCGACGTAACATTTTAAAGAAAATGTGGCTGTTGATCAGTAAGTTCTTTGTAATTTCAAGGCGAGTCGCTTCATTATATATTTTCAGGTTTACTAGTTTTCATCGTAAGTCCTTCCAAATCCCTTTATGCTCCGGGAGGGGACGTGGCCGAACTGGTTCCATCGAATTTTGACAGACTTGTTCTTCAGAGTGATTCTATTTGGGTAGTTGAGTTTTTTGCTCCATGGTGCGGCCACTGCCAACAGTTAGTTCCGGACTACCAGAAGGCAGCGAAAGCACTTAAGGGTATAGTTAAATTTGGTGCTGTGAATGCTGATGAGCACAGGTCGCTCGGTGCGCAATATGGGATTCAGGGTTTTCCCACAATTAAGATTTTCACGGGGACCAAAAACTCGCCTATTGATTTTAATGGTCAGAGGACTGCACAAGGTATTACAGAAGCAGCCATACAGGAAATCAAAAAAAAGGTGAATCTCCAGTTTTGAATATATTAAAAATAACATTTGTAGCATAGGTGAAAGCTTCTCTGAGTGGTTCTGGTGACTCCGGCGGTGGAGAAGATGAAGTCATTCAATTGACAGATTCCAATTTCGACAAACTTGTTCTTGGAAGCGACGACGTGTGGTTGGTAGAATTCTTTGCGCCATGGTGTGGTCATTGTAAGAATTTGGCCCCACATTGGGCCGCAGCTGCTTCGGAATTAAAAGGAAAAGTAAAGCTAGGTGCATTAGACGCAACTGTTAATACAGCTAAAGCTCAGGAATACGAAGTGAAGGGGTATCCTACAATAAAATTTTTCCATGCTGGCAAGAAAAGTCGCTCTGATGCGGTGGACTACGACGGCGGAAGAACATCTTCAGACATAATCGCCTGGGCTTTGGAGAAGCATGCGGACAGCATTGTGGCCCCGGAAATAAAGGAAATAACGGACGAGTCTGTTTTAAAAACCGCATGTCAAGTGAAACCTCTCTGTGTGGTTGCAATTCTCCCCCATATACTTGATTGTGATTCTAAATGTAGAAACTCATACTTAGATATTCTTAAAGAAATGGCAGAAAAATACAAAAAGAAGGAGTGGGGATGGGTTTGGGCAGAAGGGGCTGCTCAGAACCATCTAGAGGAGTCACTTGAGTTGGGAGGATTTGGTTACCCTGCTATGGCAGTGGCGAATTTAAAAAAAATGAAATTCTCAGTACTAAAAGGTTCTTTCTCACGAGATGGCATCAATGAGTTTTTAAGAGATATTTCCTATGGCCGGGGACAAACTGCTCCAGTTAAAGGAGCTTCCTTGCCTAAAATATATAAGACTGAACCATGGGACGGTAAAGATGGCCAACTACCTGAATTAGATGATGTTGATTTGTCTGACATCGATCTTGATGAAAAAGATGAACTTTAAAAGACTGCAGTTAATAAACCAGTATATAGAATAACAAATCAACAATGTACATTTCTTAGAAAATAAAGTTTTCACTAAAGAACTCTCGGTCTGTTTCATTTTATAAATTAACATTGTTTCGCCAGGCAGGATGCAGTGGGTTGTAAATCCCGACTCTTAAAAAAATTAATAAAACTAATATTTGAAAATGTCTTACAAATGCTCTTTATTCTAAAAGTCTGACACTGTCCGTATCGCATATAAAAATAAGTAAAAATGGAGTGGTGCGTTGAGTTTCTTTCAGTCTTAGTATTCGAATATAATACCTAAATTTTCTATCTATGAGCGTCTAGAAATTAATGTTTCTGGTCTTTGGCGTCAATCTGAAAATTTTCCATTGATTGCATAGACCGCGGAGTAGCCATGGTTATAGTTGATGACAAGTCCCCATATGGGTAACTCTTTTCAGCTTTACAAAGAAGTGGATAACAAATAACTCCATAGTAGAATCCAAATGCCATAACAATTACGGCTATGATAATGAGAATTAGACCCCAAGCCGAGATACCTGTCTGGTTTAATATATCCCTCGGATTAGTAGGGTGTTGTGTCGTTGGAATGTTGTTAGATGCTCCTCCAGCTCCCATTAAGTAGCTGTTCCGCTTTCCAACAAAAGACCTCGCTGGACCAGCACCACTACGCCCATATACACCGCCACAAGCAAACTGCACAACTAAAATGATCCTTTATAAATTGAAATTATAATATATCTCATAAGCTTACAAAGAAAGAAAGTAACAATTACTGCAAATTTATACATTTTCGTAAGAGTGCCGCAGCCCTTTTTCGAGAAAATAGGAAGGAATGCAAGTGTAAACATAAACTACTACAATTCCCATGCTCTAGTACTGTTCATTTGACACAACATCTACACCACATTGGCTTCCATAAGGCGTAGACTCAAATACTTAGTGTCCGTTTAGACAGTATTTGTCTTGCCTCAAAATAAACGCATGTTTAGACGTTTCGTTGCGAGTCCATTCATTTTTCTCACAGGCGGTCGGTCGTTTTGTTATAAATTGAATTGTATTAAAGCAAAATTTTTGGCCGTAAATGCAAGGTTTGTTTGCTTGCATGCAGGCAACCTTGCAATCGCTTGCTAGTCAGATTAGTCATTTGCGAATTATTCATGGTCAAAATAAACGCATGTTTAGACGTTTCGTTGCGAGTCCATTCATTTTTCTCACAGGCGGTCGTCCTTTTGTTATAAATTGAATTATATTAAAATAAAGCAAAATTTTTGGCCGTAAATGCAAGGTTTGTTTGCTTGCATGCAGGCAACCTTGCAATCGCTTGCTAGTCAGATTAGTCATTTGTGAATTATTCATGGTTGCTTAAATGAACGCATTTCACCATTTTTAAAAAGCTACTGTCAGCCCACTTGAATTTATTTGACAGTTCGTTTTTTTTTCTTCGTAAATCCAAACTAGCAAGTATTTTGAAATAGATGCATGGGTTGCTATCATTTTCAAATGTACTTGCATTTCAGAACGCTGGGCTTTTTTCAGTTGCAATACTGAACGATATGCTACATTCAAAATTTGAGCAACTTGCATTTACGAACACGGCCTTTATTTTAAAACAAATTTTAACTGCTGCATTCGACTTTTTTGCCAACAAAAATGACCAGATAATTCCGGGAGGCAAAACTTTGACTCCACAACTAGAAAAACTTTTAAGCTTGTTTATTGTGCCAAATTCGAACAGAGTACTGCTTTGGGCTGGCAAAATTATGCCGTGGTTATGGCAAAATTGCGCCAGGGTTTTTCATGCATTATAAGAGGAGGCTTAATCGTGAAAATTTTGATGACTTAGGCTTGATGTTAATTATCAAAAAAGCGGGTATTAACTAACAACTCAAGGCGACATACATGCGAGTTAACGATGATAAGCGTCAAGAGCGCTGTCTGTCCTGGGTATAAAAGGGACTACAAAATCAAATTGAGAGTCAGCTAGTCTAAAAAGCGAATGCGAGTCGAGATGAATAGAAAGAAAGATATTATTAGTTGGACCTATTTTTGTTAAAACAATAACAAGATATTACTGATTATTTTTTTGTTTTAAAAAAATTTATCATGCTATGAAATTCCGCAATAATTGCTTTTAGCCTGTGGAGAATAGCCAGTGGGCAAGAATTCAGATGAACCCTGAACGAGGAGAAAACCAGTATACAAATTCCTTTAATTTATTAAGTTTTCTCAAAAACACAAGTAATTTTGATATATGTATTTAACTTAATTTTCGATTATGTATTGACATTTATTTTAAGGTTATCGTCAAGGTAACGAGTTTCGGGTTTTGTTGGAATATTTGGAATGATACCAAAATCTCAATAATATAAAAATGGTTCTTTTTATACAAATAATATTTATTACAAACTTATTTTTCGGTATTAAATAACATAGAATTTATAATAAATTAATTAGCACTTTTACAATCGAAATCCTATTTAATATTCTACTTAATAAAAATCACAAAAAAATAATAAATTTCTTATACCTTTAATTCGCTTGCGACGGAAGCACACTCTATATTTTGGATAATATTTAAAGACATATTTTTGTATCGCTTGATGTACACAGATATTATTACATGAACACAATAGTAAAAGTATCGTACCTCTAATAATGCATTTGCTTAAAAATAGTATAACGTAATTAAAGGCACACTATTTTACAACAAACCCTTCAAGTAATATTCAGTGTTTTAAGTATATAAGTATAAAATACTGATACATTAAATTCATAAAAAATATTTTAAGATTTTTGTCGGTTTGAAGGAATCGATGAGTAAAAAATTTTCATTGTCATTTTTTTATGATTATGTAATTGATTCGTTTAAAATTAACAATAAGCTTACAAATGATCGTACGTTATTCACTTAAGTCGTTTCAATGTTGCATAACATTTTGCCAATATGCAATTTCGATTTTTTTGGATAAATAAATATCTATGCAACATTTATCGGGTTATTTCCATTGTGAGAAGACACAAAAAAACCTGGATCACCAAATCGATCATACATCTAAAAACAAAAATAAACGATAGAAATAAAAAATGCTAAAAATTTGTATAAAAATTGAATAAACTAAAAGAATGTATAAATCGCCTTCGCTAGCTAAGCATGCCCAAAAATAAAATTTAAGTAAGGTTTTTAATTTATATTCACACGAGCAACAATTTTTTAAACAATTTTTATTCATCAGTCGATCAGATAACAATATAATTAATCTTTTAAACATCAAATATGATTTACATTTACGACAGTACATTAAGTTACACCTAAAAGATGCTATATATTAATACGGCAGTCATCTTGCGACTATTTTTGTTATTAAATTCTATTACAACATAGAATTAATTGATAAACTTGATTTAACGAATAATATATTTCGCGATCTCAATTGACTGGAAGGCTCACCTGAGAATCCTCAAAATCTGAATCAACGTCACTATCGACGTCACTGTCCGGCGGAGTTAGAAGCTCTGCACCTCGTCGTTCTAAATCCGTTTTCATTTCATTATTTTGTGATATAACAGCAAATTGATAAGCAGTTAATCCAGCATATGTCGTGGTTTCGATATTTAGCTCTTGGCATTCTTCAAGAAGAAAATTTGCTAACATTTCATTACACGTTTCCATGGCAATATGAAGTGGCGTACGTCCTGATTTCCCCTCCTAATAAAATAGAAGCTTAAGTATTACTATTATTAAAGAAAATATGTGGTTTGATTACCCTTGCGTTCACATCAGCACCAAATCGTACTAAATGCCTAAGAACATCTATGTGGTTACCTTGGGCTGCTAAATGTACGCATCGTTCACCTGGAAATAGTTTTCATTTATCTAACTAATATATGTGTATATATATGCTTAATCTATACTTTATTTTTAAAAATTTACTTAACATTTTTAAAATACACATGCGCCTATTAAAACTAAGAACTACTCTTTATATGACGATAATTATATTTTCAGATTACTGGCAATCAAAATGTTACTTTCTTGTATATATTGACAGAAAATACAAATTTCTTACCATTATTCAAGATTCAACCAACAAAATATTTTCTAAAATCTAAATGAATAAATAAATAAGCTTTTACCGAAATATGATCATGAGCTCTCTTCACTAATATGCATTTAAAATAGCCCTACGTAACGTTTTCAAAGTGCAGTTCAATGTAGCCAACTTTTCTGACGGATAGTTTATCTTATCCAACGTCACGCACACACGATGAGCGGATATTTTGTCAAAAGAAATAAGAAAAAGTGGAATTATTTCCAGAAAAACCCAAGAAATTCCCGCATTCCCGCAAAGTATGTTGAACGGAGATAGAAAGTCTAACTCAATACAACTTAGCGCCGTTAGCATGGTGATAGTGTAATGCAATAAATAAACCAAGCTTTTCTCCATACAACTAATGTAAAACGAGTTCAACACAGCTTTTTTCGAGCCCATACAGTAAACACGGGATAAGCGATATGGTTTTCGGTGTTACTCATTTGCCATTTTGGAAATTTCATCTCAAGATTTAAGAACCGCATTGTGAATCCGCAGACAAAATACCTGGAGATATTGCTTCGGATATGTGAAACTGTCAGGAGCATTTAATTTAAAACAGGTTAAACAAGAAAATATAGAAAGGGGTAAAAATTATTCAAGCACAGAGCAATGACTTGATCTAGCTGCTATTCTCTGCTCGAGCTACACCAAAAACCCGACATTTTTTATCTTTAATTTCCTGCTTCCGTAGTACAGCAATAGTACTGACATTGCCATAAAATTGAGAAAAGCTAAAGACCCTCTGTCAAAGCTTAAATAAAATGATAATCTGTTATCATTACTCCATAAACAGCAATTTAAAGTTCTAGAATGATCCCCAGTGACTGCAAAAGCAATAAATAAAATCGGGAAACGATCTTGGTAATGAATATATTGCATAGAAACAAAGGCTTTTCGGTCTCTGGAAATCCCTGCTTAATGTTTTATCATACTTTTCAACAAGTCGCAGAACTTTCGTAATTGTGTTTCCCTTATGGTGATCTAATTCAACGACAAAAGCATTCGGAAAAATATGAAGCGCAAGCTAAGATATCCGTGATCTTAAGGTATTCCCTCAAGGTGCATGCAAATAGTGATTAGAAAACCAATAAATAATTTCCGTGCGCATTTTTTAATCGTTTTTTTTTAATTTGCGGAAAATCCAATTTAGTGTTTATAGCTGCTTGACTATAAAACCAATTGTGAATGTGGTTTTGCATTTTTTTGAAAGCTGTTGATGTAAATTTCTGGCCTTTTCAACTTCTATTCGGTGCATTGGTAGGATAAAGGAATAAAGTACTATTATCATTTCGTATTTCGTTATGTAAAAATAACCGAATAAAATTAAAACTCGCCTCTTGAAAATATGAACTTGAAAAGTTCAATTCACCGAAGATAAAAATTCTAATCTGAGCTTTATTCTGCCATTTGTTCGTTATTGAGATTTTACATCACTGGAAATTCCAGATGAGTGCAAATTCTTTCGCATTAATTGATCGGCAATTCAGATTGGGATTTGACATCAGGGGCGTGATGGATTGAAGCATCTTCCAAGATTTTAAAAACTTGTACCTCCGTGTACAAGATTTCTCAAATTTTGCATTTGCGGGAAAAAGTAAGATTCATTAGCTTCTAGACGCCTGATTATTACTGATGAGTAACAGAACAGATAATGACGAAATTTGATTGATTATTAATTTCTACCAGGAAATTTTCATTTTATTTTGGCAATAAAAAATGAAATCACTAGGACAGAAAGAAGTTGTGGGTTGTAATGCGACACTTCTACTTTTTCAAGTCGATTGCATAATGATTATAAACAAAAGTATACTTTGAAAGATATATGTATGGTGTTAAAATATTATTACAAAAATTAAAGCAAGTATTTTGATTTATCAATGAAATAAGAAATTGTTGGAACGTGTATTACTAGAAAAAATCGATTTATCAGCCAAGATGACCGTTTTTTTAAATGTTGGGCATCAAACACATAAATAGTTAAATAGATATACAATGAAATGTGACCTGCCTAAATCACCAGGAGTTTACGATGAAGGTTTAGTATTGGAAGAAAATGATGGAATAGTGATGTTTTATAAAGCGTAATTTGGTGATCGGGTATTTCTAATTTAATATTTCTCAATTCGATACATAGTTAAAAAGGCCATTTTCCCATTTTCATTCGAAATAAAATAAACATTTTCTTTAGTCGTCGAAGCTAAATAACTTCAACTTCGTTTAAAAATAAAATAGAAAATTTTATATTCTGAGAAATATTCACATCAAAATGAGAAGTGAAATTTTCCAACTGTCTGATCTAAATAAAGAAAACTCACATGCTGAAAAGCTTTCTTTAGACTTGATACTTTTAACAATCCCTCCTTAAACATAAACCTGATTTCGGCGTGCTTTGTCATTGCCTAAAAATGTGAAGCTATTTAAAATCAAGTACTTGTAGAAAATATTAAATGAAAAATGTCAAGCGTGGCTAGCCAAACGAAAGACATAATCGACCTACATCTCGATTTGGGACAGAAAAATCTCGCGCCAAAGTAATTTTGTTTTCCCCAATTTCCAAAAAAAATGGCAAAACACAGGATGCCGACCAAATCCACACTTGTTAAATCAAAGGTTTTACACATGCAATATTCTTTAGTCATCCGATTGGTCCAACAGCGTCTGGATTAGCTATTTCTTATACCAAGCTTTTGCTGTGGCACCGCAATCAAGTTTTGTGATTGTGTATCTGTCCCCGCCGATAGCGAATGGCAACGTGTATAGACGCAAAGCTTTGAAGCACTGGGAAAACCCAAGAAATTTCAATTTTTCCTGTGTGTGAGAATTGATTTTTCACTGTGTTATACCAAGAATGAAAAACTTGATTTTACTGTAGGGTGTGTTTTGATGAAAGTTTTGCGATCGCAGTAGGAATTATTTTTTTCTACCAATTTAACTATCATACTTTTGTGTACTTTTAATTTTAAATACATTCGGTATTTCTGGTTTAAAAAAAAGCGCTGTGCAGTTATGGAGACACTCACTTTCATCTTTAAACTTAATCCAATTATTTTTAGAATACACGTACATGCGTCACTTAAAATAGCTAGGAATTTCTTTTTGTTAATTAAGGAAGAGTCAAAAATAGTATCGGAAAAAATTGCATGCCAGATTTAAAATGAAAATAATCAATAAAATAAAAATAGATCAATAATACCCACCGTCGTAATTTCTTTGCTCTAAGTCCGGGGGAAGCTGAGCACAGGAATGATATGTAGATTTTTCGCATTTTATAATATTTACAAGGGTAGCTTCCTGGATTTCAGAAGCACTAATGGGGATTGTTAACGCCTTGACGCATTCTAAATCACCGGAAATGCAAGCAAGATGCAGGGGAGTGTTTCCATTTCGGTCCCTTATGGTCGCCTTCAAAGAATATATGAAAAATCGTTTAAAACCCATTCATTCTCATAAGGAAAATAACGCCTTATATAAAGAAATGCAACGATTCACGTATACCTCTGCACCTGCAACCAAAAGCAACCGAACAATCTTCGGTTGTGCAGCAAGGACTGCGAGATGAATTGCTGATTGTGCGTCGTCATTTTGTATGTCGAGTAAACAGGGATGTGGCGAAAGTCTAATAAGTGCCGCGACAACATCAAAATATCCCGTTATGCATGCGAGGTGTAATTGTCTATAAAAAAGCCAAACAATTATCGTAGTTTCGGAAAAATCCTTTCATTATTCGTTAATTTAAAGCGGTACTTACGTGTCGCCATCATTGTTTTGCTGGTAATAAGTTTCCCAAATCTGTTTGTTTCGATTTGCTTTGCTTTCACATGAATTGAGTATATTTAGATCAGATTTTTTCAAATTAGAAACTGTTGAGCCTAAGTTATTTAGAGGTTGATTAGAATTTTTTAGGCTTAAATTGCAGAACCATTCCGTAAGCCCCGAGTCGACCCCACTATCTAGAATCATGTGGCTGCTTTCAATTTTTTCTTCTCTTACTGCTTCTATATCATCCAGGCAACCGGAATCTTCGTATCCTGTACTCTTACCAGCTGTTTCCTTGTTTGTTAGTAACCCTTCAGCAAAATCTTCCTCCAACTCACAGCTTTCACTATCATGAAGCCCAGATAAAAATCCAGAATCGACCCCGCGCGTTTGACTTTCTTCTTCACCTTTCGTAGATGTAATCACTTCAGCTTGTTTTTTATTGTCTGTCAAAATTTTATTTTCGTCTGAAATGGAAACATTTTTCCTAGACTCATTTGCACTTTGATTTGGGTTCCACATTTTTAATTTTTCCTTGTTCTTTATGTCACGTTCAGTGCTTTGTTTTTCCACAAATGCACAAACTCAACACCTTTGTTAAGCTAATAATACGTAATTAACCACAAATATCATTAGATCTTCAAGAACTTGCCGTAAGACATTTAAGTGCGAATTCGTGGAATATTCTCAATTCCATGCGACCGCGACGACACAATTTTTAATCGCAAAACCCGTGTTTCTCCAAAATGGCCGAACAAATTATAAAATACTACAAATAGTTTATTTATAATTTATTAAAGTACAGAAATGCAAAAGATTATTTTAACACTGATTTCTTGTCGAATACTCAACCTTATTAACTAAGAAATATGTATGTCCTAACGACCCGCTACCACGACCACCACTTTGCTCGATAACTCGAAAAAAACTGACGAGCGACGTACTTTTTGACGAAATTGAAGAGTGGAATTACCCATAAAATGTCCCTGTTTTTATTAGGAAATTTTAACCTGGGGTTTGCCTAGGCAATTTTTTAGGAATAAAAACTACTTTTTACGTTTTATTGCTAGGCACTTTGTTGGTCAATAACAATTAAAAAAAGAGTAGGATAATAGGTTGGTATAGTGAATAATGAAACTAATAAAAGAAAGTAAAAATTACTAATTTTATTGATTCAACAATGACCGAAGGTAAAAGCTCATATGGCATTCCATCGAACTTCAAAGAGATTTTGATTGTTCAGTGGCTAGTTGTGTAAACCCTGCCAAAAGGGGAATTTTAACCTGGGGTTTACATAGGCAATGTTTTAGGAATAAAAACTACTTTTCACGTTTTATTGCTAGGCACTTTGTTGGTCAATAACAATTTAAAAAAAATTGGTTAGTAGGTTGGTATAGTGAATAATGAAACTAATAAAAGAAAGTAAAAATTACTAATTTTATTTATTCAACAATGACCGAAGGTAAAAGCTTACATGGCTTTCCATCGAACTTCAAAGAGATTTTGATTGTTCAGTGGCTAGTTGTGTAAACCTTGCCAAAAGGGGGGGTAAAGTTTAAGGGGGATGATACACGGGTCAACATGTTGAGCAACACGAGCTTTTTTTGCGCAGTTCGTAGGCCAAGGGAAGGGTCAGGGTGAAGTGTGCGGTGTTGACTGAAACTAGAAACGATTTCTATTTTTCCTCCAGTTGCTTGAAAAATGTTTATGTATGCATGACTGTCAAGCGATTCTGGGTGAGGTGAAAATAATTTGGAATGCACACCCACACATATAAAATCGCATTGTAATTATACAGTGTTGCGTGTAGCGTGTTGAGTCGTGTATCACCTCCGCTCAACAAACTGACAGTGTGTTGCAGAGACACGTTGACTCGTGTATCATCCCACTAAGTCAATCGCCGTCAATTATACCATTTTTAAGACGCTACAGCAAAAAGTGCTGTTTGTGTGGTGTACGAGCTAAGCCGCGTTCCTCTTGTTTTTGCTTTAATTACTACTTCTAGAAGAATTATAGACTATAAAATGAAACAAGTAAAATATGTCAGCTTGATTACTTTATTATTCTCGTAAGTATTATTACAAATGAGGAAATTTATGAAGAATTAATGAATTATTATTATTTGCAGCTGAAAAATCGAAAATTTGTATTGAGGCTTGAGGCCTAAAAATTGCTTGGTGCACTAACAGTTCCGCGCCATTATTGCTGCCAACTCGCTGCTATTGAAGTAAGTCATGAAGCAGACAAAGCCATCAATTTTTATGGATTAATAAACTTGCAAGCAAATATATGATTTTTCTCTTATGTTGTAGCTCAGACATAGTGTTAAATCAGCAGTAAGAAATATGTAAAGATATATGTAGTAATCTGTCACGAAGCTCAATAAAATATTTGTATAATTCTAAAAAAATTCTAACGTAAGCCCCCGTTTTCTTACTGTCTCAGGACCAAAAATTTTGCAGTGTCCTAAAGAATTGGGATAAACGCCGTTAAATGACAAGCAGTAGCGTAACTAAGCAAGCAGGCGCCCCCCCGCAGAATCCATAACGGCGCCTTTTCACAACACTCCTTATTTTTCAGGGATGATTTAAAAAAAAAGGTTTTTAGAAATTATAATAATAAAATTATAATAATAATAATAAAACCCAACCACCGGATGCCACGATGAATGGGGAAATCCCTGAGGACGTCCTTAGGGGTCACATTTATCAGATTTTAGCATGTTTAATAAAAAAAACTCATTACACCTCATCTGGGCGGCTAATTACATCATTTTGTAGGTGCATTGTAAAATGCACTAAAAAAGGCCACTTTTTTACCTATAACTTTTTTCGTTATAATTAAAAAATAACAGAAAAATCCTCACTCTCCAGGAGGCTCCCCAGGGGGCTGAAAATCGTAAAATGCAGTTATGCACTTTACACTTTTACCTCCCACGCCCCCAAAAAAATCGTAGGAGGCGCGGAGACCCCGCAAAATCTTCGTAATTTAACGTACAACAATCTAAAAATAATATAAAAATCCGCATTTGCCTCTAAGGGGGTCAAAAAGGGTCCTGAAAGTTTGCCCCCCTCAGATGCACCCTATGCACGCCACCCATGTCTAAATTATAAAACTAGCTCATTTGATTGTAATAATTCATAATCAATCCAAAAAAGTCATTGCACCTCACCTGGGGCCCTAATTACATCAATTCGTAGGTGCATCATAAAATGCACTCAAAAAATGCGCCTGAAAAACCCTCCCACGGCCCCCAAAAAAAAGTAGGAGGCTCCACGACCCCAAAATCTTCGTTGCAGTCCCTACTATAATTAAAAAATAACAGAAAAATCCTCACTTGCCTCTAAGGGGCCGAAAACAAAAAAAAGTTATGTTGTAGAACGTGTTTTTTACGATTTTTTCACATTCAAATTTATATTTCACATGTTTTAACTTTAAAAAAAAATCTGAAAAAAATCAGGTAACATCCTCACGTACCAAACAATTTTTTTGAAGCGTTGGGGCGGTTCAAAATATAATTTTTATAGTCGAAAAAATTAAAATCACGTTTCCCACTATTTTTTTTACTTTTGTCACTTGAGCGACCTGTTAGATTCAATCAAAGAAGGTCTAGTTTCGCGCAAAATTCATTTTTTCAGGTCCCCGATAACATACTAAAAGAGCAGGTGAAAAAAAATGTTCGTGCATTTTGACACAGTCTAATGCACCCTATGCACGCCACCCATGTCTAAATTATAAAACTAGTTAATTACAGTGTAATAATTACTAATAAATCAATAGAAAGTCATTGCGCCTCACCTAGGGCTCTAATTACATCGATTTGTAGGTGCCTCATAAAATGCACTAAAAAAGCACTAAAATTTACCTTATTTTTGCCTCCCACGGCCGCAAAAAAAATCGTAGGGGGCTGTATGACCTCTATGAGTGAGAGGCTCCTTTAGTGCGTACTACAAAATACCTGTAAATTGATGTACTGAGCCCTCCAGGTGGGTGTAGTGCATATGGGGAAGGTTTTAGAGTGGGCAATCTCTAATTTGTAGTAAGCAATTCTCTCTCTCCCTCTTCTCACTCACTCACTCTCTATCGCTCTCCCCCTCTCTCTCTATCGCTCTCCCCCTCTCTCTCTCACCCTCTCTCTCACCCTCTCTCTCTCACCCTCTCTCTCTCACCCTCTCTCTCTCACCCTCTCTCTCTCACCCTCTCTCTCTCTCACTCACCCTCTCTCTCTCACTCACCCTCTCTCTCTCACTCACTCACTCTCTATCGCTCTCCCCCTCTCTCTCTATCGCTCTCCCCCTCTCTCTCTCACTCTCTCTCTCACTCACCCTCTCTCTCTCACTCACCCTCTCTCTCACTCACCCTCTCTCTCTCACTCACCCTCTCTCTCTCACTCACCCTCTCTCTCTCACTCACCCTCTCTCTCTCACTCACCCTCTCTCTCTCACTCACCCTCTCTCTCTCACTCACCCTCTCTCTCTCACTCACCCTCTCTCTCTCACTCACCCTCTCTCTCTCACTCACCCTCTCTCTCTCACTCACCCTCTCTCTCTCACTCACCCTCTCTCTCTCTCACCCTCTCTCTCTCACCCTCTCTCTCTCACCCTCTCTCTCTCACCCTCTCTTTCCGAGGAAGAGCGAGCGAGACCGAGGAGGAGCAAACGAGACCGAGGAGGAGCAAGCGAGACCGAGGAGGAGCGAGCGAGACCGAGGAGGAGCGAGCGAGACCGAGGAAGAGCGAGCGAGACCGAGGAAGAGCGAGCGAGATCGAGGAGGAGCGAGCGAGACCGAGGAAGAGCGAGCGAGACAGAGGAGGAGCGAGCGAGACCGAGGAGGAGCGAGCGAGACCGAGGAGGAGCGAGCGAGACCGAGGAGGAGCAAGCGAGACCGAGGAAGAGCGAGCGAGACCGAGGAAGAGCGAGCGAGACCGAGGAAGAGCGAGCGAGACCGAGGAGGAGCGAGCGAGACCGAGGAGAAGCGAGCGAGACCGAGGAGGAGCGAGCGAGACCGAGGAGAAGCGAGCGAGACCGAGGAGGAGCGAGCGAGACCGAGGAAGAGCGAGCGAGCGAGACCGAGGAGCGAGCGGGACCGAGGAGCGAGCGAGACCGAGGAGCGAGCGAGACCGAGGAACAGCGAAGGAGCCGACGAAGAGCGAGCGAGACCGAGGAAGAACGAGCGAACCAACGAAGAGCGACCGAGGAACAGCCAAGGAGCCGACGAAGAGCGAGCGAGACCGTGGAAGAGTAGGCTAGACCGAGGAACAGAGAGCGAGCGAGCTAGACCGAGCGACCGAGGAAGAGTGACCGGGCAAAGAATACCGAGCAAGCGCGAACAAGTTTCCGAAGAAGCGAGAGCGACCGAGGAAGAGTGACCGGGCAAAGAATAACGAGCAAGTCTCCGAAGAAGCGTGAGCGACCGAGGAAGAGTGACCGGGCAAAGAATACCGAGCAAGCGCGAACAACTTTCCGAAGAAGCGAGAGCGACCGAGGAAGAGTGACCGGGCAAAGAATACCGAGTAAGCGCGAACAAGTTTCCGAAGAAGCGTGAGCGACCGAGGAAGAGTGACCGGGCAAAGAATACCGAGCAAGCGCGAACAACTTTCCGAAGAAGCGAGAGCGACCGAGGAAGAGTGACCGGGCAAAGAATACCGAGTAAGCGCGAACAAGTTTCCGAAGAAGCGAGAGCGACCGAGGAAGAGTGACCGGGCAAAGAATACCGAGCAAGCGCGAACAAGTTTCCGAAGAAGCGAGAGCGACCGAGGAAGAGTGACCGGCCAAAGTATACCGAGCAAGCGCGAACAAGTTTCCGAAGAAGCGAGAGCGACCGAGGAAGAGTGACCGGGCAAAGAATACCGAGTAAGCGCGAACAAGTTTCCGACGAAGCGAGAGCGACCGCGAACGAGAGACCGAGTGACCGTACACGCACCAACCCGACGAAGTGAACGCCACGAGCACGAGACCTCAACTGATTGAAAATCGCTTGGACTCTTTCTTTTATAGTTTTTTAAGTCCGACTTCAGATATTTTTTTGCGTTTTTTTTTTCATGAATTTTTTCACTTTTTCAGCCTTTTGGGGAGCCAACAGGCCCCCTTAGAGGCAAGTGAGATTTTTTTTATTATTTTTTAATTGTAGTAGGGACTGTTACGAAGATTTTACGGGGTCGTGGAGCCTCTTACGATTTGTTTTGGAGCTGTGGGAGGTAAAAAAAGAGGGTTTTATTAGTGTTTTTTTAGTGCATTTTACAGTGCACCTACAAATTGATGTAATTAGCCCCCCAGGTGAGGTGCAATGACTTTTGTTTGATTAATTATGAATTATTACAATTAAATCACCTAATTGCATAATTATGACATGGGTGGCGTGCATATGGTAAAAGTCCTGGGGGCTCCCCAATGTTGCCCCCCACCATATGAACCGTGTGCACGCCACCCATGTCGTAATTATGCAATTAGCTGATCTAATTGTAATAATTCATAATTAATAAAAAAAAACTCATTACACCTCACCTGGGCGGCTAATTACATCATTTTGTAGGTGCATTGTAAAATGCACTAAAAAACCCACTAAAAAAGGCCACTTTTTTACCTCCCACGGCGCCAAAACAAATCGTAGGCGGCTCCACGACCCCTTCGTAACAGTCCCTACTATAATTAAAAAATAACGAAAAAATCCTCACTTGCCTCTAAGAGGGCCAGGGAGCTCCCCAAGGGCCTGCAAATTGTAAAATGCACTTATCCATTTCATACTTCTACCCTACTCTTTACATGACGATAATTATATTTTCAGATTACTGGCAATCAAAATGTTACTTTCTTGTATATATTGACAGAAAATACAAATTTATTAGCATTATTCAAGATTCAATCAACAAAATATTTTCTAAAATCTAAATGAATAAATAAATAATCTTGTACCGAAATATGATCTTGATTTCAATTTTTCCTGTGTGTAAGAATTGATTTTTCACTGAGTTATACCACGTACTTGATTTTCCTGTAGGGTGTGTTTGATGAAAGTTTTGCGATCGCAGTAGAAATTATTTTTTACTACCGAATTAACTATAGCTTTGCTCATTAGTTTTCAGGACTGGACAGATTAGAACAAAATAGAAGAGAATCGTTCTAGGACTGACTAATGAACAAAGCATATAATACTTTGTGTACTTTTAATTTTAAATACATTCGGTATTTCTAGTTTTAAAAATAGCGCTGTGCAGTTATGAAGCCACTCACTTTCATGTTTAAACCTAATACAATTATTTTTAGCATACACGTACATAGGTCACTTAAAATAGATAGGAATTCCTTTTTGTTAAGGAAGAGTCAAAAATAGTATCGAAAAAATTGCATGCCAGATTTAATAATCAATGGAAATAATCAATAAAATAAAAATAGATAAATAATACCCATCGTCGTAATTTCTTTGCTCTAAGTCCGGGGAAGCTGAGCACAGGAATGATATGTAGATTTTCGCATTTTATAATATTTACAAGGGTAGCTTCCTGGATTTCAGAAGCACTAATGGGGATTGTTAACGCCTGGAGGCATTCTAAATCACCGGAAATGCAAGCAAGATGCAGGGGAGTGTTTCCATTTCTTCGCCTTCAAAGAATATCAGCACCTCCAATCAGAAGCAACCGAACAATCTTCGGTTGTACATTTTTTTTAGGCCCCTGTAAGGTGCAATGACTTTCTATCGATTGATTAGTAATTATTACATTGTAATTAACTAGTTTTATAATTTAGACATGGGTGGCGTGCATAGGGTGCATTTTAGGAGGGGGCAAACTTTAACCTTGAGATTTGACCCCCTTAGGGGCAAATGCGGATTTTTATTTTATTTTTTGCGTGTAGTACGCTTCAAGACGAAAATTTTGAGGGGTCAAACATGCTCCTACCATTTTTCTTGGGGCCGTGGTGACGATTTTAGTAAAGTGCATAAAGTGCATTTTACCTGTTGCAACCATAAATAAATTTTTTTGACCCCCTTAGAGGCAAGGTGGATTTTTTTTGTATTTTTCCCATGTAGTAGGGACCGTTACGCAAATTTTGAGCGGTTATACACCCTCCTACCATTTATTTTGAGGGCGTGGGAGGTAAATTAAGGTCAATTTTAATGCATTTTTAATGCATTTTTTGAGGCATGTGCAATTCGATGTAATTTGAGGCCCCTGTAAGGTGCAATGACTTTCTATCGATTGATTAGTAATTATTACATTGTAATTAACTAGTTTTATAATTTAGACATGGGTGGCGTGCATAGGGTGCATTTTAGGAGGGGGCAAACTTTAACCTTGAGATTTGACCCCCTTAGGGGCAAATGCGGATTTTTATTTTATTTTTTGCGTGTAGTACGCTTCAAGACGAAAATTTTGAGGGGTCAAACATCCTCCTACCATTTTTCTTGGGGCCGTGGTGACGATTTTAGTAAAGTGCATAAAGTGCATTTTACCTGTTGCAACCATAAATAAATTTTTTGACCCCCTTAGAGGCAAGGTGGATTTTTTTTTGTATTTTTCCCATGTAGTAGGGACCGTTACGCAAATTTTGAGCGGTTATACACCCTCCTACCATTTATTTTGAGGGCGTGGGAGGTAAATTAAGGTCAATTTTAATGCATTTTTAATGCATTTTTTGAGGCATGTGCAATTCGATGTAATTTGAGGCCCCTGTAAGGTGCAATGACTTTCTATCGATTGATTAGTAATTATTACATTGTAATTAACTAGTTTTATAATTTAGACATGGGTGGCGTGCATAGGGTGCATTTTAGGAGGGGGCAAACTTTAACCTTGAGATTTGACCCCCTTAGGGGCAAATGCGGATTTTTATTTTATTTTTTGCGTGTAGTACGCTTCAAGACGAAAATTTTGAGGGGTCAAATATCCTCCTACCATTTTTCTTGGGGCCGTGGTGACGATTTTAGTAAAGTGCATAAAGTGCATTTTACCTGTTGCAACCATAAATAAATTTTTTGACCCCCTTAGAGGCAAGGTGGATTTTTTTTTGTATTTTTCCCATGTAGTAGGGACCGTTACGCAAATTTTGAGCGGTTATACACCCTCCTACCATTTATTTTGAGGGCGTGGGAGGTAAATTAAGGTCAATTTTAATGCATTTTTAATGCATTTTTTGAGGCATGTGCAATTCGATGTAATTTGAGGCCCCTGTAAGGTGCAATGACTTTCTATCGATTGATTAGTAATTATTACATTGTAATTAACTAGTTTTATAATTTAGACATGGGTGGCGTGCATAGGGTGCATTTTAGGAGGGGGCAAACTTTAACCTTGAGATTTGACCCCTTTAGGGGCAAATGCGGATTTTTATTTTATTTTTTGCGTGTAGTACGCTTCAAGACGAAAATTTTGAGGGGTCAAACATCCTCCTACCATTTTTCTTGGGGCCGTGGTGACGATTTTAGTAAAGTGCATAAAGTGCATTTTACCTGTTGCAACCATAAATAAATTTTTTTGACCCCCTTAGAGGCAAGGTGGATTTTTTTTTGTATTTTTCCCATGTAGTAGGCACCGTTACGCAAATTTTGAGCGGTTATACACCCTCCTACCATTTATTTTGAGGGCGTGGGACGTAAATTAAGGTCAATTTTAATGCATTTTTAATGCATTTTTTGAGGCATGTGCAATTCGATGTAATTTGAGGCCCCTGTAAGGTGCAATGACTTTCTATCGATTGTTTAGTAATTATTACATTGTAATTAACTAGTTTTATAATTTAGACATGGGTGGCGTGCATAGGGTGCATTTTAGGAGGGGGCAAACTTTAACCTTGAGATTTGACCCCCTTAGGGGCAAATGCGGATTTTTATTTTATTTTTTGCGTGTAGTACGCTTCAAGACGAAAATTTTGAGGGGTCAAACATCCTCCTACCATTTTTCTTGGGGCCGTGGTGACCATTTTAGTAAAGTGCATAAAGTGCATTTTACCTGTTGCAACCATAAATAAATTTTTTTGACCCCCTTAGAGGCAAGGTGGATTTTTTTTTGTATTTTTCCCATGTAGTAGGCACCGTTACGCAAATTTTGAGCGGTTATACACCCTCCTACCATTTATTTTGAGGGCGTGGGAGGTAAATTAAGGTCAATTTTAATGCATTTTTAATGCATTTTTTGAGGCATGTGCAATTCGATGTAATTTGAGGCCCCTGTAAGGTGCAATGACTTTCTATCGATTGTTTAGTAATTATTACATTGTAGTTAACTAGTTTTATAATTTAGACATGGGTGGCGTGCATAGGGTGCATTTTAGGAGGGGGCAAACTTTAACCTTGAGATTTGACCCCCTTAGGGGCAAATGCGGATTTTTATTTTATTTTTTGCGTGTAGTACGCTTCAAGACGAAAATTTTGAGGGGTCAAACATCCTCCTACCATTTTTCTTGGGGCCGTGGTGACCATTTTAGTAAAGTGCATAAAGTGCATTTTACCTGTTGCAACCATAAATAAATTTTTTTGACCCCCTTAGAGGCAAGGTGGATTTTTTTTTGTATTTTTCCCATGTAGTAGGCACCGTTACGCAAATTTTGAGCGGTTATACACCCTCCTACCATTTATTTTGAGGGCGTGGGAGGTAAATTAAGGTCAATTTTAATGCATTTTTAATGCATTTTTTGAGGCATGTGCAATTCGATGTAATTTGAGGCCCCTGTAAGGTGCAATGACTTTCTATCGATTGTTTAGTAATTATTACATTGTAATTAACTAGTTTTATAATTTAGACATGGGTGGCGTGCATAGGGTGCATTTTAGGAGGGGGCAAACTTTAACCTTGAGATTTTACCCCCTTAGGGGCAAATGCGGATTTTTATTTTATTTTTTGCGTGTAGTACGCTTCAAGACGAAAATTTTGAGGGGTCAAACATCCTCCTACCATTTTTCTTGGGGCCGTGGTGACGATTTTAGTAAAGTGCATAAAGTGCATTTTACCTGTTGCAACCATAAATAAATTTTTTTGACCCCCTTAGAGGCAAGGTGGATTTTTTTTTGTATTTTTCCCATGTACTAGGCACCGTTACGCAAATTTTGAGCGGTTATACACCCTCCTACCATTTATTTTGAGGGCGTGGGACGTAAATTAAGGTCAATTTTAATGCATTTTTAATGCATTTTTTGAGGCATGTGCAATTCGATGTAATTTGAGGCCCCTGTAAGGTGCAATGACTTTCTATCGATTGTTTAGTAATTATTACATTGTAATTAACTAGTTTTATAATTTAGACATGGGTGGCGTGCATAGGGTGCATTTTAGGAGGGGGCAAACTTTAACCTTGAGATTTGACCCCCTTAGGGGCAAATGCGGATTTTTATTTTATTTTTTGCGTGTAGTACGCTTCAAGACGAAAATTTTGAGGGGTCAAACATCCTCCTACCATTTTTCTTGGGGCCGTGGTGACCATTTTAGTAAAGTGCATAAAGTGCATTTTACCTGTTGCAACCATAAATAAATTTTTTTGACCCCCTTAGAGGCAAGGTGGATTTTTTTTTGTATTTTTCCCATGTAGTAGGCACCGTTACGCAAATTTTGAGCGGTTATACACCCTCCTACCATTTATTTTGAGGGCGTGGGAGGTAAATTAAGGTCAATTTTAATGCATTTTTAATGCATTTTTTGAGGCATGTGCAATTCGATGTAATTTGAGGCCCCTGTAAGGTGCAATGACTTTCTATCGATTGTTTAGTAATTATTACATTGTAGTTAACTAGTTTTATAATTTAGACATGGGTGGCGTGCATAGGGTGCATTTTAGGAGGGGGCAAACTTTAACCTTGAGATTTGACCCCCTTAGGGGCAAATGCGGATTTTTATTTTATTTTTTGCGTGTAGTACGCTTCAAGACGAAAATTTTGAGGGGTCAAACATCCTCCTACCATTTTTCTTGGGGCCGTGGTGACCATTTTAGTAAAGTGCATAAAGTGCATTTTACCTGTTGCAACCATAAATAAATTTTTTTGACCCCCTTAGAGGCAAGGTGGATTTTTTTTTGTATTTTTCCCATGTAGTAGGCACCGTTACGCAAATTTTGAGCGGTTATACACCCTCCTACCATTTATTTTGAGGGCGTGGGAGGTAAATTAAGGTCAATTTTAATGCATTTTTAATGCATTTTTTGAGGCATGTGCAATTCGATGTAATTTGAGGCCCCTGTAAGGTGCAATGACTTTCTATCGATTGTTTAGTAATTATTACATTGTAATTAACTAGTTTTATAATTTAGACATGGGTGGCGTGCATAGGGTGCATTTTAGGAGGGGGCAAACTTTAACCTTGAGATTTTACCCCCTTAGGGGCAAATGCGGATTTTTATTTTATTTTTTGCGTGTAGTACGCTTCAAGACGAAAATTTTGAGGGGTCAAACATCCTCCTACCATTTTTCTTGGGGCCGTGGTGACCATTTTAGTAAAGTGCATAAAGTGCATTTTACCTGTTGCAACCATAAATAAATTTTTTTGACCCCCTTAGAGGCAAGGTGGATTTTTTTTTTGTATTTTTCCCATGTAGTAGGCACCGTTACGCAAATTTTGAGCGGTTATACACCCTCCTACCATTTATTTTGAGGGCGTGGGAGGTAAATTAAGGTCAATTTTAATGCATTTTTAATGCATTTTTTGAGGCATGTGCAATTCGATGTAATTTGAGGCCCCTGTAAGGTGCAATGACTTTCTATCGATTGTTTAGTAATTATTACATTGTAATTAACTAGTTTTATAATTTAGACATGGGTGGCGTGCATAGGGTGCATTTTAGGAGGGGGCAAACTTTAACCTTGAGATTTGACCCCCTTAGGGGCAAATGCGGATTTTTATTTTATTTTTTGCGTGTAGTACGCTTCAAGACGAAAATTTTGAGGGGTCAAACATGCTCCTACCATTTTTCTTGGGGCCGTGGTGACCATTTTAGTAAAGTGCATAAAGTGCATTTTACCTGTTGCAACCATAAATAAATTTTTTTGACCCCCTTAGAGGCAAGGTGGATTTTTTTTTGTATTTTTCCCATGTAGTAGGCACCGTTACGCAAATTTTGAGCGGTTATACACCCTCCTACCATTTATTTTGAGGGCGTGGGAGGTAAATTAAGGTCAATTTTAATGCATTTTTTGAGGCATGTGCAATTCGATGTAATTTGAGGCCCCTGTAAGGTGCAATGACTTTCTATCGATTGTTTAGTAATTATTACATTGTAATTAACTAGTTTTATAATTTAGACATGGGTGGCGTGCATAGGGTGCATTTTAGGAGGGGGCAAACTTTAACCTTGAGATTTGACCCCCTTAGGGGCAAATGCGGATTTTTATTTTATTTTTTGCGTGTAGTACGCTTCAAGACGAAAATTTTGAGGGGTCAAACATCCTCCTACCATTTTTCTTGGGGCCGTGGTGACCATTTTAGTAAAGTGCATTTTACCTGTTGCAACCATAAATAAATTTTTTTGACCCCCTTAGAGGCAAGGTGGATTTTTTTTTGTATTTTTCCCATGTAGTAGGCACCGTTACGCAAATTTTGAGCGGTTATACACCCTCCTACCATTTATTTTGAGGGCGTGGGACGTAAATTAAGGTCAATTTTAATGCATTTTTAATGCATTTTTTGAGGCATGTGCAATTCGATGTAATTTGAGGCCCCTGTAAGGTGCAATGACTTTCTATCGATTGTTTAGTAATTATTACATTGTAATTAACTAGTTTTATAATTTAGACATGGGTGGCGTGCATAGGGTGCATTTTAGGAGGGGGCAAACTTTAACCTTGAGATTTGACCCCCTTAGGGGCAAATGCGGATTTTTATTTTATTTTCTGCGTGTAGTACGCTTCAAGACGAAAATTTTGAGGGGTCAAACATCCTCCTACCATTTTTCTTGGGGCCGTGGTGACCATTTTAGTAAAGTGCATAAAGTGCATTTTACCTGTTGCAACCATAAATAAATTTTTTTGACCCCCTTAGAGGCAAGGTGGATTTTTTTTTGTATTTTTCCCATGTAGTAGGCACCGTTACGCAAATTTTGAGCGGTTATACACCCTCCTACCATTTATTTTGAGGGCGTGGGAGGTAAATTAAGGTCAATTTTAATGCATTTTTAATGCATTTTTTGAGGCATGTGCAATTCGATGTAATTTGAGGCCCCTGTAAGGTGCAATGACTTTCTATCGATTGTTTAGTAATTATTACATTGTAATTAACTAGTTTTATAATTTAGACATGGGTGGCGTGCATAGGGTGCATTTTAGGAGGGGGCAAACTTTAACCTTGAGATTTGACCCCCTTAGGGGCAAATGCGGATTTTTATTTTATTTTTTGCGTGTAGTACGCTTCAAGACGAAAATTTTGAGGGGTCAAACATCCTCCTACCATTTTTCTTGGGGCCGTGGTGACCATTTTAGTAAAGTGCATAAAGTGCATTTTACCTGTTGCAACCATAAATAAATTTTTTTGACCCCCTTAGAGGCAAGGTGGATTTTTTTTTGTATTTTTCCCATGTAGTAGGCACCGTTACGCAAATTTTGAGCGGTTATACACCCTCCTACCATTTATTTTGAGGGCGTGGGAGGTAAATTAAGGTCAATTTTAATGCATTTTTAATGCATTTTTTGAGGCATGTGCAATTCGATGTAATTTGAGGCCCCTGTAAGGTGCAATGACTTTCTATCGATTGTTTAGTAATTATTACATTGTAATTAACTAGTTTTATAATTTAGACATGGGTGGCGTGCATAGGGTGCATTTTAGGAGGGGGCAAACTTTAACCTTGAGATTTTACCCCCTTAGGGGCAAATGCGGATTTTTATTTTATTTTTTGCGTGTAGTACGCTTCAAGACGAAAATTTTGAGGGGTCAAACATCCTCCTACCATTTTTCTTGGGGCCGTGGTGACCATTTTAGTAAAGTGCATAAAGTGCATTTTACCTGTTGCAACCATAAATAAATTTTTTTGACCCCCTTAGAGGCAAGGTGGATTTTTTTTTTGTATTTTTCCCATGTAGTAGGCACCGTTACGCAAATTTTGAGCGGTTATACACCCTCCTACCATTTATTTTGAGGGCGTGGGAGGTAAATTAAGGTCAATTTTAATGCATTTTTAATGCATTTTTTGAGGCATGTGCAATTCGATGTAATTTGAGGCCCCTGTAAGGTGCAATGACTTTCTATCGATTGTTTAGTAATTATTACATTGTAATTAACTAGTTTTATAATTTAGACATGGGTGGCGTGCATAGGGTGCATTTTAGGAGGGGGCAAACTTTAACCTTGAGATTTGACCCCCTTAGGGGCAAATGCGGATTTTTATTTTATTTTTTGCGTGTAGTACGCTTCAAGACGAAAATTTTGAGGGGTCAAACATGCTCCTACCATTTTTCTTGGGGCCGTGGTGACCATTTTAGTAAAGTGCATAAAGTGCATTTTACCTGTTGCAACCATAAATAAATTTTTTTGACCCCCTTAGAGGCAAGGTGGATTTTTTTTTGTATTTTTCCCATGTAGTAGGCACCGTTACGCAAATTTTGAGCGGTTATACACCCTCCTACCATTTATTTTGAGGGCGTGGGAGGTAAATTAAGGTCAATTTTAATGCATTTTTTGAGGCATGTGCAATTCGATGTAATTTGAGGCCCCTGTAAGGTGCAATGACTTTCTATCGATTGTTTAGTAATTATTACATTGTAATTAACTAGTTTTATAATTTAGACATGGGTGGCGTGCATAGGGTGCATTTTAGGAGGGGGCAAACTTTAACCTTGAGATTTGACCCCCTTAGGGGCAAATGCGGATTTTTATTTTATTTTTTGCGTGTAGTACGCTTCAAGACGAAAATTTTGAGGGGTCAAACATCCTCCTACCATTTTTCTTGGGGCCGTGGTGACCATTTTAGTAAAGTGCATTTTACCTGTTGCAACCATAAATAAATTTTTTTGACCCCCTTAGAGGCAAGGTGGATTTTTTTTTGTATTTTTCCCATGTAGTAGGCACCGTTACGCAAATTTTGAGCGGTTATACACCCTCCTACCATTTATTTTGAGGGCGTGGGACGTAAATTAAGGTCAATTTTAATGCATTTTTAATGCATTTTTTGAGGCATGTGCAATTCGATGTAATTTGAGGCCCCTGTAAGGTGCAATGACTTTCTATCGATTGTTTAGTAATTATTACATTGTAATTAACTAGTTTTATAATTTAGACATGGGTGGCGTGCATAGGGTGCATTTTAGGAGGGGGCAAACTTTAACCTTGAGATTTGACCCCCTTAGGGGCAAATGCGGATTTTTATTTTATTTTTTGCGTGTAGTACGATTCAAGACGAAAATTTTGAGGGGTCAAACATCCTCCTACCATTTTTCTTGGGGCCGTGGTGACCATTTTAGTAAAGTGCATAAAGTGCATTTTACCTGTTGCAACCATAAATAAATTTTTTTGACCCCCTTAGAGGCAAGGTGGATTTTTTTTTGTATTTCGCCCATGTAGTAGGGACCGTTACGCAAATTTTGAGCGGTTATACACCCTCCTACCATTTATTTTGAGGGCGTGGGAGGTAAATTAAGGTCAATTTTAATGCATTTTTAATGCATTTTTTGAGGCATGTGCAATTCGATGTAATTTGAGGCCCCTGTAAGGTGCAATGACTTTCTATCGATTGTTTAGTAATTATTACATTGTAATTAACTAGTTTTATAATTTAGACATGGGTGGCGTGCATAGGGTGCATTTTAGGAGGGGGCAAACTTTAACCTTGAGATTTGACCCCCTTAGGGGCAAATGCGGATTTTTATTTTATTTTTTGCGTGTAGTACGCTTCAAGACGAAAATTTTGAGGGGTCAAACATCCTCCTACCATTTTTCTTGGGGCCGTGGTGACCATTTTAGTAAAGTGCATAAAGTGCATTTTACCTGTTGCAACCATAAATAAATTTTTTTGACCCCCTTAGAGGCAAGGTGGATCTTTTTTTGTATTTTTCCCATGTAGTAGGCACCGTTACGCAAATTTTGAGCGGTTATACACCCTCCTACCATTTATTTTGAGGGCGTGGGAGGTAAATTAAGGTCAATTTTAATGCATTTTTAATGCATTTTTTGAGGCATGTGCAATTCGATGTAATTTGAGGCCCCTGTAAGGTGCAATGACTTTCTATCGATTGTTTAGTAATTATTACATTGTAATTAACTAGTTTTATAATTTAGACATGGGTGGCGTGCATAGGGTGCATTTTAGGAGGGGGCAAACTTTAACCTTGAGATTTGACCCCCTTAGGGGCAAATGCGGATTTTTATTTTATTTTTTGCGTGTAGTACGCTTCAAGACGAAAATTTTGAGGGGTCAAACATGCTCCTACCATTTTTCTTGGGGCCGTGGTGACCATTTTAGTAAAGTGCATAAAGTGCATTTTACCTGTTGCAACCATAAATAAATTTTTTTGACCCCCTTAGAGGCAAGGTGGATTTTTTTTTGTATTTTTCCCATGTAGTAGGCACCGTTACGCAAATTTTGAGCGGTTATACACCCTCCTACCATTTATTTTGAGGGCGTGGGAGGTAAATTAAGGTCAATTTTAATGCATTTTTAATGCATTTTTTGAGGCATGTGCAATTCGATGTAATTTGAGGCCCCTATAAGGTGCAATGACTTTCTATCGATTGTTTAGTAATTATTACATTGTAATTAACTAGTTTTATAATTTAGACATGGGTGGCGTGCATAGGGTGCATTTTAGGAGGGGGCAAACTTTAACCTTGAGATTTGACCCCCTTAGGGGCAAATGCGGATTTTTATTTTATTTTTTGCGTGTAGTACGCTTCAAGACGAAAATTTTGAGGGGTCAAACATGCTCCTACCATTTTTCTTGGGGCCGTGGTGACCATTTTAGTAAAGTGCATAAAGTGCATTTTACCTGTTGCAACCATAAATAAATTTTTTTGACCCCCTTAGAGGCAAGGTGGATTTTTTTTGTATTTTTCCCATGTAGTAGGCACCGTTACGCAAATTTTGAGCGGTTATACACCCTCCTACCATTTATTTTGAGGGCGTGGGAGGTAAATTAAGGTCAATTTTAATGCATTTTTAATGCATTTTTTGAGGCATGTGCAATTCGATGTAATTTGAGGCCCCTGTAAGGTGCAATGACTTTCTATCGATTGTTTAGTAATTATTACATTGTAATTAACTAGTTTTATAATTTAGACATGGGTGGCGTGCATAGGGTGCATTTTAGGAGGGGGCAAACTTTAACCTTGAGATTTGACCCCCTTAGGGGCAAATGCGGATTTTTATTTTATTTTTTGCGTGTAGTACGATTCAAGACGAAAATTTTGAGGGGTCAAACATCCTCCTACCATTTTTCTTGGGGCCGTGGTGACCATTTTAGTAAAGTGCATAAAGTGCATTTTACCTGTTGCAACCATAAATAAATTTTTTTGACCCCCTTAGAGGCAAGGTGGATTTTTTTTTGTATTTTTCCACATGTAGTAGGCACCGTTACGCAAATTTTGAGCGGTTATACACCCTCCTACCATTTATTTTGAGGGCGTGGGAGGTAAATTAAGGTCAATTTTAATGCACTTTTAATGCATTTTTTGAGGCATGTGCAATTCGATGTAATTTGAGGCCCCTGTAAGGTGCAATGACTTTCTATCGATTGTTTAGAATTATTACATTGTAATTAACTAGTTTTATAATTTAGACATGGGTGGCGTGCATAGGGTGCATTTTAGGAGGGGGCAAACTTTAACCTTGAGATTTGACCCCCTTAGGGGCAAATGCGGATTTTTATTTTATTTTTTGCGTGTAGTACGCTTCAAGACGAAAATTTTGAGGGGTCAAACATGCTCCTACCATTTTTCTTGGGGCCGTGGTGACCATTTTAGTAAAGTGCATAAAGTGCATTTTACCTGTTGCAACCATAAATAAATTTTTTTGACCCCCTTAGAGGCTTGTGGATTTTTTTTTGTATTTTTCCCATGTAGTAGGCACCGTTACGCAAATTTTGAGCGGTTATACACCCTCCTACCATTTATTTTGAGGGCGTGGGAGGTAAATTAAGGTCAATTTTAATGCATTTTTAATGCATTTTTTGAGGCATGTGCAATTCGATGTAATTTGAGGCCCCTGTAAGGTGCAATGACTTTCTATCGATTGTTTAGTAATTATTACATTGTAATTAACTAGTTTTATAATTTAGACATGGGTGGCGTGCATAGGGTGCATTTTAGGAGGGGGCAAACTTTAACCTTGAGATTTGACCCCCTTAGGGGCAAATGCGGATTTTTATTTTATTTTTTGCGTGTAGTACGCTTCAAGACGAAAATTTTGAGGGGTCAAACATGCTCCTACCATTTTTCTTGGGGCCGTGGTGACCATTTTAGTAAAGTGCATAAAGTGCATTTTACCTGTTGCAACCATAAATAAATTTTTTTGACCCCCTTAGAGGCAAGGTGGATTTTTTTTTGTATTTTTCCCATGTAGTAGGCACCGTTACGCAAATTTTGAGCGGTTATACACCCTCCTACCATTTATTTTGAGGGCGTGGGAGGTAAATTAAGGTCAATTTTAATGCATTTTTAATGCATTTTTTGAGGCATGTGCAATTCGATGTAATTTGAGGCCCCTGTAAGGTGCAATGACTTTCTATCGATTGTTTAGTAATTATTACATTGTAATTAACTAGTTTTATAATTTAGACATGGGTGGCGTGCATAGGGTGCATTTTAGGAGGGGGCAAACTTTAACCTTGAGATTTGACCCCCTTAGGGGCAAATGCGGATTTTTATTTTATTTTTTGCGTGTAGTACGATTCAAGACGAAAATTTTGAGGGGTCAAACATCCTCCTACCATTTTTCTTGGGGCCGTGGTGACCATTTTAGTAAAGTGCATAAAGTGCATTTTACCTGTTGCAACCATAAATAAATTTTTTTGACCCCCTTAGAGGCAAGGTGGATTTTTTTTGTATTTTTCCCATGTAGTAGGCACCGTTACGCAAATTTTGAGCGGTTATACACCCTCCTACCATTTATTTTGAGGGCGTGGGAGGTAAATTAAGGTCAATTTTAATGCATTTTTAATGCATTTTTTGAGGCATGTGCAATTCGATGTAATTTGAGGCCCCTGTAAGGTGCAATGACTTTCTATCGATTGTTTAGTAATTATTACATTGTAATTAACTAGTTTTATAATTTAGACATGGGTGGCGTGCATAGGGTGCATTTTAGGAGGGGGCAAATTTTAACCTTGAGATTTGACCCCCTTAGGGGCAAATGCGGATTTTTATTTTATTTTTTGCGTGTAGTACGATTCAAGACGAAAATTTTGAGGGGTCAAACATCCTCCTACCATTTTTCTTGGGGCCGTGGTGACCATTTTAGTAAAGTGCATAAAGTGCATTTTACCTGTTGCAACCATAAATAAATTTTTTTGACCCCCTTAGAGGCAAGGTGGATTTTTTTTGTATTTTTCCCATGTAGTAGGCACCGTTACGCAAATTTTGAGCGGTTATACACCCTCCTACCATTTATTTTGAGGGCGTGGGAGGTAAATTAAGGTCAATTTTAATGCATTTTTAATGCATTTTTTGAGGCATGTGCAATTCGATGTAATTTGAGGCCCCTGTAAGGTGCAATGACTTTCTATCGATTGTTTAGTAATTATTACATTGTAATTAACTAGTTTTATAATTTAGACATGGGTGGCGTGCATAGGGTGCATTTTAGGAGGGGGCAAACTTTAACCTTGAGATTTGACCCCCTTAGGGGCAAATGCGGATTTTTATTTTATTTTTTGCGTGTAGTACGCTTCAAGACGAAAATTTTGAGGGGTCAAACATGCTCCTACCATTTTTCTTGGGGTCGTGGTGACCATTTTAGTAAAGTGCATAAAGTGCATAAAGTGCATTTTACCTGTTGCAACCATAAATAAATTTTTTTGACCCCCTTAGAGGCAAGGTGGATTTTTTTTTGTATTTTTCCCATGTAGTAGGCACCGTTACGCAAATTTTGAGCGGTTATACACCCTCCTACCATTTATTTTGAGGGCGTGGGAGGTAAATTAAGGTCAATTTTAATGCATTTTTAATGCATTTTTTGAGGCATGTGCAATTCGATGTAATTTGAGGCCCCTGTAAGGTGCAATGACTTTCTATCGATTGTTTAGTAATTATTACATTGTAATTAACTAGTTTTATAATTTAGACATGGGTGGCGTGCATAGGGTGCATTTTAGGAGGGGGCAAACTTTAACCTTGAGATTTGACCCCCTTAGGGGCAAATGCGGATTTTTATTTTATTTTTTGCGTGTAGTACGATTCAAGACGAAAATTTTGAGGGGTCAAACATCCTCCTACCATTTTTCTTGGGGCCGTGGTGACCATTTTAGTAAAGTGCATAAAGTGCATTTTACCTGTTGCAACCATAAATAAATTTTTTTGACCCCCTTAGAGGCAAGGTGGATTTTTTTTGTATTTTTCCCATGTAGTAGGCACCGTTACGCAAATTTTGAGCGGTTATACACCCTCCTACCATTTATTTTGAGGGCGTGGGAGGTAAATTAAGGTCAATTTTAATGCATTTTTAATGCATTTTTTGAGGCATGTGCAATTCGATGTAATTTGAGGCCCCTGTAAGGTGCAATGACTTTCTATCGATTGTTTAGTAATTATTACATTGTAATTAACTAGTTTTATAATTTAGACATGGGTGGCGTGCATAGGGTGCATTTTAGGAGGGGGCAAACTTTAACCTTGAGATTTGACCCCCTTAGGGGCAAATGCGGATTTTTATTTTATTTTTTGCGTGTAGTACGCTTCAAGACGAAAATTTTGAGGGGTCAAACATCCTCCTACCATTTTTCTTGGGGCCGTGGTGACCATTTTAGTAAAGTGCATAAAGTGCATTTTACCTGTTGCAACCATAAATAAATTTTTTTGACCCCCTTAGAGGCAAGGTGGATCTTTTTTTGTATTTTTCCCATGTAGTAGGCACCGTTACGCAAATTTTGAGCGGTTATACACCCTCCTACCATTTATTTTGAGGGCGTGGGAGGTAAATTAAGGTCAATTTTAATGCATTTTTAATGCATTTTTTGAGGCATGTGCAATTCGATGTAATTTGAGGCCCCTGTAAGGTGCAATGACTTTCTATCGATTGTTTAGTAATTATTACATTGTAATTAACTAGTTTTATAATTTAGACATGGGTGGCGTGCATAGGGTGCATTTTAGGAGGGGGCAAACTTTAACCTTGAGATTTGACCCCCTTAGGGGCAAATGCGGATTTTTATTTTATTTTTTGCGTGTAGTACGCTTCAAGACGAAAATTTTGAGGGGTCAAACATCCTCCTACCATTTTTCTTGGGGCCGTGGTGACCATTTTAGTAAAGTGCATAAAGTGCATTTTACCTGTTGCAACCATAAATAAATTTTTTTGACCCCCTTAGAGGCAAGGTGGATTTTTTTTTGTATTTTTCCCATGTAGTAGGCACCGTTACGCAAATTTTGAGCGGTTATACACCCTCCTACCATTTATTTTGAGGGCGTGGGAGGTAAATTAAGGTCAATTTTAATGCATTTTTAATGCATTTTTTGAGGCATGTGCAATTCGATGTAATTTGAGGCCCCTGTAAGGTGCAATGACTTTCTATCGATTGTTTAGTAATTATTACATTGTAATTAACTAGTTTTATAATTTAGACATGGGTGGCGTGCATAGGGTGCATTTTAGGAGGGGGCAAACTTTAACCTTGAGATTTGACCCCCTTAGGGGCAAATGCGGATTTTTATTTTATTTTTTGCGTGTAGTACGCTTCAAGACGAAAATTTTGAGGGGTCAAACATCCGCCTACCATTTTTCTTGGGGCCGTGGTGACCATTTTAGTAAAGTGCATAAAGTGCATTTTACCTGTTGCAACCATAAATAAATTTTTTTGACCCCCTTAGAGGCAAGGTGGATTTTTTTTTGTATTTTTCCCATGTAGTAGGCACCGTTACGCAAATTTTGAGCGGTTATACACCCTCCTACCATTTATTTTGAGGGCGTGGGAGGTAAATTAAGGTCAATTTTAATGCATTTTTAATGCATTTTTTGAGGCATGTGCAATTCGATGTAATTTGAGGCCCCTGTAAGGTGCAATGACTTTCTATCGATTGTTTAGTAATTATTACATTGTAATTAACTAGTTTTATAATTTAGACATGGGTGGCGTGCATAGGGTGCATTTTAGGAGGGGGCAAACTTTAACCTTGAGATTTGACCCCCTTAGGGGCAAATGCGGATTTTTATTTTATTTTTTGCGTGTAGTACGCTTCAAGACGAAAATTTTGAGGGGTCAAACATCCTCCTACCATTTTTCTTGGGGCCGTGGTGACCATTTTAGTAAAGTGCATAAAGTGCATTTTACCTGTTGCAACCATAAATAAATTTTTTTGACCCCCTTAGAGGCAAGGTGGATTTTTTTTGTATTTTTCCCATGTAGTAGGCACCGTTACGCAAATTTTGAGCGGTTATACACCCTCCTACCATTTATTTTGAGGGCGTGGGAGGTAAATTAAGGTCAATTTTAATGCATTTTTAATGCATTTTTTGAGGCATGTGCAATTCGATGTAATTTGAGGCCCCTGTAAGGTGCAATGACTTTCTATCGATTGTTTAGTAATTATTACATTGTAATTAACTAGTTTTATAATTTAGACATGGGTGGCGTGCATAGGGTGCATTTTAGGAGGGGGCAAACTTTAACCTTGAGATTTGACCCCCTTAGGGGCAAATGCGGATTTTTATTTTATTTTTTGCGTGTAGTACGCTTCAAGACGAAAATTTTGAGGGGTCAAACATCCTCCTACCATTTTTCTTGGGGCCGTGGTGACCATTTTAGTAAAGTGCATAAAGTGCATTTTACCTGTTGCAACCATAAATAAATTTTTTTGACCCCCTTAGAGGCAAGGTGGATTTTTTTTTGTATTTTTCCCATGTAGTAGGCACCGTTACGCAAATTTTGAGCGGTTATACACCCTCCTACCATTTATTTTGAGGGCGTGGGAGGTAAATTAAGGTCAATTTTAATGCATTTTTAATGCATTTTTTGAGGCATGTGCAATTCGATGTAATTTGAGGCCCCTGTAAGGTGCAATGACTTTCTATCGATTGTTTAGTAATTATTACATTGTAATTAACTAGTTTTATAATTTAGACATGGGTGGCGTGCATAGGGTGCATTTTAGGAGGGGGCAAACTTTAACCTTGAGATTTGACCCCCTTAGGGGCAAATGCGGATTTTTATTTTATTTTTTGCGTGTAGTACGCTTCAAGACGAAAATTTTGAGGGGTCAAACATCCTCCTACCATTTTTCTTGGGGCCGTGGTGACCATTTTAGTAAAGTGCATAAAGTGCATTTTACCTGTTGCAACCATAAATAAATTTTTTTGACCCCCTTAGAGGCAAGGTGGATTTTTTTTTGTATTTTTCCCATGTAGTAGGCACCGTTACGCAAATTTTGAGCGGTTATACACCCTCCTACCATTTATTTTGAGGGCGTGGGAGGTAAATTAAGGTCAATTTTAATGCATTTTTAATGCATTTTTTGAGGCATGTGCAATTCGATGTAATTTGAGGCCCCTGTAAGGTGCAATGACTTTCTATCGATTGTTTAGTAATTATTACATTGTAATTAACTAGTTTTATAATTTAGACATGGGTGGCGTGCATAGGGTGCATTTTAGGAGGGGGCAAACTTTAACCTTGAGATTTGACCCCCTTAGGGGCAAATGCGGATTTTTATTTTATTTTTTGCGTGTAGTACGCTTCAAGACGAAAATTTTGAGGGGTCAAACATGCTCCTACCATTTTTCTTGGGGCCGTGGTGACCATTTTAGTAAAGTGCATAAAGTGCATTTTACCTGTTGCAACCATAAATAAATTTTTTTGACCCCCTTAGAGGCAAGGTGGATTTTTTTTTGTATTTTTCCCATGTAGTAGGCACCGTTACGCAAATTTTGAGCGGTTATACACCCTCCTACCATTTATTTTGAGGGCGTGGGAGGTAAATTAAGGTCAATTTTAATGCATTTTTAATGCATTTTTTGAGGCATGTGCAATTCGATGTAATTTGAGGCCCCTGTAAGGTGCAATGACTTTCTATCGATTGTTTAGTAATTATTACATTGTAATTAACTAGTTTTATAATTTAGACATGGGTGGCGTGCATAGGGTGCATTTTAGGAGGGGGCAAACTTTAACCTTGAGATTTGACCCCCTTAGGGGCAAATGCGGATTTTTATTTTATTTTTTGCGTGTAGTACGCTTCAAGACGAAAATTTTGAGGGGTCAAACATGCTCCTACCATTTTTCTTGGGGCCGTGGTGACCATTTTAGTAAAGTGCATTTTACCTGTTGCAACCATAAATAAATTTTTTTGACCCCCTTAGAGGCAAGGTGGATTTTTTTTTGTATTTTTCCCATGTAGTAGGCACCGTTACGCAAATTTTGAGCGGTTATACACCCTCCTACCATTTATTTTGAGGGCGTGGGAGGTAAATTAAGGTCAATTTTAATGCATTTTTAATGCATTTTTTGAGGCATGTGCAATTCGATGTAATTTGAGGCCCCTGTAAGGTGCAATGACTTTCTATCGATTGTTTAGTAATTATTACATTGTAATTAACTAGTTTTATAATTTAGACATGGGTGGCGTGCATAGGGTGCATTTTAGGAGGGGACAAACTTTAACCTTGAGATTTGACCCCCTTAGGGGCAAATGCGGATTTTTATTTTATTTTTTGCGTGTAGTACGCTTCAAGACGAAAATTTTGAGGGGTCAAACATGCTCCTACCATTTTTCTTGGGGCCGTGGTGACCATTTTAGTAAAGTGCATAAAGTGCATTTTACCTGTTGCAACCATAAATAAATTTTTTTGACCCCCTTAGAGGCAAGGTGGATTTTTTTTTGTATTTTTCCCATGTAGTAGGCACCGTTACGCAAATTTTGAGCGGTTATACACCCTCCTACCATTTATTTTGAGGGCGTGGGAGGTAAATTAAGGTCAATTTTAATGCATTTTTAATGCATTTTTTGAGGCATGTGCAATTCGATGTAATTTGAGGCCCCTGTAAGGTGCAATGACTTTCTATCGATTGTTTAGAATTATTACATTGTAATTAACTAGTTTTATAATTTAGACATGGGTGGCGTGCATAGGGTGCATTTTAGGAGGGGGCAAACTTTAACCTTGAGATTTGACCCCCTTAGGGGCAAATGCGGATTTTTATTTTATTTTTTGCGTGTAGTACGCTTCAAGACGAAAATTTTGAGGGGTCAAACATGCTCCTACCATTTTTCTTGGGGCCGTGGTGACCATTTTAGTAAAGTGCATAAAGTGCATTTTACCTGTTGCAACCATAAATAAATTTTTTTGACCCCCTTAGAGGCAAGGTGGATTTTTTTTTGTATTTTTCCCATGTAGTAGGCACCGTTACGCAAATTTTGAGCGGTTATACACCCTCCTACCATTTATTTTGAGGGCGTGGGAGGTAAATTAAGGTCAATTTTAATGCATTTTTAATGCATTTTTTGAGGCATGTGCAATTCGATGTAATTTGAGGCCCCTGTAAGGTGCAATGACTTTCTATCGATTGTTTAGTAATTATTACATTGTAATTAACTAGTTTTATAATTTAGACATGGGTGGCGTGCATAGGGTGCATTTTAGGAGGGGGCAAACTTTAACCTTGAGATTTGACCCCCTTAGGGGCAAATGCGGATTTTTATTTTATTTTTTGCGTGTAGTACGCTTCAAGACGAAAATTTTGAGGGGTCAAACATGCTCCTACCATTTTTCTTGGGGCCGTGGTGACCATTTTAGTAAAGTGCATAAAGTGCATTTTACCTGTTGCAACCATAATAAATTTTTTTGACCCCCTTAGAGGCAAGGTGGATTTTTTTTTGTATTTTTCCCATGTAGTAGGAACCGTTACGCAAATTTTGAGCGGTTATACACCCTCCTACCATTTATTTTGAGGGCGTGGGAGGTAAATTAAGGTCAATTTTAATGCATTTTTAATGCATTTTTTGAGGCATGTGCAATTCGATGTAATTTGAGGCCCCTGTAAGGTGCAATGACTTTCTATCGATTGTTTAGTAATTATTACATTGTAATTAACTAGTTTTATAATTTAGACATGGGTGGCGTGCATAGGGTGCATTTTAGGAGGGGACAAACTTTAACCTTGAGATTTGACCCCCTTAGGGGCAAATGCGGATTTTTATTTTATTTTTTGCGTGTAGTACGCTTCAAGACGAAAATTTTGAGGGGTCAAACATGCTCCTACCATTTTTCTTGGGGCCGTGGTGACCATTTTAGTAAAGTGCATAAAGTGCATTTTGCCTGTTGCAACCATAAATAAATTTTTTTGACCCCCTTAGAGGCAAGGTGGATTTTTTTTTGTATTTTTCCCATGTAGTAGGCACCGTTACGCAAATTTTGAGCGGTTATACACCCTCCTACCATTTATTTTGAGGGCGTGGGAGGTAAATTAAGGTCAATTTTAATGCATTTTTAATGCATTTTTTGAGGCATGTGCAATTCGATGTAATTTGAGGCCCCTGTAAGGTGCAATGACTTTCTATCGATTGTTTAGTAATTATTACATTGTAATTAACTAGTTTTATAATTTAGACATGGGTGGCGTGCATAGGGTGCATTTTAGGAGGGGGCAAACTTTAACCTTGAGATTTGACCCCCTTAGGGGCAAATGCGGATTTTTATTTTATTTTTTGCGTGTAGTACGCTTCAAGACGAAAATTTTGAGGGGTCAAACATCCTCCTACCATTTTTCTTGGGGCCGTGGTGACCATTTTAGTAAAGTGCATAAAGTGCATTTTACCTGTTGCAACCATAAATAAATTTTTTTGACCCCCTTAGAGGCAAGGTGGATTTTTTTTTGTATTTTTCCCATGTAGTAGGCACCGTTACGCAAATTTTGAGCGGTTATACACCCTCCTACCATTTATTTTGAGGGCGTGGGAGGTAAATTAAGGTCAATTTTAATGCATTTTTAATGCATTTTTTGAGGCATGTGCAATTCGATGTAATTTGAGGCCCCTGTAAGGTGCAATGACTTTCTATCGATTGTTTAGTAATTATTACATTGTAATTAACTAGTTTTATAATTTAGACATGGGTGGCGTGCATAGGGTGCATTTTAGGAGGGGGCAAACTTTAACCTTGAGATTTGACCCCCTTAGGGGCAAATGCGGATTTTTATTTTATTTTTTGCGTGTAGTACGCTTCAAGACGAAAATTTTGAGGGGTCAAACATGCTCCTACCATTTTTCTTGGGGCCGTGGTGACCATTTTAGTAAAGTGCATAAAGTGCATTTTACCTGTTGCAACCATAAATAAATTTTTTTGACCCCCTTAGAGGCAAGGTGGATTTTTTTTTGTATTTTTCCCATGTAGTAGGCACCGTTACGCAAATTTTGAGCGGTTATATACCCTCCTACCATTTATTTTGAGGGCGTGGGAGGTAAATTAAGGTCAATTTTAATGCATTTTTAATGCATTTTTTGAGGCATGTGCAATTCGATGTAATTTGAGGCCCCTGTAAGGTGCAATGACTTTCTATCGATTGTTTAGAATTATTACATTGTAATTAACTAGTTTTATAATTTAGACATGGGTGGCGTGCATAGGGTGCATTTTAGGAGGGGGCAAACTTTAACCTTGAGATTTGACCCCCTTAGGGGCAAATGCGGATTTTTATTTTATTTTTTGCGTGTAGTACGCTTCAAGACGAAAATTTTGAGGGGTCAAACATGCTCCTACCATTTTTCTTGGGGCCGTGGTGACCATTTTAGTAAAGTGCATAAAGTGCATTTTACCTGTTGCAACCATAAATAATTTTTTTTGACCCCCTTAGAGGCAAGGTGGATTTTTTTTTGTATTTTTCCCATGTAGTAGGCACCGTTACGCAAATTTTGAGCGGTTATACACCCTCCTACCATTTATTTTGAGGGCGTGGGAGGTAAATTAAGGTCAATTTTAATGCATTTTTAATGCATTTTTTGAGGCATGTGCAATTCGATGTAATTTGAGGCCCCTGTAAGGTGCAATGACTTTCTATCGATTGTTTAGTAATTATTACATTGTAATTAACTAGTTTTATAATTTAGACATGGGTGGCGTGCATAGGGTGCATTTTAGGAGGGGGCAAACTTTAACCTTGAGATTTGACCCCCTTAGGGGCAAATGCGGATTTTTATTTTATTTTTTGCGTGTAGTACGCTTCAAGGCGAAAATTTTGAGGGGTCAAACATGCTCCTACCATTTTTCTTGGGGCCGTGGTGACCATTTTAGTAAAGTGCATAAAGTGCATTTTACCTGTTGCAACCATAAATAAATTTTTTTGACCCCCTTAGAGGCAAGGTGGATTTTTTTTTGTATTTTTCCCATGTAGTAGGCACCGATACGCAAATTTTGAGCGGTTATACACCCTCCTACCATTTATTTTGAGGGCGTGGGAGGTAAATTAAGGTCAATTTTAATGCATTTTTAATGCATTTTTTGAGGCATGTGCAATTCGATGTAATTTGAGGCCCCTGTAAGGTGCAATGACTTTCTATCGATTGTTTAGTAATTATTACATTGTAATTAACTAGTTTTATAATTTAGACATGGGTGGCGTGCATAGGGTGCATTTTAGGAGGGGGCAAACTTTAACCTTGAGATTTGACCCCCTTAGGGGCAAATGCGGATTTTTATTTTATTTTTTGCGTGTAGTACGCTTCAAGACGAAAATTTTGAGGGGTCAAACATGCTCCTACCATTTTTCTTGGGGCCGTGGTGACCATTTTAGTAAAGTGCATAAAGTGCATTTTACCTGTTGCAACCATAAATAAATTTTTTTGACCCCCTTAGAGGCAAGGTGGATTTTTTTTTGTATTTTTCCCATGTAGTAGGCACCGTTACGCAAATTTTGAGCGGTTATACACCCTCCTACCATTTATTTTGAGGGCGTGGGAGGTAAATTAAGGTCAATTTTAATGCATTTTTAATGCATTTTTTGAGGCATGTGCAATTCGATGTAATTTGAGGCCCCTGTAAGGTGCAATGACTTTCTATCGATTGTTTAGTAATTATTACATTGTAATTAACTAGTTTTATAATTTAGACATGGGTGGCGTGCATAGGGTGCATTTTAGGAGGGGGCAAACTTTAACCTTGAGATTTGACCCCCTTAGGGGCAAATGCGGATTTTTATTTTATTTTTTGCGTGTAGTACGCTTCAAGACGAAAATTTTGAGGGGTCAAACATGCTCCTACCATTTTTCTTGGGGCCGTGGTGACCATTTTAGTAAAGTGCATAAAGTGCATTTTACCTGTTGCAACCATAAATAATTTTTTTTGACCCCCTTAGAGGCAAGGTGGATTTTTTTTTGTATTTTTCCCATGTAGTAGGCACCGTTACGCAAATTTTGAGCGGTTATACACCCTCCTACCATTTATTTTGAGGGCGTGGGAGGTAAATTAAGGTCAATTTTAATGCATTTTTAATGCATTTTTTGAGGCATGTGCAATTCGATGTAATTTGAGGCCCCTGTAAGGTGCAATGACTTTCTATCGATTGTTTAGTAATTATTACATTGTAATTAACTAGTTTTATAATTTAGACATGGGTGGCGTGCATAGGGTGCATTTTAGGAGGGGGCAAACTTTAACCTTGAGATTTGACCCCCTTAGGGGCAAATGCGGATTTTTATTTTATTTTTTGCGTGTAGTACGCTTCAAGACGAAAATTTTGAGGGGTCAAACATGCTCCTACCATTTTTCTTGGGGCCGTGGTGACCATTTTAGTAAAGTGCATAAAGTGCATTTTACCTGTTGCAACCATAAATAAATTTTTTTGACCCCCTTAGAGGCAAGGTGGATTTTTTTTTGTATTTTTCCCATGTAGTAGGCACCGTTACGCAAATTTTGAGCGGTTATACACCCTCCTACCATTTATTTTGAGGGCGTGGGAGGTAAATTAAGGTCAATTTTAATGCATTTTTAATGCATTTTTTGAGGCATGTGCAATTCGATGTAATTTGAGGCCCCTGTAAGGTGCAATGACTTTCTATCGATTGTTTAGTAATTATTACATTGTAATTAACTAGTTTTATAATTTAGACATGGGTGGCGTGCATAGGGTGCATTTTAGGAGGGGGCAAACTTTAACCTTGAGATTTGACCCCCTTAGGGGCAAATGCGGATTTTTATTTTATTTTTTGCGTGTAGTACGCTTCAAGACGAAAATTTTGAGGGGTCAAACATGCTCCTACCATTTTTCTTGGGGCCGTGGTGACCATTTTAGTAAAGTGCATTTTACCTGTTGCAACCATAAATAAATTTTTTTGACCCCCTTAGAGGCAAGGTGGATTTTTTTTTGTATTTTTCCCATGTAGTAGGCACCGTTACGCAAATTTTGAGCGGTTATACACCCTCCTACCATTTATTTTGAGGGCGTGGGAGGTAAATTAAGGTCAATTTTAATGCATTTTTAATGCATTTTTTGAGGCATGTGCAATTCGATGTAATTTGAGGCCCCTGTAAGGTGCAATGACTTTCTATCGATTGTTTAGTAATTATTACATTGTAATTAACTAGTTTTATAATTTAGACATGGGTGGCGTGCATAGGGTGCATTTTAGGAGGGGACAAACTTTAACCTTGAGATTTGACCCCCTTAGGGGCAAATGCGGATTTTTATTTTATTTTTTGCGTGTAGTACGCTTCAAGACGAAAATTTTGAGGGGTCAAACATGCTCCTACCATTTTTCTTGGGGCCGTGGTGACCATTTTAGTAAAGTGCATAAAGTGCATTTTACCTGTTGCAACCATAAATAAATTTTTTTGACCCCCTTAGAGGCAAGGTGGATTTTTTTTTGTATTTTTCCCATGTAGTAGGCACCGTTACGCAAATTTTGAGCGGTTATACACCCTCCTACCATTTATTTTGAGGGCGTGGGAGGTAAATTAAGGTCAATTTTAATGCATTTTTAATGCATTTTTTGAGGCATGTGCAATTCGATGTAATTTGAGGCCCCTGTAAGGTGCAATGACTTTCTATCGATTGTTTAGAATTATTACATTGTAATTAACTAGTTTTATAATTTAGACATGGGTGGCGTGCATAGGGTGCATTTTAGGAGGGGGCAAACTTTAACCTTGAGATTTGACCCCCTTAGGGGCAAATGCGGATTTTTATTTTATTTTTTGCGTGTAGTACGCTTCAAGACGAAAATTTTGAGGGGTCAAACATGCTCCTACCATTTTTCTTGGGGCCGTGGTGACCATTTTAGTAAAGTGCATAAAGTGCATTTTACCTGTTGCAACCATAAATAAATTTTTTTGACCCCCTTAGAGGCAAGGTGGATTTTTTTTTGTATTTTTCCCATGTAGTAGGAACCGTTACGCAAATTTTGAGCGGTTATACACCCTCCTACCATTTATTTTGAGGGCGTGGGAGGTAAATTAAGGTCAATTTTAATGCATTTTTAATGCATTTTTTGAGGCATGTGCAATTCGATGTAATTTGAGGCCCCTGTAAGGTGCAATGACTTTCTATCGATTGTTTAGTAATTATTACATTGTAATTAACTAGTTTTATAATTTAGACATGGGTGGCGTGCATAGGGTGCATTTTAGGAGGGGGCAAACTTTAACCTTGAGATTTGACCCCCTTAGGGGCAAATGCGGATTTTTATTTTATTTTTTGCGTGTAGTACGCTTCAAGACGAAAATTTTGAGGGGTCAAACATGCTCCTACCATTTTTCTTGGGGCCGTGGTGACCATTTTAGTAAAGTGCATAAAGTGCATTTTGCCTGTTGCAACCATAAATAAATTTTTTTGACCCCCTTAGAGGCAAGGTGGATTTTTTTTTGTATTTTTCCCATGTAGTAGGCACCGTTACGCAAATTTTGAGCGGTTATACACCCTCCTACCATTTATTTTGAGGGCGTGGGAGGTAAATTAAGGTCAATTTTAATGCATTTTTAATGCATTTTTTGAGGCATGTGCAATTCGATGTAATTTGAGGCCCCTGTAAGGTGCAATGACTTTCTATCGATTGTTTAGTAATTATTACATTGTAATTAACTAGTTTTATAATTTAGACATGGGTGGCGTGCATAGGGTGCATTTTAGGAGGGGGCAAACTTTAACCTTGAGATTTGACCCCCTTAGGGGCAAATGCGGATTTTTATTTTATTTTTTGCGTGTAGTACGCTTCAAGACGAAAATTTTGAGGGGTCAAACATGCTCCTACCATTTTTCTTGGGGCCGTGGTGACCATTTTAGTAAAGTGCATAAAGTGCATTTTACCTGTTGCAACCATAAATAAATTTTTTTGACCCCCTTAGAGGCAAGGTGGATTTTTTTTTGTATTTTTCCCATGTAGTAGGCACCGTTACGCAAATTTTGAGCGGTTATACACCCTCCTACCATTTATTTTGAGGGCGTGGGAGGTAAATTAAGGTCAATTTTAATGCATTTTTAATGCATTTTTTGAGGCATGTGCAATTCGATGTAATTTGAGGCCCCTGTAAGGTGCAATGACTTTCTATCGATTGTTTAGTAATTATTACATTGTAATTAACTAGTTTTATAATTTAGACATGGGTGGCGTGCATAGGGTGCATTTTAGGAGGGGGCAAACTTTAACCTTGAGATTTGACCCCCTTAGGGGCAAATGCGGATTTTTATTTTATTTTTTGCGTGTAGTACGCTTCAAGACGAAAATTTTGAGGGGTCAAACATGCTCCTACCATTTTTCTTGGGGCCGTGGTGACCATTTTAGTAAAGTGCATAAAGTGCATTTTACCTGTTGCAACCATAAATAAATTTTTTTGACCCCCTTAGAGGCAAGGTGGATTTTTTTTTGTATTTTTCCCATGTAGTAGGCACCGTTACGCAAATTTTGAGCGGTTATACACCCTCCTACCATTTATTTTGAGGGCGTGGGAGGTAAATTAAGGTCAATTTTAATGCATTTTTAATGCATTTTTTGAGGCATGTGCAATTGTACCGACCTTCCTCCTGTCTCGGTGGATGGAGAGAACCTAACGGCTGACTCAACTCTCAATATCCTAGGGGTAACTTTAACGGAGCATCTGCGATGGAACGATCACATATTCCAAATCGCCAAACAAGCCTCCCAATGCCTTGGATTTCTCAAGAGATGCAAGTTACTCCTCCAGCCAGCCGCATTGGCTACAATATACAAATCCTACATTCGGCCGCGCCTCGAATACAACTCACATATCTGGGCAGGCGCCCCAAAAACCACCTTGGCTTGTCTCGACAAGGTGCAAAATCGTGCCCTCAAACTCATTGGTGATGGCCCCTTTCGCGCCTCCATAGACCCCTTGAGCCACCGTAGGAATGTAGCAGCCCTCTCCATACTTTATCGCTATTACCATGGCGACTGTTCCATCGAAATTCAGGACCTCCTGCCTGCACGGCAACACTTTTCCCGCAACACAAGACTAGCCCGCTCGGCTCACCCCCATACCCTACAGCCCCCTCGTTCACGCACAATACGGTTCAGAAGTTCGTTTATGAATAGAACAACTCGATTGTGGAATGATCTCCCGCAGTCGGTATTTCCGAACTCGTACAACATCTTAGAGTTCAAACGTGAGGTTCATCGTCATTTTCTTCTACACCCTCCAGACCCCCTCTAACCTTTCCTATTCTCCTCTATTCTTCAAACCAAGCTACTACTAGACATTGCACCATGAACTGAACGACATGACGGACTGGTAGTACAAAGGGTTACACCTAAGCTTGGTTTTTTCATATAAAAAAAAAAAAAAAAATTCGATGTAATTTGAGGCCCCTGTAAGGTGCAATGACTTTCTATCGATTGTTTAGTAATTATTACATTGTAATTAACTAGTTTTATAATTTAGACATGGGTGGCGTGCATAGGGTGCATTTTAGGAGGGGGCAAACTTTAACCTTGAGATTTGACCCCCTTAGGGGCAAATGCGGATTTTTATTTTATTTTTTGCGTGTAGTACGCTTCAAGACGAAAATTTTGAGGGGTCAAACATCCTCCTACCATTTTTCTTGGGGCCGTGGTGACCATTTTAGTAAAGTGCATAAAGTGCATTTTACCTGTTGCAACCATAAATAAATTTTTTTGACCCCCTTAGAGGCAAGGTGGATTTTTTTTTGTATTTTTCCCATGTAGTAGGCACCGTTACGCAAATTTTGAGCGGTTATACACCCTCCTACCATTTATTTTGAGGGCGTGGGAGGTAAATTAAGGTCAATTTTAATGCATTTTTAATGCATTTTTTGAGGCATGTGCAATTCGATGTAATTTGAGGCCCCTGTAAGGTGCAATGACTTTCTATCGATTGTTTAGTAATTATTACATTGTAATTAACTAGTTTTATAATTTAGACATGGGTGGCGTGCATAGGGTGCATTTTAGGAGGGGGCAAACTTTAACCTTGAGATTTGACCCCCTTAGGGGCAAATGCGGATTTTTATTTTATTTTTTGCGTGTAGTACGCTTCAAGACGAAAATTTTAAGGGGTCAAACATGCTCCTACCATTTTTCTTGGGACCGTGGTGACCATTTTAGTAAAGTGCATAAAGTGCATTTTACCTGTTGCAACCATAAATAAATTTTTTTGACCCCCTTAGAGGCAAGGTGGATTTTTTTTTGTATTTTTTCCATGTAGTAGGCACCGTTACGCAAATTTTGAGCGGTTATACACCCTCCTACCATTTATTTTGAGGGCGTGGGAGGTAAATTAAGGTCAATTTTAATGCATTTTTAATGCATTTTTTGAGGCATGTGCAATTCGATGTAATTTGAGGCCCCTGTAAGGTGCAATGACTTTCTATCGATTGTTTAGTAATTATTACATTGTAATTAACTAGTTTTATAATTTAGACATGGGTGGCGTGCATAGGGTGCATTTTTTTTTTTTTTTTTTTTTTTTTATGTGGCAGTGCTAAGCTCAGGAGTCACCCTTTGTACTACTAGTCCGTCATGTCATTTGTCACGTCATGGTGCAATGTCTAGCAGTAAGCTTAGTACGGGGGAGGGATGAGGGGGGGCATAGGTTAAGGATTAAAAGGAACAGGGGGGTATTGAAGAAGGTGGTGATGAACCCTGCGTTTGAACTCTTGGATGTTGTAGGAGTTCGGAAATACTGACTGCGAGAGGTTATTCCACAGCCGAGTTGTTCTATTAACAAACGAATTCATATCCTGTTGAGTGCGTGAAAAGGGTAGTTGCAGGTGAAGGGAATGAGACGAGTGGGCTAATCTGGTGTTGCGGGTATAAGATTGCCGTGGAGGCAGGAGAGCGTTTAACTCGGAGGAACAGTCACTGTGGTAGTAGCGATAAAATTTTGTCAGTGCTGCTACATTCCTACGGTGGCTCAGGGGGTCGATGGTGGAGCAGGCGGTGTCGTCATCAATTAACTTGAGCGCCCTTTTTTGCACCTTATCTAACCATGCCAAGGTGGTTATTGGGGCGCCGCCCCAAACGAGGGAGTTGTATTCGAGAAGAGGCCGAATGTAGGATTTATAAATAACAGCACGGGCCGATGGCTGGAGGAGGAACTTGCACCTCTTAAGAAATCCCAAGCACTGGGATGCTTGTTTGGCGATTTGGAATATGTGATCATTCCAACGAAGGTCTTTGGCTAATGTCACGCCTAAGATGTGTAGGGATGGGTCGGCCTTGAGTTCAACGTCATCCACTGTCAAGGATGGTGAGGTGTTGAACTTCTTTTTGGAGATAAGACAGTACTTGGTTTTAGAGGGGTTGAATTTGACACGATTCTTCTCTCCCCAATCTAGAATTAGTTTGATGTCTTTTTTAATAGAGTTGAACATTAGTTCGCGATCATCAAGACAGGATCTGGCATGAGTCTGTCTTGTATCGAAGCTGTACGAGTAACGTAGAGTAGCGTCGTCAGCGAAGCTGAGGAGTGGGTTGGAGGGGATTGAAAGAAGGTCATTTATAAATATGAGAAATAGGGCCGGTGATAAAATTGACCCCTGGGGGACCCCCGCAGAGATCGGGTGGGATGCGGATTTGACGCCATCCAATACTACTTTGATTGAACGGCCAAAAAGGAAACTTTCAATCCACTTCTGTAGAAGTGAGTCAACTCCAATAGCTTTGAGTTTAGCTAACAGGGCTGTGTGCCAAACTCTATCGAAAGCCTTGGAGATATCCAGAGCAACCAGACTAGACTCACCGGATTCATGCAGACTACGGCTGAGGTGTTCTGTAAGACAGACTAAAAGATCGCCAGTGGATCTTTTTTGTCGGAAGCCATACTGTCTGTCGTTTATGAGTAGGTTGGATTCTAGATATCCCATAAGCTTTTTGTTGATTATCGTCTCCATGGTTTTGGAGAGAATAGAAGTAATTGCTATTGGGCGGTAATTGGAGGGATCGCTGGAATCACCTTTTTTCGGTATGGGCTGAACATGGGCAAGTTTCCAAGAGTCGGGATAAACTCCGGAGAAATATGACAGAGAAAATAATTTGCGCAGAGGTTTAGCCAAAGGTGAGGCGCATTGTTTTAAGACGATAGGGGGTATATTATCGGGTCCAGTGGATTTGTTGGCATCGAGCTCTTTGAGGCACCTGTACACCTCGCGAGTCCTGAAAAAAACCCTGTCCATTGAATGGGCGTTACGCTCGGAAACAGGGGGTAGCACATCAGTTTCGGGTAAAGAAGAATTCGAAGCGAACATAGATGCTAATAAATTGGCCTTGGATTTGCTGTCTGCTATTACCTTCTCATTGTGAATAAAGGAAGGGGTTGAAGTTGCAGTGAAATTCTTCTTGATGGAACTTACCAAGGACCAGAAGTTTTTGCTACCGGAGGTTGCATTTAGGAGTTTACTTCTCAATTTGTTGTCAAATAAGGTTTTGACTTTTTTGATGGCGGTTTTACAAGAATTTCTTTGTTGTATGTATTCTAAACGGAGCGATTCACTCGGAAAGCTCTTGTACGCTCGGAAGGCGGCTTCTTTAGTTTTGATTGCATTCATACACTCCCGATTAAACCATCTGTTGGGCCTAGGCTTCACAGATTTGGTAGAATGGGGAATGAACAAATGCATTCCTGCCTGTATGATCCGGGTGATACGGATAGCGGCAGAGTTGGCGTTTCTATTCCGGAAACACAGGTTCCAGTCTGTAGACTGGAAGAAATTAATAAGCCCCAGCCAATTGGCCTTCCCATAATGCCATACAGTTCTTCGAACTGGTTTGGGAGGGGTGGGAAATTCGAATGGGAAGTTAGCACTGATTAGGCAGTGGTCTGAATTGCCGAGAGGTGAATCAACTTCGACGGAGTAACGCGCTGGATGAGAAGTTAGAAAAAGATCAAGGAGATATCTTCCTTGATCAGCAACATCAGGGACTCTTGTGGGATGATCCACAATTTGATGCAAGTTATTGATGTCTGCAAAGAGCTCGACGTCCTTGCCAGAAATACTGGTGCCATTTGAGTAAGTCAGCCATTTAACGTTGTGAACATTGAAATCACCCGCAACGATGATTTCACACTCAGGATTGGACGACAAAAATCCCGAGATTTGTTCGGAAATAGTATCAAAAGATAATGAGGAGGCTTCGTTACTTATGTTAGGGCTTCTGTATAGGAAGCAGAAGAATATGACGTGGCTTTGGAAAATGATTTTAATCCAAAGATAATTAAAATCTGAAGTTGTGCTTGAATGTATTTTACAATAAGCCACGTCGTCCCTAACATAAATGGCAATACCCCTGTGGGGGGAGAGATTGTGCACTAAAGTGTACCCCGACACCTGGTAATAACCTAAATCATTATCGGGTGATATTTGGGTTTCACTAAGTGCGAAGATTGGGGGTTTGTAATTAGATAAGTGGCACTCAACAAAAGAGAAATTCGCTTGAAGTCCACGAATGTTACAAAAGTCAATACAAAAATTTGACTTGTAACGGGACTTCGGTTGCGCGGGCTCAGTCGCCACGTTTTCGGGGATATTTCCCGGCATTACATTTGCCGCAACCATCAGAGTCAATAAGATTTGTCCGCGTCAAAGTGTTATGCCTTTTGAGACGGGGCAAATTTTATCGACCGACAGATTTTAGCCGCGGCACCTGCAGGACCGAGATGCGAGAGAGGGTAGGGAGCAAGGGTACTTACTTGCGCCGTTCGTCGGTCCGGTCGTGTCTAGTGAAGGGTGATGGGCCTTCGCGTTAGACTGCGCTCGTTTTTTATGACACTGGTTTTTATGTCACTGTTTTTTTTATTGTGTTTTTTTGTGCACGTTTTTAGTTTTTCCACAATTTTTTTTTTCAGTTCACAATTTGTTTTATTATTTTTTTTCTTCGGCGCGTTTTTCAGGGACCGGAACAGCACACGTCCGCACACTTTGCTGTCCAAACCCAAACTGAATTTTAGGAGGGGGCAAACTTTAACCTTGAGATTTGACCCCCTTAGGGGCAAATGCGGATTTTTATTTTATTTTTTGCGTGTAGTACGCTTCAAGACGAAAATTTTGAGGGGTCAAACATCCTCCTACCATTTTTCTTGGGGCCGTGGTGACCATTTTAGTAAAGTGCATAAAGTGCATTTTACCTGTTGCAACCATAAATAAATTTTTTTGACCCCCTTAGAGGCAAGGTGGATTTTTTTTTGTATTTTTCCCATGTAGTAGGCACCGTTACGCAAATTTTGAGCGGTTATACACCCTCCTACCATTTATTTTGAGGGCGTGGGAGGTAAATTAAGGTCAATTTTAATGCATTTTTAATGCATTTTTTGAGGCATGTGCAATTCGATGTAATTTGAGGCCCCTGTAAGGTGCAATGACTTTCTATCGATTGTTTAGAATTATTACATTGTAATTAACTAGTTTTATAATTTAGACATGGGTGGCGTGCATAGGGTGCATTTTAGGAGGGGGCAAACTTTAACCTTGAGATTTGACCCCCTTAGGGGCAAATGCGGATTTTATTTTATTTTTTGCGTGTAGTACGATTCAAGACGAAAATTTTGAGGGGTCAAACATCCTCCTACCATTTTTCTTGGGGCCGTGGTGACCATTTTAGTAAAGTGCATAAAGTGCATTTTACCTGTTGCAACCATAAATAAATTTTTTTGACCCCCTTAGAGGCAAGGTGGATTTTTTTTTGTATTTCTCCCATGTAGTAGGGACCGTTACGCAAATTTTGAGCGGTTATACACCCTCCTACCATTTATTTTGAGGGCGTGGGAGGTAAATTAAGGTCAATTTTAATGCATTTTTAATGCATTTTTTGAGGCATGTGCAATTCGATGTAATTTGAGGCCCCTGTAAGGTGCAATGACTTTCTATCGATTGTTTAGTAATTATTACATTGTAATTAACTAGTTTTATAATTTAGACATGGGTGGCGTGCATAGGGTGCATTTTAGGAGGGGGCAAACTTTAACCTTGAGATTTGACCCCCTTAGGGGCAAATGCGGATTTTTATTTTATTTTTTGCGTGTAGTACGCTTCAAGACGAAAATTTTGAGGGGTCAAACATCCTCCTACCATTTTTCTTGGGGCCGTGGTGACCATTTTAGTAAAGTGCATAAAGTGCATTTTACCTGTTGCAACCATAAATAAATTTTTTTGACCCCCTTAGAGGCAAGGTGGATCTTTTTTTGTATTTTTCCCATGTAGTAGGCACCGTTACGCAAATTTTGAGCGGTTATACACCCTCCTACCATTTATTTTGAGGGCGTGGGAGGTAAATTAAGGTCAATTTTAATGCATTTTTAATGCATTTTTTGAGGCATGTGCAATTCGATGTAATTTGAGGCCCCTGTAAGGTGCAATGACTTTCTATCGATTGTTTAGTAATTATTACATTGTAATTAACTAGTTTTATAATTTAGACATGGGTGGCGTGCATAGGGTGCATTTTAGGAGGGGGCAAACTTTAACCTTGAGATTTGACCCCCTTAGGGGCAAATGCGGATTTTTATTTTATTTTTTGCGTGTAGTACGCTTCAAGACGAAAATTTTGAGGGGTCAAACATCCTCCTACCATTTTTCTTGGGGCCGTGGTGACCATTTTAGTAAAGTGCATAAAGTGCATTTTACCTGTTGCAACCATAAATAAATTTTTTTGACCCCCTTAGAGGCAAGGTGGATTTTTTTTTGTATTTTTCCCATGTAGTAGGCACCGTTACGCAAATTTTGAGCGGTTATACACCCTCCTACCATTTATTTTGAGGGCGTGGGAGGTAAATTAAGGTCAATTTTAATGCATTTTTAATGCATTTTTTGAGGCATGTGCAATTCGATGTAATTTGAGGCCCCTGTAAGGTGCAATGACTTTCTATCGATTGTTTAGAATTATTACATTGTAATTAACTAGTTTTATAATTTAGACATGGGTGGCGTGCATAGGGTGCATTTTAGGAGGGGGCAAACTTTAACCTTGAGATTTGACCCCCTTAGGGGCAAATGCGGATTTTTATTTTATTTTTTGCGTGTAGTACGCTTCAAGACGAAAATTTTGAGGGGTCAAACATGCTCCTACCATTTTTCTTGGGGCCGTGGTGACCATTTTAGTAAAGTGCATAAAGTGCATTTTACCTGTTGCAACCATAAATAAATTTTTTTGACCCCCTTAGAGGCAAGGTGGATTTTTTTTTGTATTTTTCCCATGTAGTAGGCACCGTTACGCAAATTTTGAGCGGTTATACACCCTCCTACCATTTATTTTGAGGGCGTGGGAGGTAAATTAAGGTCAATTTTAAGGCATTTTTAATGCATTTTTTGAGGCATGTGCAATTCGATGTAATTTGAGGCCCCTGTAAGGTGCAATGACTTTCTATCGATTGTTTAGTAATTATTACATTGTAATTAACTAGTTTTATAATTTAGACATGGGTGGCGTGCATAGGGTGCATTTTAGGAGGGGGCAAACTTTAACCTTGAGATTTGACCCCCTTAGGGGCAAATGCGGATTTTTATTTTATTTTTTGCGTGTAGTACGATTCAAGACGAAAATTTTGAGGGGTCAAACATCCTCCTACCATTTTTCTTGGGGCCGTGGTGACCATTTTAGTAAAGTGCATTTTACCTGTTGCAACCATAAATAAATTTTTTTGACCCCCTTAGAGGCAAGGTGAATCTTTTTTTGTATTTTTCCCATGTAGTAGGCACCGTTACGCAAATTTTGAGCGGTTATACACCCTCCTACCATTTATTTTGAGGGCGTGGGAGGTAAATTAAGGTCAATTTTAATGCATTTTTAATGCATTTTTTGAGGCATGTGCAATTCGATGTAATTTGAGGCCCCTGTAAGGTGCAATGACTTTCTATCGATTGTTTAGTAATTATTACATTGTAATTAACTAGTTTTATAATTTAGACATGGGTGGCGTGCATAGGGTGCATTTTAGGAGGGGGCAAACTTTAACCTTGAGATTTGACCCCCTTAGGGGCAAATGCGGATTTTTATTTTATTTTTTGCGTGTAGTACGCTTCAAGACGAAAATTTTGAGGGGTCAAACATCCTCCTACCATTTTTCTTGGGGCCGTGGTGACCATTTTAGTAAAGTGCATTTTACCTGTTGCAACCATAAATAAATTTTTTTGACCCCCTTAGAGGCAAGGTGGATCTTTTTTTGTATTTTTCCCATGTAGTAGGCACCGTTACGCAAATTTTGAGCGGTTATACACCCTCCTACCATTTATTTTGAGGGCGTGGGAGGTAAATTAAGGTCAATTTTAATGCATTTTTAATGCATTTTTTGAGGCATGTGCAATTCGATGTAATTTGAGGCCCCTGTAAGGTGCAATGACTTTCTATCGATTGTTTAGTAATTATTACATTGTAATTAACTAGTTTTATAATTTAGACATGGGTGGCGTGCATAGGGTGCATTTTAGGAGGGGGCAAACTTTAACCTTGAGATTTGACCCCCTTAGGGGCAAATGCGGATTTTTATTTTATTTTTTGCGTGTAGTACGCTTCAAGACGAAAATTTTGAGGGGTCAAACATCCTCCTACCATTTTTCTTGGGGCCGTGGTGACCATTTTAGTAAAGTGCATAAAGTGCATTTTACCTGTTGCAACCATAAATAAATTTTTTTGACCCCCTTAGAGGCAAGGTGGATTTTTTTTTGTATTTTTCCCATGTAGTAGGCACCGTTACGCAAATTTTGAGCGGTTATACACCCTCCTACCATTTATTTTGAGGG